>CM062805.1:449226771-449631771 GCA_031772625.1 Pinus tabuliformis
TATATTATTTCAAAGTTCATAACCCCACATATTTGTGACCCATTTGTTTCCACTCTGACGATAACATTTGTTCTGAAAAATATTTAAGACCATATTGATTTATTTTTACCTTAAAGTTTCCTCCCATTAGGTAAGGTCTCCATTTCTTTAGTACATGTAGTATTGGCGACATTTCCTTCTCATAAATAGGTTTCCGTAAATAGCTTACCTTGATGGAATGACTTTCAAAAGACATGGGTGTTCCTTATTCCATTAAAAGAACACTAATTCCATTTCTTGAGACATCACATTCCACGATAAACATTATTGTGAAGTCTGGTGTATCTAAAGCCGATGCTTGGCACATTTCTTCTTTAAGATGTTCAAAGGAATTAGTTGCTTCTAGAGTCTAAGAAAATCCATATTTCTTCAGTAATATTGTTAGAGGCGTTTTTATTCTCCCATAAATCTTAACAAACTTGTGATAATACCTTGTCGACCCAAGAAATCTTAGAAGATGCTTTAGGGTTGTAGGGATTTTCCATTCCTTAATGGCTTTAATGTTGTTAGCATCTACCTTAATGTCCTCATGGGATACAATTTTACCCAAGTATTCCAACTCTTGTACTTGAAAGAAACATTTCTAGGATTTTTCATATAATTGGTTAGCTTTTTATGATAGGAATTTCTGGAGCAATTTATAATTCCTCCACTTGCAACAATCAGTTGACACTCTGATACTAGATATAGAAATAAATTAAATTCCTTGTCTATCTTACAATGAATAGAATTATGGGTACTACCCGAATCAATCAACACTATTCCTTTTTGTTCTTTATCTATTTTTCTATCTTGAGAGTTTGAGGAGTGGTAATTCTTTCCAATGTATTACAGTATATCGTCACATTCATTTCCTCCTTTTCTAGGATTGGTTCCTAGTGCATATCCTTTTATTTTGATGCTTCTTGTTCCCTTTCATCCTCCTCTTCACAATATAAGTAAAATATTTTTTTCTCAACACACTTATGAACTTAAGTGTATTTTCTATCACAATTGAAACAAAGCTTGTTTGATTTTTATCCTCCAATTGTTGTGATGTTAACCTTGTAGGTTGTGGAAGGGAAGTAGCATAAAAAATTCCATCTTTATAGTTGTGAGTGGTAGTCTTCCTTGTTTCCATAATTTTGCTTTCAAAATTTCTTCCTGCCTTGAATGCCTTTTACAATGAATCAGGCTCCCAAAGGTGAACCTCATGTTGGATGTTGTCATTTAAAGTCCTTATCAAAACATAAATTATATGCTCCTCTAAAATATAGTTTACCTTGATATCTAATATTTTTAATTCCTCAATGTGCTCTGCCATTAAACCCTTTTGTTTGAGAGTTATCAATTGGCTAAAGAAGTTATTGCTCTTTGTATCATGATAATGTGTCGCCAATTATTCTGCAAAAAATGTCCAAGTGACAATTTATTTATGAGAACAAATACATTGATACCACACAAACTAATTTTGTTTTAAATATAAAGATGCAATCCGTACCTTTTATGTGTTTGACACATGATGTAGATCAAAGAATTACTCCATCTATAGTATCCATGTTACCAGATTCTTTCCATAAAACTTCATCATTTCGATATTTGGAATGTGGTTAGTCTTCAGCCGAAAGTAAGACTCTCTAAAATCATGATTAACATTCTTTTTGTTTTCATCATGATTTTCATGGAGTACCTTGTCACCACTAGGAATCATTTCTTGTAGCAACTTTGTCAAACCTTCCTTCGAACCTTCCATTTTTTCTATTAAAACAACCTTCAAACCTTCCATTTCTCTTTTTATTTTTATTCTAAACCATCCATGTTCCATTCTAAACCATTGATATTAGCATTCATCATCACTTCCAATTAATTTTTGGTTACTCTTTGTGAGAGAGATTTGTTCCACTTGGTCTCATAATTCTAATATATAATATTGCATTTCTTCCTCCTCTTCATGCATCATATTAGAGATTTATAGTTGCTTACTCGGTGCGTCCATTTTTTTTGTTTTGAGGCATATTGGAATGAAATAATGATATATATTCTTCTCTATGCTCTTTGAATCACTTCAAACTGGTTTTCAAACAAAAGAGTTGCAAATTAAAAAATTATACACACCTTTTTGCTTATTTTTTTGGAGCTAGATATTGAAATTATTTTATCTCTCTAATTTTGTATCTCCAAGTTCTAAAATTAAGTGTTGTGGTATCCCCTTGAGTCTTTTCTCCAATTGCACAAGTCCAACCAAGATTTGATTATTAAAGAAAGCATTATGCCCGATATCCCATAATGACTTGTTTATACACTGGTTTAGTAGAGCGAAATTTTACAAAGTTCCATGCATCACTATCTCAACCTTCTGCCCTGAAAATGATACAAGAAAAGATAAAATATGTTTATTTTCGGCCACCTTTTACAAAATTCAAATCCAATCCTTAGAGTGAAAGTTATGATGATTTTACCTATGTCAGGTGTCTAATATTGAATTCTAGATCCTACAAAAACCCTAACTTCTTCGGACCGTATCTCAGAAGAAATAGCGAACCAATATCTGTAAATTTTACAGAAAGTTCATAAAGATTTTGGGTCCACATGTGTGATATGGAATCTACAACTATGGACAAATGTGTCTTCGCTAGGTCTAGTGGATTGACCTAGAACAACAAAAAGAAAGGACTATAATGTCTTCCTTAATGTAAATGGAAAATGGGATGAAGCATACCTGGAATCTGTCGCAAGCTTGGTTCATGTATTAGATTGTATGCTCCAATCCTACCTTTGATCACTAAAATTAGAACCTCCACTATCATAAAACACAAATGAAAGATCTAGGACATCTATGTAGAATAATAAAATCACGTTATTGAATATATCAACATGGTATTGAAATACATGAAATCATAACATCACATATAGGAAACAAATGTGACCCTTATATTAATGCAAATGGAGAGAGTTACAATGAGATATAGAGTTGATATTTTAGAAGAGGTCCTCCAAGTTGACTTGTCCCTCCTTGTCACAAAGTGTATCTCTATTTCACCCTAATGAAAGGCATGGTGACTCTCACAACAACATGAGGGTATAATCTATCTCCAAAAGCCAAACCCTAGCTTATGGATGACAGTTAATATTGAAGAGGAAGCTTCAATATTATTTTTATTTTTCCCAAATATCTAGAATCAACAAACCCTAGTAAGGGGCACCTTATTGGTGATAAGCGCAAGTCGAGAGAAGGTCAACCTATTGGTGAACATAGTCTCCTAAAGAGAGAGGGTGCATTGGGCCTTAAAATCACTGAAATGAAGCACTTAAAGGTATAAACTCTTGGATTAGGGAGAGTCATGCTTAGGGATTTGTGTAATGATGGTGACAAGGGGTAAAATGATGTTGATTGATCAAGTTAACAAGCTTATTGACTAGACATGAAAAAATGGCCTATAACAGATTACCCCCTAAAGAGAAAAGTCATAAATGACATCTGATGACTGAAGTGATTTACCTTGTGACAAGTCACGATCCAGAACAACTAATGAGATCATTATCTGTTACAACACATTTACATCATGATGACTCTACTGAGGGAGGCATACCCATTCTCATCACATAAGTTAATATTACATGTACAATGATCAAATAGACATGTCCACTAATAAGAAAAGGTGTACCCATGATTGGGTGACTATCTATATGACTAGAGCCATGATACATCATGATCTTGTATTAATCCTGAAATCACATCCCTGATGGATGGAACTAGATATGGGGTCTTCTATCTCGTTCACACCATCATCCAATGTATGATTCTAACAATATGAATTAATGAGATGGATTTGAACATGGTAGACACCATCTGATAATCGTCCAATTATGTAAGCCATTAACAGATGCAAGAGAAACTACCAATGATGTTAATGGCTATTAAGGTATTGTAGTGCAATCTGTATGGTGTGAATGATGGGTTGAAGTCAAACAACACACAAAATATGTCGTTCGAAACGGAAATGACGTAAACCTATAACCTAGAGTGGGGAGAATTTCCATTGATGTATGTAAGCACTAAGGTACCAAAAATTGAGTTTCTAAGACAAGTTCCTGGATAATGAGTTGATGTTGACAAGAAGCGACCCATCATAGGAGGGCTTTGATGTATCCCCCATCAATGACACAAAACTGGTATCATGATTTGAGATAGAATAATGATGATATGGAATTGGATTAGGAATGGTTGAAATGAAATGAGGGCTTAAGAGTATCGTAGCAGATATTAACTCAATGAATTATCTTTAACACATTGATGAAACTAAATGGAGTTGGAAGCATTGACCCAAAACATAAAATGTAGGCTTTGAAAAGGTATGATGAACCAAAAGACAAGCATATTTCCCAGCCCAATGGGTATGAAGATGAAGTGGAAGACTATCACGTTTAGGAGAGACACACTTCCATGAACAAGTGGAGTACCTTGTTTTCCCAATTTCCCCAACCATTGTTGGTTGGTAGCTCTTTTTTTAAAACAAGCTTGAAGAGGATAACATATGCTTGATATGTAAGTTCATCTTTCAAATGAATCCATCCGAGTAGATTTAATGAACCCTGAGAAGGAGTGGTTTGTTCCTATCATGATCGACGATTTCATCATTGTTTGATGTTTAATTAGTCCAGAGAAAAATCTGAATGTTCCTTTTCATAAATAGTCGCTTGAGTTTGAAAAGGTAGAAAAATAATACTAAAGAGAACCTCTTAGCCATGTTTGAATAAGGTATTCCTTTTTCATAGTTAGTTTATCTCATTTTGAAAAAGGGTTAAACTTATACTGAGTAGACATCTTTTCATTTAGTTTAAAATTTTTGAAAAGGCATGTGCTTGGAAATCTTTTCATACTTTTGGAGTATGAAAAGAGCTAAAAGAGGACTCCTCTAGGAGGAATGAGTGGTATAAAAGGATAGGAATTGGTTTTGGTCATGATGGTAGAGGTTAAGGGGCTAGATAATAAGACCACTCATCATAGCAGTTCCTTAGGAAAGTGTAAACAACCAAGTGAAACCGTATGATCGGCCAAGTAGATGGTGACGATGGAAAGAGAAAACCAAGGCTCATCTAGAAAAAATACGTTGATAAAAATGGAAATCACATGGGATAAAATGAGAATGGTTTCATTTTAATAGAAACTTGAAACATGGGAAACTATGCATGAAATTGGTTTTATTTTTACACAATCTTGAAACATGCGAAAACTGGGCTTGAGATTGGTTTCATTATTACACAAGCTTTGAACATGGGAAAATATGATTGAGATTGGTTTCATTTTTAGACAAGCTTGAAATGGAGAAAAATATGTTTGGAATAAGTTTTCATTCCCCCACCATAATGTCTCAATTCGAGGTACATGCCCCCCAAGCATTATTTGATTCACCTAATTAGAAAACTAGTTACTAATAGGTGGATGGAATGAAGGTGCATTTACGAAATCAAGTGAAATACTCGACTGGGAATTTACGAGATCTAATCAAAGACTCAAATTGGAAGTGGATTTGTTTCAATTTTTAATGAGCTTGACACAAGAAAATAATTATTCTCACGACACATTGTTTCATTTTTTTAAGGAGCTTGACACAAGACAAGGAACTCTGCTCTAGGAACCTTGTTTCATTTTTTAAGGAGCTTGAGAAAATAAAAGGAGCTCTGATCTAGAAACTTGTTTCATTTTTTAAGGAGCTTGACATAGGATAAGGAACTCTACCTCAAAGGCCTTGTTTTATTTTTTAAAGAGCTTGACACAAGATAAGGAACTCAGCTCCAAGGACCTTGTTTCATTTTTAACAAGCTTGACATAAGAAAAATAACTCTTCTCATGGAAACTTGTTTCATTTTTTAAGGAGATTGACACAAGACAAGGAAATTTTCTTGTGAACCCTGACCATGGTCCATAAGAGGCCATGTATTCCAAGAGGTTCTCATTAGATGGAAGATCAACACTCTATAAGGTATTAAAGGATCCAATGGAAAGATTAGAATCTAATGCCCCCAATAAATTATGCAATATATCGCCTACTAGATCATTAGTAGACGCAGGTAGGGAAAACGTTTCCACATATTTAATATATGGTAGGGGAGATACCACTTGCACATAAGGACCATTTAGGGAAGTTGGTTGATTGGGATTCAAATTAGGACCAACAAATGAAATTTGTCCAATGGTCACAATTCTTCCTTCATGCGGGAAACATATCACATGAAAGAGTGAAGAGACAAGAGCTCCCATGTTGTAAACATAGTGATACCCAAGGACTAAATTGAAATGCAAATGGACTTGGACTACCATCACATATCTATAGGCAGTCTTTCCTCCCAAAGTAATAGTTAACTAGGGAAGTATCCCTAATAGTTGACTGGTTCCTCGATTGAAAGCCAACATATTCTAGGTAATAGACACAAGTTGCAGAAAACCTAAAGCTTGGAAAGAATTTAAGGAAATAATACTAACATATGCGCCTTCCTCTATAACTGTGATATGTATGGTTACATTGTAAGCATGGACTATGATCAAAGGAATTGACCATACTACCTAGAGGGGGTGTCATGGGAATGAGAGAAATGCTCTCGAGCGTTGTGGGAATGGGAGGGTTTCCTCCCTGTGCCATTGGAACAAGAGGATTTCCTTCCTATGTTGTTGGAATGGGAGGATTGCCCCTAGTTCATTAGAGTTCGAAGAAATGAGAAGAACCTAAGTGATATGGAGTTCACTATGTATGAGAATGGTATGATCAAATGAAGATGGGATCGAGACATAAATTTTCTCAACCGATGGTTGGTTGGGAACAAACTCATGGGATTCACACTTTGAGAGAGTGGGATTGACTAGAGATGGATTCTAGTCAATCACTTTATCAATTAGTAGAGGATTAGATGAAAGCTTCTCATAACTAGCCAGAAGATGGTGCTGATAATTTATAAGGTTTTCCAACACTTTTGAGGCTTCATCTATATAAGGAAAAATGAAAATAGGATGATTCCCTTCACATAACCTACATGGAAACTTAACTTTACCCTTTTTCCCATGGACTAGGTGATATGGTTTATCATTGATAGCATCTCTAGAGGCTAATGATAAAGGGTGATGTGAGCCTATAGACAAAACTTATAACATCTTGGGGATACTAGGACAATCTCTTGGGGATATTAGTTTCAATTGTAGCAATGGTTGCCTGGTTGGACCCCTGCTTAATTTTTTTCTTCTTCTTCTTCTTAGCTTCCTCGATACTAGAATACAAAATTTCAATAGGAGAGGAGGAAGAAAGGGACGAAGAAACAATAGCTTAAGAAGGAAAAGGGTCAACTTTAGAATTAACTTGAGGTTGATATTATTCAGGTGGATGAAAAATTAGTTGAGGAGTAGTTTGGACATTCAAAACCATAGGGGTTGAAAAAAACAAAACTGGAAAAACAAAGGTAAATCTAGGAAAGGGACAATGTCACCTTATAAGGAGCACTAATATTTCCAAAAGGAGGAAAAGTACAAGGATTTCTATTAGAGGGGTTTCCTTGATTGGTGGACTCGGGAACTATTTCCATTAGTCTCAATCTAAGATCCAATAAGGAGTTACTACATGGGGATGTTATTCCACGGCCAATTAATTTTTGAAATTAACAACGCAAATAAATCAAAAAAGGGAAAACTAGGCATAAAGGTTTACCAAGAAACTATGAATTGTAATATATAACCTTGGAGAATGAAGGATTTATGTATGAGAAATCTCCTTGAAGGTTGTGTTCGATGTATCACAGTGTACAAGACAACTGACTTGGTTACCTATGGATAGATAATAACCTATGTTGGACTTCCAAAATATACTCGATGGTATGTGGAAGTGCAATATGTGGTAGTGGTGTCTAATGCTTAACGATATGATGAGAGCATTATATGTTTCATGCTTGGAGTTCCATCTGAAATACCTGAAGGTATGTGGAGAATTTTCTGATACACCTACATATGTGGAATGTGATATCACCCAAGATTGTAACACTGACAAAAAATGACATCTCCTACATTTAAAGACATTGGAAGTCTCTAGCCCAAACCTCTATATGTTTGCCTTAATTTTCCAATGCTCATTAGGTTGATTGAGTGAATTTTAAAATTGATCTTGAATTATGTTTCAATTTCAAGGCTTAAAATTAAATGTCACTTGAACCCACCTATGATGCATCTAATATGACAGAAATAACTCTTTTTATCTTCCTTTTAACAATGAAAGGCCTAACTAAGTAGGGGAAGGATAAATCAATCAAGAAAGAAAGAAGCAAGTGATGCAACAATCAATCTCCTCAACTTTACTATTCTAATGAAAACCAAAGCCCTATATGCAATGCAAATCATCATTTTTCTTTTCTTTTCTTTAAATTAATGTTTCAAATGAAAAGAAACATATGAATACGAATTGATCACTGAAAAAATATGCCGCACTAATTTTGACTATAATGTAAAAGTTACCTTTCAAATTCAATAATCAATTTGTGCACAAGTCTGAATTGACAAGAGAAAAGAAATAACGAAACACAATCTTATAAAAAAGGTGATGTCACTGAGAGGTGATTAACACTCATACACAATTTAACCCCACCCTCTTGACGATTGAGTGGGATATTCTTTTGCAAAAATGAAATAAAAAACACACAATTTCACACAACCGAATTTCAATTTCACGCCCTAGATGTAATGCGCGATGTATCATATTTTTCTTTTTGATTCAACTTACTTTTTAGATGAAAACTATTATATTTTCCTAATCAATAAAAAAAAACAATTTTCAAAATGAGGGGCTTAACAAATTAATTTTGTGAACCAAGCCTCATACATTGGCACTAAGGGACTACCCCACTTCAGTGCATTGAATTCATTTCATTGTCTCTTGATGAACACTTTGATAGTAGCCTTCTTGAAACTTTTCTTCAAATAACTCCCAATTTACCTCTAAGATATCAATCTCGAGTAATTCATTTCCCTTCAACTATAATACTACCATATTGACCTTCAAGTTGTAGGTGTAATCCCTCAAGGTGAAATACATATCCATGTTTTCTAGCCATGCCTTTGTAGTTTGACCATATGTGGAACCCAAAAATTATGGAAAATTTACCTTTTTCAAATCTTGACAAAGATCATTTATTATGGATTTTTTGGGTGTTTCATTCTATGTGACAGGTCGTCCATGCTCCTATTCTAAACAGTTTATCAATTCCTTAGAAATATTTGAATGATCTCATTAAGTTCAAAACCTATCTAGTAGGTATATATTCATGTGCCAAGACATGCTCCTTGTCATTGGGTGAGGTGACATGAGTTGTCTATTTTAGTGGTGCCATGTTTCCCCCTCTAGCATCCCTACTCCTTCGAGCATCTCTGCTAACCATGGTACTTGTTTTAAATTAACATATAGTTTCCTTAGTTCAATTGAAGTGAGACAATATTTTGAGGGTATATAGAAACACATGAAAGAACTAAGCATCCTATCTAAACTGAGCAACATTTCACTCTCAACATACATTAATACCTACATGTAATCACACACACATACACACTTACAACTCTAATCAACTTATCAAGGAATCGATGAGAAATCATCGAGTGTTGTACCATAGATTTCGATTTACCTAATAGGTTATAATTCAAAATGAGAACAATCAACTATTAGATCTTGATTTAGTTCCTAAAAAGAAACATATCCTTTTAAAAATAAATAATTATTCTTAACATTAAATTTAATTTATATACATCCTTTTTAAGGAATTTTAGTATGTTCAATAAGGGAAAATGATTGATTACTTGCAAATCATTGAGTTACCCACAAATCATTAACATATGAAATTTATATTTTCTTGTCCATTTAAGTTCTTTGCAACTCAGACGCTGACCTCTTCTTTTCCTAGAAACAACCATTATCAAATACTAAGTCATAACGCTATTTGTATTTTTTTTTAACTAAATTGAATTTCGAAAATTGTTTGAAGTTGATTGACTTTTCTCTTCCTTAATAAACCAATGTTAACATTAGAAAAATAATTCCAAATTAACAAGAAACCAGTATTGTGCTTGATTGTAGATCCAAGAGATGCTTTCTCCTTATTTACTCATTTGTTTGCCTCTACAACATTTGAAGGTATCATTGCAGCAATTATTGCTTGAGTCTCTACATGAGGACATGATGGCCATGTTTGGCATGAGTCTAAGGATGCATTAGTTCTAGTGAATTTGAAATGTTACAATTTTATGAAAATCTTTCTAGGATCAACTATAATGAGTTTCATGGGGTTGGTCACTTATTCAACCTAATAGAAGGAATTTATGATTATGTTTTTAAGTGTCTTTTGTTGGAGAACAATGATAGAACATGATTAATTAGACGTCTATGTCAGTTACTCCATTTAGGACCATGTGCCCTTGTATTTTCGTAATATTTGGATATTAAATTGAACCCTTTTCATCTTTGGAATTTTCCCCAATGCCCCTTTTCATGAGATGTTGTTTCATGGTGTAGAGATGAGAGGAAAACATGAATATAATTTTTATTAACATTAAAATTATCCATGAAAGCTTGAATTCACGGAATGAATTACAAGGATATTTATTTAGGTGGAAAGGTCTCTAATTATCAAGAGAAAATTCCTTTCTTAGATATTTGGGGAAGGTTATAGAAATCCTCTCAATTCTAGGAACTTATCCTAACTATTAGATTTCCTATGGTTTTCTAGATCTTTAGAAAATCTAGAATTCTCTGAGATTTATGGAGCTTTTACAAATTAAATAAATTAAAAGATGCACATGTATCATTGCAAAGCATGTAGAAATGGTCTCATGTAAAACGTGATGATGCATGAAAAGTATTATATTTGAGTTTTTTCTTAAAACCTAAAAAAAATATTATGAGATATCTTCTAAGTTTGTATTGGTTTTATTTATAAATTGGACTCTAGTGAACCTTTTACAATCTTATAGCCATTCAACTTGTCTTAGAAGACCTGTAGTTTGTGTGTTATGTATGAAAGTATTCCTATCCAGATATTTTCTCTTCCATAACAACAACTTCTTATATTTAACTCCGATGAATCAAGTAGGGATTGAAGGTTTAAACATTTTTCCTTTAATTTATTGTACCTCTAGCATACCAATCTAAAGTGCATGAAAACCAAAAGAAATAATATCAATCCTTATTACTTGAAAACTAAACGCGAGTGAAGGAATCCATTTGACCACCTTTTCATGTTTAATTAAGCTTCATAATCATGTAAGGCTAGATATTTTTGTTAATTAAATTAATTAAAGATAAACATGAACCTATTTGATTTATTTGGACACTTTTCTTTCATTTATTAGCATATTTGAATTGTAATCTATTAAAACATTTTTGAAGCATAGTTACCATAGTTGAAGAAAGGTTTTTATTTCTTAAGGGTGTTTTTCCCCTTCCATACACTCTTTGATCAAACATTTTTTTTAATGAAATTGGTTGGCCAATGTTAATACCTCACTACGGATTTCATATCATGAAAACCAAATACTCTTGAAAAAGAATGGAATATGTTGATATTTCCCTTAGTGCACACCTATCAACGGTTGTCCCATTGTCTATGGTTTAAGTTTTGGATATGAAATTAACTGATTCAAGGACATTTATATTATTTTAAGTGAAAAGAAGACAAAATCTACATATAGATTTTCTCTTTGAACATCATTTGTGATATGCATAGTCTATTATTCAATAGAATTTTTTTTTAATAATTCCCATTGCTCTAGCCAAAATATCCATAGAAAATTTGAGGGACTGTAAATTCCTATCATGCAAACCATTGTAAAATGATAAAAAAAAATATCAATTACAATTTTTTTATAACATGTGAACGACAATGAATTAAAAATTCCTATCCATTTTTCATATGAACATAAACTCGTGAGAGCTTAGGATTAAATTTTTATTATCATTTTAAGGTCAGACACATGTAACTATGACAGGTAAAATTAAGTGTCCAAAGCCCTTGAAAACATAACATGGCACAAGCACATGAATATTTCCTACCATACTTTTCTATCAAGCAGTGAATCAACTTGGTCTTTGTGCATTCTGAGCATCTCTAATTTTGGAAGCACGCGGTTACCATTTGGTAGAAATAATCTTTAAGTTCTCTAAGCTACTTCTTACATGGATTGAGCCTTTTTCTATGAAATTAATCAATGTTTCCAAAATGGGATTCACTCAGGATCGGCCAAGAAAGTCATTCAATATGGTTACCATAATGGGACTCAGATCGACTTGTGAAGTCACGCAACATACTTCACACACATTCCAAACTCATATTTTCTATTCAAATGTGACATATTCGACTGTATAAAATACATTTTCATGATGGAAAACACATTTACACGAAAAGGAATTTCCACATGGTACTCGTAGTGATAGGTTAATACTGATACTAATTTGAATCTAACAAAGGTAAAGCGCATATTGTGTTGAGAACTCATGGTAGTCTTGCAAATACATTGCAGGACTTTGTTTATACCTGTTATTTAAACATTATTCTGGTTCTGGCCAATCTAGGTTCATCAAACTTGATTATGACTCACCAGTAAATAATGGTGCAAGTTTATATTGTGTATCTATACTTCATGTCACCGTATCAAAGTCTTAGATTGTTTTTTGAAAATATTAAATAACTATAGTTTCATTGGAATCAACTTGAGCTATGTTATATCTTTATGATAGCATCAATGGAATCTAACAATTATCACATGCTTCCATACCCTAACCATTGATATCCATGGTTATCTCCCATTGCTGTGAAATTGATATGGTTGATAGGCTTCACTTATTTAGTTACTGCTAACTCCTTATGAAAACTATCACAACACTTGTGATGAGCATAAATAATAGCAAAAACCATAACCATTAATATATATATCTAGGTAGTGAGAAACCAATGGTAAAAACTTAGATTTACAATTCCCTCTCTCATCTTACAATTTATCATCTTTGTGTCTGCATGTTTATTCTTCTTTGCATACACCAATGTATCTTTAGCATCTTGGAGTTTCCTTTGATATTGGCCAACAAAATGTTCATGTCTTGTGTTTCTCTTTTTTTTCTTAAACACTGTCTTGTTCATTTGTTGTTGTGGTAGATTAAGAGTTTATGTTGTTTAACTTAATCAAATATTTCAAAATCTACTCCTCTTTTTTTACACTATCATCAGATTTAGATATTGGTGACTCTACTTTAGGGATGAGTTGGATGTTTGTCGTCTTCAAGTGTATAATATCTAGCTCAAAGCCTTAGTTGATCAGTTAAAGGTGATTGGAGCTTCTTTTGTTAACATTTAGTTTACACACATTTTATAGGAATTAAATATGGGAGCTAGTACTCTTTCTAGATATTGAAAAATCCTAGGAGGTCATATTGAAGTGGTTAAATTGATGGAAGGATTTTCATAATCATTCATCCTCAATATATAAAAAACCATGAATTATTTTCCATGCTTGGAAGCATTATTATTTATGTTTGTATTTTAGTTTCCTTCTCATTTATACTCTCTATAGACCAGTTATTTAGAACATTTGTGGTAGGCAGGCTTATTGTATTTTGATGAAATTATGTGGTTTTCAGATATTTCTTTAACAACTTTCTGGATTGTTATCCTATTTATTTATTTATTTTTATATATATGCTAGACTTCACACGTGAATTTATCACAAATCAAAATGCTTCTCCAATGAGAGCATGAAATGTTATTGATAGGAATAAACCTCATGGGTCCATCCTAGGGGCCAAACTTAGTCTCTGATACCAAATGTAGGGACCTTCCCTATGATGCCAATTTTTTGTATTTTGTATTTTAAATAGAATTCGAACTCAAGATAAATTGAAAAAGTTCTAGATATAGGAACCAAATGGTCTTTAACTAAGCGATGACATTAAAAATAAGCAATTAGGCAATCCATTTTGTACTAGTCCATAGTTAACCACATCCATTATGAAGTAACATATCACTTAAAAATACATCAACATTGAAAAAACATAAATTTGGGATACGTCATCAATAGTTAAAAATTTAAATTCAACTACCGTAACATTCACCTTTATAATTTGGTCATAACATTCACCTTTATAATTTGGTCATTGTAAATAAATCAACAATCATATAACATATTTTATGAACAAATAAGGTATCATTCAACAAAGAGTGGATTTTCTTTTGTTATTTTTGTTGTTGCTTGTGCTCCCTTACTGTCATTCACATCCATGTGTGAGGATAATGCATCCTCATTGAGCATTGGTGACCCAAAAGTTGACGTCTGAGCCTACTCCTTGGGTACTTTTCTTCCCCATAGACCCCCAAGCTACAATGGGGTATGAATAGGAATAAATACTATCCAATGGATGGAGTACTCCTACCTCAATATATCCCTTTTTAATCACCTCCACCTCACCAAACTCACTATAGTCTTCATATCCATAGAAAATAGCATTATCTCATCCATTCAAAAATTGGGAAAAGGGACCCTTTCACCCATAGCTTGTTTCACCTTTTATAGGAGGCTTCATAAGTGATACTTAACACTTCATGCAATAATAAGTATTTTTATTAATTTAATTATCTGCGTCTTTTACTACCTAATTTGTCTTCATTAGTGAAGTCAACTGACAAGTCTCAAATTTACTCACCCAAATACATCCTAGTTTAACTCAATTTGACTCTTAGTTGGAAATCTTTGTGTTCACTCTTACCACTTGGAGGTTCTCTAAATTTTCTGTAATTTAATTTATTAATATTTACTTTCATTTTTCACCCTCCTTTTTGATGAGGTTACGCTATTCCGGGATTGATGTTCCTAATTAACTCTGTCTCGCTTTCCCCACTCTGGTTATTAAAACCTTATCTACTTTTGAGTTCCTTTTTATGCACATTTGATTCCTAAGATTTTCCAAATGTGGGAATGATAGAGTTATTATTTTTTCCAATCTTTCATTTCTTCCTATTATCACTTTACCCCAAAGTTTACTCTTGATTTAGTTTACTTGGTTTTAAAATATCACTTCATTATGTGAATTAGTATGATTATCTTATCTTAATTATATTTCAGGAGTTTCGTTTTTATTCCAGGGGTGCCAATTAAGTCATGCCCTTCAAGAACTTCCCTTTGAGGTTCCAAGGATGTCATGTCAATTAGTTTCTTTTTGAATCCTATGGTTTTAAGTCCATTGTGCCCTCCAAGAACTTCCATTTAAAGTTCCAAGGGTGTCATGTTGCTTTCCATTCAAGCATAGAGTGACTACTAGGAGAAGAACTAGGTGTGACGATGGAAATTTTTATCCTCTCCTTTGTTAAGCTCTATAGTGAGAATAATGGCGAGGATCCACGAATCTGCCTCAATGTGCAACCCTAGTAAAACTCTAGTGAGTGACCCAATTTGGGGCTTACCCCGACGACATTGTGATCTTCAAGGTGAAGGTACCACAACCCTTCCAGTTCAAGTCAAATGGGAGTGCTAGTCGGTGGAATTAGGGACACTATCCCAGCCCTCCCATAAGGTTCCACCTATTTGTATAGCCCTGTCACCCATGTGTGAGCTATTGGGCCAAGAAAATACCCTTTACTGCATCCAACTAGCATGACATTAATATTCACAACCACATTTTAAATTTAGATTTAAATTTGGAGATAATGATATGAAATTCAAATCAGACAAGAGGTCCACAACTCATCATATCCAGTCCATATTAGTAGTCTCCTACCATACTCAATAATAATCACTAGCAATTGTTCACAATAATAGTCATCAATATATTTGTGTATGTCAAATCATCACCATGACATAATAAAAAATATATTGTTAGCCATGACTCAGAGCTAATGTAAACTGAAACATGATAAGTCTATCACATGATTTAGACATAGTCATAAACACATCCATCACAACTGTTATCTTCATAACATTAAACTGAAAAATAGTAATTATCACATCGACAAATAGTAAAGCAAAATATCTAGATCATTGGCTTGAGGTCCTCAAAGAATAATGTATGAATCTTAAGGCTATATCAAGACTAATGTCATATCACTATCAGTGAATCACACTGAGGCACTATATCATTCAAAATCACCTCCAAGGGAAAATTCTTCCACAAATTCCACCTATAGCAAGATGTAGTAAGCTTTAGCTGGTAAGCTACCATCTAGTGTAGGTGAGAGAATTTCAACTTCTAGGTATTGACTATGGATCTATAACTCATAGAAAGAGTTGGGAGCCTCATGGAGACCCACAAAATCATTGTTCTAATCCTTTTTCTCTTCAAGGGTTTTTTGTGACTATTGGTATTATTTGCATTGGATTATGGAGGATTTGAGGCCCCATTGAAAGACAAATTTCTATGTTTCACATGAAAATGAATAGGGGAAGTTATTTAGATGCCTAGTGTTAAAATCTTAGCATAAATTGTAATATTATGTTAAGAACCCATAATAGGGGAAATTTGTTTTTAATTTATGTTTCTTTTAAGTGGCCATAAGATTGAGATTACAAACCAAGACTTTCTTTCCTTAGAGTGTGAAAATGATGAATTTCAAATAGTCCAATTTAACATTATGATCCCCAAACTATTCTAAGAACAAGGGGAAGAGCATATTGATTGAGAAAGAGCTAAAATAAATTCAAGTGTGTGTTTTGAGGTATGTTGAGAGTGATATGTGTGAATCACAGAATTTTATTCATGTTTATTGATTTAAATAAAAAAATATTTTTAAAATGCACAAAATTTATTGAAAAATAATATATATATATATATATATATATAAATAATTTATTTATGGAAAGATTATATATATATTTTTATATTTTTATTACAAAAGGTATTAGCAATTTTATATCTCAGAAAAGTCAAAAGTATATTACAAAAAGTGTTGGGAGTTTTATATCTCAAAAAAGCCAAAAGTAGTGGTTTATATTTCAAAAATGACAAAAGTAGTGGTATATATTGAATAAATTATTAGAAGAAATATTTATGGGTAGTTTTTATTTATATTTTTATTACAAAAGGTATTAGCAATTTTATATCTCAGAAAAGTCAAAAGTATATTACAAAAAGTGTTGGGAGTTTTATATCTCAAAAAAGACAAAAGTAGTGGTTTATATTTCAAAAATGACAAAAGTAGTGGTATATATTGAATAAATTATTAGAAGAAATATTTATGGGTAGTTTTTATTTATGGATGTTTTTGAGAGAGTATTTGTTAAAGTGCTTAATCATTAAAAAAAATATTGATTAGATGACAGATATAATATATCTCTAATCTAATAGAAAAATGCTCAAAATAATTTGTTTGAAACGCTACATTTTAACGAGGAGACTTTGATGAAATCATTTTTTTATTGGTTAAAAATGCATTAATAGTGGTGATAACGTTTTATTTAAAAGGAAGAAAATGTGATTTATGTTCACCCATATTTCTCAAACCTTTCTAGAGTAAAACAAGAAGTTCCGTGAACTAAATTGATTAAATTCAAAGTTTTCCAAATTTCGTTGCTCGGCAAATTTATTCCATTAAGTTCACAAATATCAAGCACAATAGGAACAACCAAACACTAACACATTTCAAGTGGGTAAAGGTTCATAATAAAAGAGTAAAAGGTCAAGAAAATCTTAAAGTCTAAAATCTACTAACTTAAAAAAAATCTAAGTTGTGAGCCATAACCAAGATGTTGTCCTTAAATGTAAAAGGGAAAGATTAATAATGTTGCCTTTAAATAGAAAATGGAAATATTAATAAAGGTTAAATGTTAAAGGGAAAGATTAATAATGTTCCCTTTAAATATAAAAGGGAAAGATTAATAAGGTTACTTTAGCTTTGTGAGGATGATGTGACTAGTGTTGTCAATTTACCTAGAATAAAATAATATTTTGTATTTTTATAATAAATTTTATTTATATTGGTTTATTTTATTTTTATTTTCACAATTTTAATATATTAATTTTTAATTATAATATATTCACTTACATCATATAAATTCATAAAAAGTTAGAATAGAAGTTTAATATCTTAATAAATAAAAAAAAGTTAAATAAATAAGAAAAATATATATAAATTAAAGAAATATATTGTTTTTATTTATTTATTTCATAAATATTTAAATTTAAAATCCTTTGTTATAATATAAGTGTAATATTTGAATAAAATAGAAAATTTAAATATTTAAAAGAAACATGTATATATTAAAAAAATATTTTTATTTTTAAATAGTTTTATTAAATTTTTTTAAAATATAAAAGGTTAATCTTTTAATACAATACATACTTAAATTTTATAAATTTATATATTTATTAATTGACATAATAAAAATATAATATTTGAGTAATATATAGAAATTAAACATATAAGAGATTTGAAAACTAAATAAACTATCTATTTATAATCTAAAAACATATTTCTCTCTTCACATTATATATGACAAAGAATTACAACAAATTATATATATATATATATATATATATATATAAATTTTTATTTTGGTATTCAAAATCTTAATTGTAATTTTGAATTAATCTAACATGAAAACCAAATAAGTGACTTAGGGTAAAACTGTGTGATGAGCACTGTGAACGATTTCTCCGACAATAATAGACATTGCTAAATTAATTCATAATTTATTTTAATTAAAATGCGTTCATATGGTAAATAACATTTATTTAGAAAAATATTTTTTGAATGTTTAACAATTTATATTAAAAATTATTTGTATGAAAAAAATATATATCAATACAAATTTAATTATTTTTTCAGTATTATTTATATAATAAATAATTTTCAATCATGATGATAGACATTGCTAGTTTAATTTATAATTAATTTTAGTAAAGATGTGTGCACTTACTAAATAACACTTATTTAGTAATTTTTTTTGGATGTTCAATAATTTAAATTAAAAATTATGTGTATAAAACAAAAATACTTCAGTAAAACTTTAATTATTATCTAATAATTTCTCTTTACGAATCCAACATGTTCAATTACATGAATTATGAATTGTTAAATAAATAATAAAATATATAAATTTGTATTCAATAATTTAATTAAAAAACTATTTATATAATAAATAAAAATATTTATATAATAAATAAAAGTATTTGATAATAAAATTTGATAATTCACTTGTTTGATATATCAATATATTTAATTTTAATAAATGACATATTTATTTTTATCACTGTACTTATAAAATATATTATATTAGATATATACATATTGATATTCAATTTACTAATAACATGAATAAATAAGCTTATAATTTTCTTATTTGTTAATAATTATTATTTAATAGACATATTTATTTTGTAGTCTAAAATTCTTTTTGGGTGGATTTCCTTAATAGTGCAATCATTCACCATCAATCCAAAGCTCTAAAGCCTGATGACCATACCATTTTGTCTATTACTTAGATTCCACTTCATATTTATTGTTTTCTTTAGATTTATATAAAATATGATATTAAATTTACACATTTTGATATTAATTTTAATAATAAAAGGAATAAAATAAAAGTTACATCTCCTTCTAGCTTCCTCTCAAAGCATAGAATCACTTAAGAATGTAACAAGTTACTCTCTTCTAGAGCATAAAAATATCAAATTATAATACTTAAACCTAGGTAAGGAGGATAATAACTATTTCTCAAAACCACCTAAGCTAAACTCATTTGTTGACATTAGCTACTACCCAAGGAAGAAAGTCAACCTCCCTCCTAGCCCAAACGTGAGAGAGAGGTTGTTGTTACTAGACAAATCCTCAAGGGCACAATAATATTACTCCATTCTAGAGTTTAATCATACCATCTTACGAGACTTGGAAAACCCTATGACTTTTTAACCAACTACGTGCTCCGCGCCTACAAAATGCAGAGTCTTTACATCAAAATTACAATCTTTGACCAAAAATTGGTCTCTAAGCCCCAAAACATTCCTTGGGGGATCTCGCACCCAAGGGGCCCCAACACAATCATCGTGACTCCCCTCGAGTCATTCTATTGATGTGGAGATCTTTGCGTGAAGACCTACCAACTCTTACTGGATCACTGCAAGTTCAGCAGTGCATTGACTGATTGCCTACTATACTTCCTTGATGCGTTGTTTAGAGACTGTTATGGCTGAACTGTTGCCCTGGATCCTTTCCTGTGTTGCTTGCAGCTGCGTGAGCTTTGATTCAATGGAGGTTGTAATGGTATATGCCTGATTAATCCACGACTCTAAGTGCGCCTTCAAAACAACTTCCTTATGTCGAGTAGCATCCACTTGTTCCTTTAGCACTTTAGCCTGCTACATCCTCGCGAGCCTCTGTGTAAGGGAAACTGTCTGCACGGTCCCTTTTACTTGGTCATATCTCTACTGTAGCTCGCGCGTCTCTGTCTCTAGACACTATATGTTCGGGTCCTCTTACAAGGTGGTGAGGACCTTGAACGACTGCTCGAACAACTTTGTGGAGTCTATCACTGCACTGTAGACCACTACGATTTCTGTCATGATCACAGAGGCATGCTATTCCTTAACCTTCAATGGAGTTGAAGGTTTCACCTTCAACTGCGGTTCCGCTATCTAAAGGTTTAGCTCCAGCTAAAGCCTGGCCATTTCTTCCTTTGCGTCGTGTACCCCTGCTGCTAACTTCCAGACGCGTGCCTCCACTGCTTCCTCTGCTTGGATGACCAACTCTGGGACCATCTGGAAGGCTTCCTCTACTACATGCACTAGTTTTTTGTTTTTTGTCACTACCTCGTCGCACTGCAGGCTCAACTGTTCAATGTTGATGTGCTGCTCGCTTATTACCTGGAGCGCGCAACCCTCCCTGGCTTGTAGTTTTGTAATTATCTTGACACTTTCTAGGGATTCCACTTCAGTAATGGCCTACGCAGCTTCCTCAGCAGTTATTACCTGGGTACCGATGGCTTCTTCAGGTGTTGCTATAGTGCGATTCCACAATTCTCTCAACGTATCGGTAACTTCGCAAGCAATGAATTCGCCTTCAGAAGATTTAACAAGTCTGGGTTCATGAATGTCTGAGTGTGCAACAACTCAGTTCTAAAATTTCCAAGTGTTGTTTGTTGGACAACCCTTTGTAATTTATAGCACCTTTTCAATTTGAATTCAATTGTTCCCCCCACATTCCATCCATTAATGCTCGATTGGTGGCATATTTTCAAAAATATAGCCCATATAGTTTGCCTTAAATGCATGTCGCCCGCTCCATTTGGTCTCAAGCCAAGCATGACATTGTGAATAGTGACTGTAATGGTCAGTTTCCATCCGACCCACATGGTAGTGCAGCTACGCTTGCACTGTCACGGACCCTGTGACACTTCGCTTCTGCATGCAATCCTCACATCGCGCAGCTCCCGGGCAAAGTAGTTTATAGTCCCGGGCATCCTTTCAGCTGCCTGGAGTGCTAAGATTATGCTTTTGTTGGCTAGTCAGATGGTCGAGCCCCCTGTGTATGGCTTCAAATGACTGCCATTGACTTTTCCTAGGAAGAATTTTCCATTTAACTTTACCAACTGCACTACGCCACCATTTGTGATCTCCTTAGTAACATACGACCCTAGCCAATGCATTCTAAGCTTTGCAGGGAACTTATCAAACTTACTATCATAGAACAACACCAAATCATTCATCTTAAAGCTGCGCAACTTAATATGTCGATCATGCCAGGCCTTTTCGCACTACTTTTGTACCTGCTGGTGAAATCTAGCCAAAAATCGTTCTTCTCCGAGCTCCTCCAACTGCACGACCCTCTCCTCCAGGGTTCCACGATCCATTATACCTGTGAGCACTGTTATGTGTAGACTAGGTATGACGTATTCCATACGTATTATGGCTTCCACTCCATAGACAAGCCTAAAAGGTGTTTGTCCCGTCAGTTTCTTACATGTCGTCCTATAAGCCCATAATACTGCAGATACGCACAGGTCCCAATCACTTCGCTGCACATTGCATACCTTGTTTAGTGTGCTGCATACCTTGTTAAACACTTCTGCATGAATGTTGTCCCTACATAATGTCTTCTCAACATTAAGAGCCATTTGCACATTTGTCACCCCAACACATGCTTATTGACCATGCATTTTAGCATGGAGTACATATGCATCCGCTTAGGTTGTTTTCCATATGCTTGTGCCCACCTGGCCAGATGTGGCGCACTGATCATTCCATCCATTGTACTTGTCTGTCAGTTGTACCCTAGGCTTCCCAAATCGTATGTGCATCATTCTCCTACATTCGTGGTAGTCGTCAAAGCTTCCTTTGTGCATAGCCCACCATCTTGCGGGTGTAGTGCACAGTACGCAGTCTAAGGCCTAGAAGTGTTGCTTCTCTGACACCTCCCTTTCAAATTCATCCAAGAAAGTATCTATCTCACCTAAACCATCATAAGTAGGTAGGTCTCTTACTTCTATTGATATGCAACGCAGTGACCTTGTCATCATAGTACAATTCAGCGTAGTTACTTCATGTAACTGATTGTGCCATCGCTCTATCTCCTCATTAGAATCTAAAGTATAGGATCTCTCATGCTCCCATGAAATCCACCCATCCATGGTGGGATTCACCCAGTCTTTCTCTCACGCTGTTATCTTGTAGATGTAGTCCAAATCATCATAAATTTCACAGTCGCGCACTGGCTCTGTATAGTGCAATCCTTCAGCAGGGTCCAGGGGTATAATTACGCGTAGTGATTTCTTCTCAAAAATCATCTTGCACTTCTTCAGATTATTCACCCCATTCATGTCAGTGGCCCAATCAAATTCCTAAGAGCATGAGGTAGGGATTTCTATCATCAATAATCTCTATCACTTCAAAGTCTGCTAGCGTGCTCGCTCCCTCAATATCCACAGCTATTCCTTGCAATCACCCCATGGGTATTATTTTCTATTGGTTCACCATTTGCAACTGAATTAGAGACCACTGTTGCACAAGGCTCCCCATTCACTCCCATGTCTGTTTTAGAAGAACATTTGCATCTGATTCTAAATCTAGGATGACTTGACCCATCTCATATTCTTCAATCTGCGCAGTTAGTCTCATCTCCCTTCTTTTTCTTGTCTTATGTTTTCTGATTTTTCGGACTACGCGTGGTTCTCCTAGTGGGGTCCCAACGCATCTGTTGATGATTTTCTGTAATCCTTTCACCACCTCACTATTGCATATTAACTTCATACATGTTTTTAGGAATGTTGAGAGCATAGATGGGTCCATCTCTGGCTCCGTCCTATCTTTTCTTCCTGAAGTGGAGGCATCAACAAAGCTCTTCTTAGCTTCCATGAAGGTTTCCTGTGTGTGCTCTAAATCAAAATCTACTTCTTTTGCTGGAGCTTTGCAAACCCAAGTACTATCTTCTAGCTGTTTACCTTTGTCAACTCCCATCGCGATTCCACTTCAGAGCACAATGTTCACATTTGGATCATCCTCACGCGGCTCAGACCTCATCATCTATAGGTTCTGAGTCAGGGGAGGTGGTAGCGCTCCTTTTTCGCATATCCTCACTATTAGTGTAGGACAATATTTTGTCTCATGATCAAACAAGGTGCAATACAAACAATATGGGTGCATTGGATTCATAAAATCATGGGCATAATGTCCTCGCCCTCTATAATTGTATCATATCATCTGTTCGTGACCTCTTCCAGGTCCTCCTCCGCCTCGACCTCATCTGCACCCTAGAAATCTTGTTCGCGCCATTCCTACAGTCTGGTCAAGGGGCCGCGTTTCGGCCTAAACTCTGTAAGTGGGATTTATATCCATCATTAACTCATAGCTTCTACAAGTGCGCTTAACATGTCCCACTGACCTACAAAAGTTGTAGAACAACTATTGTGAATTTTTTGTATACTTCTGTAACAAGTGGCAGTTTTTTGTGGCATGTTTTCTAGCTATTTGACAAATCGTGCACCACAAAGTAGGCACTACACTAGGTCCTTCTTGCACTTCTAGCCATAAAGGCATCAGTCCTCATCCTGTGAGGTAATTTGTGAAAACTGGGTAGTGGTCCTTATCATGACCCTGACCCTTTCATTTTACGCACCATACCTCTTTGCGCACTTCTGGTCGAGTTGTTCTGTCTTGTTTCAGACTTTGCATCTCAAGGCATAAATTCTTTAGCTGCGTGTGGATCTGTTGAACTCCTAAGTTAGGATCCTACATTGGGGTCTCATGCAGCCTCATCACAATCTCTAAGACCCCCGCCTGAGTCGTTATCTTCTGCTACGATAGCACACCCCTTAAATGTGGCATTAGCGAAGCTACAAACCACTCATGATACTATCCATCTGTCAGATACATATTAGGCTCGTGAATTATACATCTCAGCCTCTAATCTAGCTACCAAGGAGTCTTGCCTGGTAGCATCGTGATCTATTGTGCTTCATACTTCAGCCTATTAAATTCTTTATTTAGCTTCATCTGGATATCCACGATTCCCGCATTTGGATTATCATTGGAGTTCTTAATATACCAGGTCAGTGTGTGATCTTGCAGGGTGCTAACTAGTGTCACTTTCTTTATATTGTCACCTATAACTCCTTGCACTTCCCATACAACCCTTACAATGAACTAGAATTGGTTTGGATCCTAATTTCCCAATCCTTTGAACACAGAAAACTTCACTGTGCTTTCCATATTGAATCGCGGTGGTGGTGGAGGTGGTAAGGGTGAACATGGAGGTGATGGTGGTGAAGCTGGTGGCAGTGTGGGTGGAGGTGGTATTTGTAGAATTCTTTGCCTTATCAGATGGTTCACACTTCGTGGAGAGACCTTCGCGAGCTCTTCCATCCCCTCACAAAGGTGAAATGAAGGGGTTATTTTCTGGTCCCTTATTTCCTTTGTTCATGTAAGCTTTTCCACTCCGTGTAGCCTTGAACATCAAGGTAACTACATAACCCTCTTTTCACACAATAACATTTTAATCTAAGTATTCAAAGAATTTACGTACATACCTTGTGTCCTTTGAGAATGTGTTGCTTTGCCTCGCTATAGCTGCCTGAGGTGTCGACCATGAACTCATTAATGAATCCTCCTACAATTCGAACGAGTGAATGATCAACGGTGTGCACGATCTTATCCTCTGACGCTTCCAACCTTCGCACTAGTTCCGGGGTCAACATAATAGGACTGTCAAGTTTCCACCTTCCTCGGCTATCTGCTAGCTTCACGATCCACTTGTATAGCTCAGTAGGGAAATACGCGAAGAAGATTTCGTGGATCTCCGTATACAGATAGCAGTCTAACCACTCTTATTTTAATAGTAGCGTGTTCGTGTTCTCCTGTGTCACGAACTCGTGAATTCTTCTGTCTAACCAACCTTCAATTTCTTTCTTAGTTATATTCCAATGATACGACATCAGACATCTCTATACAGGTTCTTGTCCCAGCAGTGGAACCATTTGTTGGCTTATAGGGGTCTGACCCAAGTTCGGAGTTATTTAGCCAAACAAATCCCTACACTACTGGCCCTTTCGGCATCAGCCTGTGGAGCGTAGACGGAAGTCTCACCCAAAGCAGTATGGGGGGATGCTGCTACTAAGTTTCTGCACCTTTGAGATATCTGTGATGTTGATTTAGTCCAATTAGATCTGCCTTCACATAGGTTGCTTCATTCACTGACCTAACCTTCAATACCTTTATTATTTGTTATAATTGTCTTTCGTAGCCCTAAGCCGAGGCTAAGATGCGTTCACGCTGCTATGGCAGTGACCTGCATTATTTCCCCAAACTACACCACATATATTACTTATCTTCTTAACGTACCTTACTTAACTTTGCCTAAACAGATATTCTATCTTGTGTTTACTTAATCAGCATAGTTATACACATTCGTGCATCATATAAGCATTAAAAGTGAAATTTATATCAATGTAACAAATGCATAAAACAGGAAATAAATACACAGAAATGGTAGGAAAATTCTCTTTATTAATACTTCTAACTATTATAGACTCACCTCTCCTCGTGCACTCAGCTGGAGACTACTAGGCCTTGGAGCACTTAGCTGCAGAGCCTTCTCCTATTCTACGACCCAAAAGTAGACTTTACTCCGCAGATACAACTCAATTCTTCATCTTTGACTATCCATTATCTCTCTATCAAACTACTTAGAGCCTCACTCTATTTATACAATCCCATGGTCCATGGACCATGGGTAGGTCTCTATATCCAACATTACAATAACAAAATTAAGGGTAGACAACCCTGTGACTTTTTAAGGAATTACACGCTCCACACCCACAAAATGCAGAGTCTTTACATTGGAATTACAATATTTGACCAAAATCTGGGCTCTAAGCCCCAAAAATTTCCTTGGGGATCTCGTGCCCAACACACAACCTTATGTTAGAGGGGTTGGGTGGAGTATTTTTGTATTTTTTATAATCCTTTCATCCAACTTATGAAAATAAAATAATCTCTATATAATTGTAAATATATTTTCCTCTGCTCTTCTGCAACATAAAGTAGTAATTTTAAATCCCTTAATTATATAAAAGTGTTTGTGTCTGAGCCTATATTTGCTTAAAAGGAAATAATATGGGAAGGTGAGAAAAAAAGTACTTCCTTATACCTCCCCCAAACAGTAATTTTCATGATCTTCCCCATAAAAAAAAGCCCATGGTGAGTCAAATTGGATATTTATATTAGGATGTAGAGGTTGCCTCTGAAATACCTAGATAGATAAAAAATAATCCATAATGGATGCGATTTGAAATGTAGTATTAAGGAAGGAGGGAACATAGTTATTAAAAATAACATGATTTCTATCTAACCAAACCCTCCATACTATTATAAGAGGAATGTCTTTGTGTTTTTATTTTATTTTATGTGATTTGCTAAAAATATAATTTTAGGCGTTATTTAATTGTAGGCCCTTTCTAAACACACTACTACTCTTAAATGTTTCAAAGTTTTTTACCAAATTGCTTGAATGAAGGGGCGATGAAGAAATAAGTGACTAAAAGATATAACCTTTTTATGAGCACAAATTACATTCGGTAGGGCTATGAAGGAAATGCTTTTAAAAATTATCCCAAGTAGGATAATTGTAGGATGTTAAGTCATTGAACTATCTATTTTTGAACTGGATGCATAACATTTGGCATCGAAGCCCTGGATTCTAAGGTTTTTCTTCTTCAAACACATCATATTGGAATTTTCGCTATCAATGTTTTTCTATGAGGCTCCAAAAGCTGAAATGTTTACCACGTGGAGCATAAATTTATGTAAAAATTTAATATTCATTCACTATATTTTCGAAGATATGTTTGCAGAAATTAGGTATTTTTCACGCTCCTGAATTTTGTCTCAAATACGTGACATAGTGAAAATTGTCATAACTTTCACTTTAGGCATCAAATTTAAATTTTGTAAAAAGAAGCTGAAAGTGAACAGACTATATTTTTTCATGTAGAAATTTTACAGTTGAAGGTTGAAATAGGGACACGTGGCATAGTGTATAGTGTTGTTCTAATGAACTAATCCATAATTAGGTCATTGTGGGAGATTTGGCATAACTGTTTCTTGAATATCCAATCTCGATCAGACTTGTGGGGTTGGAAAGAGGACTCAAAGGGATAGCATAACAAAAATAAAAACAATAACTAAGATACATAAACTACAATATTGATCTCCTAAAATGCAAGAAAAAGTTGTGTAATTTTTGCATAACGCTGGTTTGAAAAATTAGTCTGAAGTGATTCAAGGGGCATATTGAAGCATAGATATCATTGTTTGATTCCAAAATGCATTGAAAAAAAAAATGGACACATAAACAACCAAAAAGCAGTTCTATGATGCATGAAGAAGAGGAAGAAATACAACATGATATAGTAAATTTATGAGGCGAAGTGCAATGAATTTCGTTCTCGAAAAAGGTAACAAAAAGTGAATTGGAAGCCATGATGAACTTAAGATAGATGGTATAAAAAGGGACATGGGAGTTAATATAGCTGGTATGAAAAGGAATGTGGGATATTTGAATGATGGGTTAAAATAAGACATGGAAGCAATGATGAAGGTCAAGATAAAGGGGTTTAAGGAAGGTTTGGTAAAGTTACCAGAAGAAAGGCTTCCCAATGGTGACAAGGCAATCGACGAAAATCATGATGAAGACAAAAAAAATATGAATCATTTTTTTGAGGCTCCAATGTGGGATCTAAGAACCACCACATTCGAAAGATATATATGATAAATTTTGATGGAAAGGATCCAATAACTTGGATACAAGAGATGGAGCAATATTTTTATCTACAGGATGTGCAACCCTCACAAAATGTATGTATTTCATATTAATATTTAGAACCCAATCAATTGGTATGGTATAGATAGATTTGTTCTCGTAAACCGGTTACCACCTGGTCAAAGTTTATGGAGGAAATGATATCATATTATGAATATACACAGAGAAACACCTTCTTTTGGTAATTGATAAATCTCAAACAAAAGGGTCCAATGGCGGAGCACATTAAAGACTTCTAAAACTTGAATATTAGAATAACCCATTTTCTAGAGGAGCATAGGATTGATGTCTTCATAGGGACTTTAAAATATAACAACCAACATGAGGTTTTCCTTTGAGAAACTTATTCATTGGAGAAGGAATTCAGGGTGGCCAGAAATGTTGAAAGAAAAATTATGGCAACAAGGAATTCTATCACTCACAACTCTAAAGATGGAAGTGTTATTTCTCCTAGTCTTCCACAACCTACAAGGTTCATACCAAAACAATTGGAGGAAAAAAGAGAAAAATGGCTTTGTTACTGTTGTGATAGACAATACTCTAAAGGTCATAAGTGTGTTGAGAAGAAATTATTTCACATAGATTTTGAAGACGAGGAATAAAAGGAATAAGAAACATAAAAATAGGAGGATACACACCAAGAACCAACCCCAAAGAAAGAAGAAATGAATCCAAACATATCTTGTAATGCATTGGTAGTAATTACCACTCCCCAAACTCTCAAGGTAGAAGGATATATCAAGAAGAAAAATTTAATAATGTTGATTGATTCGGGAAATGCCCATAATTTTATTCATTGTAAGATAGCCAAGGAATTGAATTGCTTCCTATATCCAACACCAAAGTGTCATGTGATGGTTGTAAATAGAGGAAATATATTTTTTTTTGGAAAGTACCATAGTATCAATCTAACCATAGGGGAATGTGTACTAAATTCTCCAATCTAATGGGTGGTGGTGATGTTGTACTAGGATTCCAATGGTTACAATATTTGGGGACGATAACCTTTAATTTTCAAAAAAAATTGTTGAAATGTTTTTGGGAAAGAAAGGAATTTGAATTAACGGGCATCACAGGGAAACCAATAAATATAATTAGCTCTAATTGCATGAAAATTCTTCTTAAGAAAGAAAAATGGGGCATAATTTCACAATTATGATCACTAGGGGTTCAAACATCTAAATAATCTATTTCTCGAAATATCCAAAAAGTATTGGACAATCATTCCAAGTTGTTTGAGACCCCCAAAGGCCTATCACCTATTCACGATCATGATCATGTGATTCAATTTATTCCAGGAAGTGTTCCTCCAAACATCAGACCTTAGCGATATCCTTATGAACAAAAGAGTGAAATTGAATGTATGGTTTCAAAAATTCTAGAGGCTGGTACAATTAAACCTATTCAAAGTTATTTCTTTGCTCCATTAGTATTGGTGCACAAGAAGTATGGATCATGGTGTATATGTCTAGATTATACAAAGCTCAACAACCTCACTATTAAAGATAAATTTTCCATTGTTGAAATTAATGAATTATTGGATGAATTAGATAGAGAAATTTACTTCACCAAGATGGATCTTCGTTCAGGATATCATCCAATTAGAATGAAGTTTGAATAAATTTTGAAAACTACATAACAAACTCATGAGGGTCATTATGAATTTTTGGTCATGCCTTTTTGCCTTACTAATGCACCTTGGACATTTCAGGGTTTGATCAATTCCATTTTCAAACCCTTCATTAGAAAAATTGTGTTAGTATTTTTTGATGATATACTAATCTACAACAAGCCTTGGAAGGATCACATTCAACATGTTAATAGGGTTCTCAAACTGTTGGAGGAGAAACAATTATATGTAAAAACCTCTAATTTTTCTTTGGAGTACAAGAGGTGGAATATTTGTGTCATATCTTATCTCATGAAGGTGTTAAGGTAGACCCTAAAAAAATTACAACCTTTAAGGGATGGAAAATCCCCAACAACATAAAAGATCTCAAGGATTTGTTTGGTTGACTGGGTATTATTGCAATTTTGTTAAGGATTATGGGAGAATAGCGACACCTCTAATGCTAGTACTGAAGAAATATACATTTTCTTGGACTCTAGAAGCAACACAGGCCTTTGAACATATTAAATAGGAAACATGCTAAGCACTAGTTTTAGATACACCAAACGTCACAAAACTTGTATTGTGGAATGTGATGCTTTAGGAAATGGAATTGGGGTTGTTTTAATGGAAGAATGATGGCTTGTTACTTTTGAAAGCCATCTAATCAAAGGGAAGTATTTACACAAACCTATTTATGAGAAGTAAATGTTGGCAATACTACATGCACTAAAGTAATGATGACCTTCCCCAATGGGAATACATTTCAAGGTAAATAGAGATCATGATAGGCTTAAATAATTTTTGGAACAAATATTATCTCTAGAAGAGAAACAAAAATGGGGGACAAAGATGTTGGGTTATGACTTTGAAATAATCTACAAACAAGGAAAGCAAAATGTTGTTGCAGATGCACTCTCAAGAGAGGATGAGATGTGGAAGCATTGAATTGTGTAGTTTCTATTATCTAGTCTGAGTGGATAACCGAGGCAAGGGATGAATTGAAGAATGATGAAGAGGTGTGGTCACTCATTTAAAAGTTGCAGCAAGATCTGAGTACATATGGTACATTTAGCTTGAAAAATGATTCATTATGGTACAAAGATCTCTTATATCTTTGTAAGAATTCCCAACTCAAACAATATATTCTTTTGGAATTGTACACCTTTCCTTAGGACGACACTCAGTATTTTTAAAAACTTAACATAGGGTTAAGAAGGAATTTTTTTGGGATGGCCTTAAATTTGATATTCAGAAATATGTGGCAGGATATTTGGTTTGCCAAAAAAATAAAGTTGAGACAGTTAAGACCCTGGGTCTACTACAACATTTATCTATTCCAAGTCAGTGTTGGGAGGAGGTACCAATGGATTTTATCACAGGTTTACCCAAGTATGAAGGAAAGAGTGCCATCATGGTGGTAATTGATAGACGTACCAATTATGCACACTTTTGTGAATTCTCTCATCCTTTTAAAGTCTTCATAGTTGCTACCACATTTACTGAAACAATTGAATAGCTTCATGGAAATCCAATGATTATAGTAAGTGACATAGATCCCATTTTCATTAGAAATTTTTGGGCGAAATTGTTTTCTTGTCTTGGTACTAAATTAGCTAATAGCTCATCTTATCATCCTCAATCTGATGAGAAAACTAAGCTAGTGAACAAATGTTTGGAATTATATCTTCTTTGCTTTATATCTAACAAACAAACACAATGTATTAAGTGGTTAGCTCTAGCTGAATGGTGTTATAACACTTTCTTCCATATTGCAACAAATAATACCACATTTATGACATTTTTTGGATATAATCCACCATCCATCACATCATCTTTAAGAGAAAATTATAAGTTTCAAAGAGTGGAAGATCACATCAAGTATCAAAAATAAGTTCTCCAACTCTTAAATGATAAACTCACTCTCATAGATAATCAAATGAAAGAATAGGATGTTCAACATCATAGTGAAAAATGCTTTGATGTAGGTGACTCGGTATTTTTATGGCTTCAACCATATAAAGAAATGTCTCTCAAGAAAGCTAAGAAGGATAATAAATTATTTCCCAAGTACTACAATCCTTACAATGTGTTGAAACACATTGGTACTATGGCATACAAAGTGGAGTTGCTTGCATCATTGTGAGTACAACGAGTTTTCCATCTTTCAAGCTTAAAGAAGGTTATAGGTGACAAAGTTCCAGTTCAAACAATGTTGCCAGAACTTGAAGAAGAAGGAAAAATCATATGTGAGGTTGAAGCAGTCACGGAAACACGAATGTGACAACTATGAAATTGATTAATTCCATAGTGTCTCATGAAGTGGAAGAACTTGCTGAAAATTACACATGAGAGGATGATAATTGTATCCAAAAGCATCCATAACTACTCAAGCGTTTAGGAGAATACTTTTCTAAAGGAAAGGGGAATGTTAGGTCCCTATAATACTAGTGTATTTGCCTTATTGTTATTGTTGTGCCCCGTAGAAGCCCATTAATTTTATTATCGTGCCCTTGCAATATTTTTGTTGTGTAGGCTTCAATTTTATTATGACCCCTTAGACTCCTATATATAAAAATAAGGTCTTGCCATTTGGATCATCCAAGAATTGTTCATTTATGTAATGTAAAGGAGTTTTTCCCCTCGAAGAGGATAATTTTTAAGTCGTTAGTCTATCTATATGTGAGTTGGTTGAATAACATAAGTGTTAACCATGTCTACACACAAATTTCAATGTGGAAAACTTAGTATGCCCCTAGACTGCCTCAATAGCACATTTCCACAAACATATCTAGATGTGTCTCACATATGGCCCTAGATGTATCTAGTCTTAACCCACTTCCAAAACTCCATGAGTTTCATCATTCCTGCACAGTTGATTGTCCTGAAATCCTAAAACCATTCACCACTTGCAAAATGATCCAATCTCATGCCAAACATTTCCAAATGGTCCCCACTCCAGATTTCATACAAAATCTAATTTGCAAGTAAATTTGACTCGAATATTTTGAGCTCCAAATGGGACCCACCTCAAATATAAACCGTGTTTACTTCATTTGTGTCATATCCATAGTAATTCTAAATACCATTCTTCTAAAAATTTCACAAATGGAATTTGGTGAGATGCTTAGATTCCAGAATATATCTACTAGTTCCAAAATTCATCTAGCCTACTTAAAAAGTCTTTCTAGAAGCTTATTTGATCTTCAATACAATCTTGATTTCTACAGTGCTTAGAATTATAAACTCTAATATATTTTAGGTACATTTTTTTTTCTCGTTAAGACTATGCTATTCTATTATATACATTAAAAGGAAAACAGTTACAGTCAAGAGTTCATATTGCCAGAGGCCGAGGGTGGCACTCTGGATTTACAGTGATAAAAAAAACCACCCAAACCGGGTCCACACCACTAAGACTGAATACCCGCGCAGGGGCCCTATCATGGAGACAAGTCACCCGCGCAGGGGCAGCATCATTGATACAAAACACCCACGCAGGGGCGCTACCACTGTGACAAATTGCCCACGCAGAGGCCTTAAACCATTGAGGAACAGTGAGAGCAAAAATAGTCATCCCATTCAGGGGCATAGACGAGAAAAAGAAAACCTTCAACCATATCCCACGCAGGGGCGTAGACAGACATTGAACTATATAATTCTCGAACCAAATAAAGACATTCAAGACATACAGTGAGTCGTTGTGGCGATTCATAGCAAAACCAGAGCATCGTCTGAAGGGAAGAGACTGAGCGAGCGGACGACTATTCGTCCGGCTCCTCTTCATAGATCCAGCACATACCTTCCGGGGGGGGGGCCAATCGACCTTGGTTTTCTCTGACGAAGGCGCTTCCTGAGTCGTAGGTGGGTCGATGTTCGGCTCTGGGCGATCCTCTGGCTGACCCTCAGCAGCCCTGGAGCTTTCACCCTGATGAAACTGTGAGCGGGGTGGCTCCTCGCCTTCCTCCTTTGGTTCTTCCAAAAAAAGGACCGAAACATGGGCGTTAATACGAGAATTGCCCTGGGCATTGCTGAAGGAGAAGACCGCGGTTCCGAACGCAGGAAGTGGATTAGAGCCCGAATCAGGATTGCCCGAATCCATGAACTGGCTCGCCTGGATGGGATGAGCCTCTGCAACCTGGTGACATAGACAGCGGCAGCAGCGAGAGGGGGCATTAGCGACTGAGGGACGTGAGGAACCGCCTCTGCCAGAGCCTCGACGGCTGATGAGGCGCTGTCGTGGTTTGACCATGATGTCGCTGAAAGCAGGAAAGCGGAACAGAACAGGGTAAGATGAGAATGAAGGCGTGAAACAACCGTCGCCCACCCTTGTAGACTTGATGCCACCCTCAATTGCCAGAGGGGTGCCTTTAACCTTAGCTCTGAGAGCCGACAACCATACTCCCAATTCCAAAATATGAGTTCGACCCGATGCGTGATTTTCCATTCCCCCATTATTCTTATGCTCCTCTGGATTGTCTCGATCCTCGTATGCCATAACTACACACTGCAATCGTAACTGAAGCCCGGACAAGGCAGCGAAGTGCCGTCCTTTCTTGCTCCAGCACTCACGCTTGCAATCCGTGACGGCGGATTGCAGTAAATGCCCGTCTTATGCTTGGGATCGCTCATGGTGACCAGGTGGCGTTCCAATCTCCTCGGTCGTGTCACCCACATCCGGGGTATTTTAGGTACATTTTCAAGGCTTGAATTGAAGCCTAATATTGCTCAAAAACTAATAACTATAGGAATGAGATCCTCATTCCACACCAACATTCCAAATATTGTACATAGTATTAATACATCGATAAAACTATTAAATTTCTTGTTAAAATACACATAAACAAGCTAATCCATGGATTCACTACTCTTCAAATCAAATAAATCAACATCAATAACTTTCCCTGCCCCGAAATGTATCCCACACAATACTATGAAATCCATTGATAAAATATGCATTGTATCATCTCAACCCTTTACTAGGAAATACCATGAACAATCTTAAACAATCAAATATCCATGACCATGCCAAATAATGGAATTCACACACTATAGTAGTTAATTGAGCACGTCAAGCATTCATCCAAGACCATGAAAAAATATATAGATCTTAGGAAAGTATCAACAACCATAGGGACATGCAAGTCCCTCATAACCATGAGAATCATTAACTTAACCATCTCATTATAAAGAACTAGGAACAAAACATTCCTCCACAATGAGCATCGATATATACATTGTCATAACTACTAACAATAACATTCACCATTCATAGTGCAACATATGTACATGTAAGTATACTTATTTCGTTTACTTAAACAAGTGACAACTAAGGGAGAAATCAAACTCTCAACCAAACCATAGGATATATACATTGCAATATTTCTTGTAACTGAACACCCTTGAGTGACATTAGAAACCTAAGGAGTTAAGTGCTAAAGGGAATTCACACAAATACAATTCCACCACATCACATAAGAATTTAGAGAATAGAATTTATCCACCTATCAACCCAGAGTCTAAAGCACACAATGTCTCCACCTAATAAACACATTAAAGATACAAAGCACATAATGTTCCACCTATAAAAACCTTATAGGGAACTGAAACACCCATTGTCTCCACCAATTAAGCATCACACAGATCTAGAGCCCATGTGTCTCCACCTAGTTCATCTTACAAGAGTGTAGAACACATATTGTCTCAACCTATTGTCTGACAAGAATCCAAATCACACCATACCTCCATTTGTTCGGATTTCATGGGATATGCACCTTTTAAACACCACATAAATCCAAATTACACAACATGTCCACATGCTAAATAGAAATCTAGAGTCCACCATGACTCCACCTACTCAACACAACATTTTTTTGTTAACACTACACTCCTTGATGTGCTTCCAAGCCTCCACACATACTATTCTTCTTGTTGTTTTCAGCATTGCATCCTCTTGACCTTTTATCACGTTATTTATCTATGCTTCCTAGTGTGTCCACACTCTTTCTATTTGTCTCACACACCACCACTTTTTGTGTACCTTCACATACCATTGATTTTCAAATCCCCCTTCTCTCACATACTACATTGTTGTTTTCCTCCCATGTCCCCCTTGTGTGTTGACTTCCTATACACGTCCCCTCAAAATGAGGATTTTATGGACTTTTATCCTTTACTATAGCTTTCTCATAAATTTGTTCAATGCTTGCACCAACATTGCCATTAATTAACATGGGAGATAGATGATAAAATAAATTTAGTGGCTTGTGTTTAAAAGAGAGTCCTCCTCCTTAGGCCCCTAAATCCATTATCACTCCTTTATCCCAAATAATGTTTACATTTCCACATAATTTACATGAATTACAATTCATGGCGAACTTTAAAAGAGTGATATTTAAAAGGGTTATGACAGATCCCAACCCCTTAGACGAACATTGTCCTTGATGTATATAGGGAAACAAAAAATAAACATTTATATTTATATACAAAACTCTTTTTACAATTACATACATAGCAAAATAAAATGGGTAAAATACCTTCATTTTTTTAGCCATTTCCAAATTGGTATCATATGGTCCGAACACCCTCCAATTCTCATTGACCTTCTTGATTACTCGATTATGGACTATGATTTTGCTTCGATCTAGAATGCATTGTGATTCTAGGTGGAATTATCCCCTAAATTCCACTTGTATAATAGACCAATCAAAAAAATTCTTAACATCATGCAAATACAAATAAATATGGAAAATAAATGTTCTTTCACTTTTGATAGCAAGGTTAGTTTGTAAACCATTTGCCTTGTTGTAACACTATGGACCACCTCTGGCTGAAACGAGGTCATTGCTTAGGACATCTATGTAGAATAGGTAAGAATTATTTGTTCACCATCCCATACATGGTTTCCCAAAGATATTATTTAGAAGTGTAATGTGTGGGTAGATCTTGGAGAAAAGAGAAATCCTCCCAAGATGGACATGATATCTGTGAAAATGACCTTTTTAGGTTACAGTAAGATGAAATAAAGAAAAGTGGAAGATTCAATGTATAATGTCTCATAAAAAAAATATTTTACACCAAATACTAGTAGAAACAATGAAGTATTAAAGAAATTGAATGATGAAAATATGGAGCGCATTTTAAGGTTACTTTTAATAAAGATATACAAGTACTATAAGTTATTTAAAGTAGAAGTAAATATTTATAATTAAAAAGAACCAACAACTTCTTTACACATTTTCAAAAGAAGAATAACATATAATGATTTACAGTGAAGGAAAGAACACATCATACTCAATGAATAGTTTGAATCATTCATAAATTCTATTACTCATCCAAGAAAGTCTTGTACATTACACTGCAGAAATTGTTTCCCTAAGGCCAAAATTTGTAACACCAAAATTGGTCCCTTGATGACTTTTTAAATAAATTATTATATTGAAGACTATTATAAAATGGTCAACTATCAAACTATTTATTTCCTATTCGATCCTCATAAAAATTAGAATATTAAACTATTTCTACTTCTCACAATTACAACAATGAAATATTTTTCTAGAATTGAAAATTGAATAACATAATTATTCAATGAATTGGGATTATCATGCAATTTCATACATGCTTGATGAATTTTTTGTTCCTACAACTCAAACTTTCATTGGTAGCACCAAATTCTTTGACATTCTCCACATATTCAAGTATGGAGCTCAACACTACATCATCCTCTTATATCCCATCCTTCGATTGGTTACCTCGGTGAAAAAAGTCTTGACCATACATAGTGACTTGAAATCCCTCTACAAATAATTCGCAATTGTTTCTCCTTTTAGAATGGATGTTATCTCATGAGATGGATTTCTTTTACTCTTTATTTCCAGCAACAATAGTTCATATTTTTTCCATGGAAGAGGATTTCCTTGTTGATCCCAACATGATGGTAACCCTGATCGAACTCTCTTATCAAAATTAGAATTAAATGCTTCCAAAAACTCTCTAACCTCTAGTAATCCACTTCAGCCTGCTTCCTATACATATTTTTCTACACCATCTTGGTTCTCTTAGCTACCACAATTATTTTGTCCATAATATCCAATGTCCTCAATTCTTCATAAGATTTGGCATTCAGGTAGTCAATTTTTCTCTTGGCGAACTGTGCATCCATGACTACCATATCATCCACGAATATTTTGACTCGTTGAATAATGTTGTTGCATATGATATATATTGCTTCAATAAGAGACATATTACCTTTTAATTTCTCTTTCACATCATTGATTTTATTAGAAGCCAAATGGTAATTATTGTGATGCTAAGTTGCATTTTGTCTAGCCATATTTAACATTCTCTCCTTAGGTTTTAACTGTTCTTTCATATGATCTAGATTTTTCTGCAGTTTCTTCAACTTCTTCTCAAAAATATTTAACTCTATCATAATTCTAGTAAGTTTTTCAGTGGGGTCTTCTGAGTCTGGCTGCATCGCAATTATGTAGACATGTTTGTCTATTTTATGTTGCAAATTTTCATTCAGCTATCTGAGATCTTCCAGCTCCTTATTCCTTTCCATTATCTCATGAACTAAGATATTGTTTTCTTTCACAATTTGAGCCAACTATGGAGCTTGGACATGCTCTATGGCAATAAATTTCAATTTTGTCCTTAGTGATTGAATCTCAAACTCTACATTCTAAATCACATCTTGAACAACCGGCTTATCCTCTGGACTCACCACAAGCTTAATTATCAAGTTCTTAAATTCTTAATTTTGAGTATGAAGAGATCGAGAATTATCTCTCTCCAATTTCAGTTGATCAATTACCTTTCATAATAAGGCCTTTGTTTTACTTGTTACCAATGATGATTTTCGAAGATCATTATATATTAATTCTCTTGTTTTCCTCTGTAAGTTTATCTTGTGTGGAAACATAATATATTTTGTGTTCACAGATAAACTGACTATACTGAAATCAATTCCAAAAGGAATTAATTGAGACATAGGATGGATAATCGAGAATATCAATCAATTTCTTTCCTAATCCATCACTGAAATAATTCTAGTTTGATAACTAGAGATGGATTGAGCTTCAAATTGTGTGATAATTGTTGGGTCTTGAAATTATCATTCATTTCCATTACACTTTCACTATCATCTCCATTATATCACCTCAATTTCACCTTCATTTCACTACCATGTCACTACATTCATCTCACTTTCATTATCATTGGGTCACATTTATGTTTTTCCAAACTTTATTAATTCTTAGCCTTTTTAAGTGAATTTGTGGTTAAAAATTAGAAAATAATGTGGATATGCTTATACCTAACAAGCGGGTTGATATTGTTGACATGTGTAGGTCAAAAGGAGGCTTCTAGAAGACCTTTATGTGGCACCCTAAGGCCAAATTCGAATTTGAGTGGAGAGGATCATGGGATCATGAGGATATGTGTCACATTTCCTATTTGTATTGAAACTCTAAGAAGACATGTGTCTTATTATTTCCTATTTTGATTAGGACTCTAGAGGTATAGGAAGAGATTCATGGACTCTCATTAATGAGATGACTTCTCATCTTTTTGTATAAATAGGATATTTCTATCCTTCATTTGGTGGTCTTAGAAAGTTTTTGGAGAGCTTTGTAAACTTTTGTTACTTTGTAATTTTGAAGAATTTGAATAAAGCTTTGATGTTCTCAACATGGAAGAAGATGTGAAGTAGATGTCATGGAGGATATTAGAATGTAAGGTAGAATAGATTTTGTTTTGTAGTTTTGCTTTGATTTCATTCAAGTATGTCATTTTGTTGTTTTCAAGTTTAGGTTTTCCATTCATGCAAGTTTAATTCATGAAAGTGTGTTCAACCAGTTGATTGTAGATCTATCTAACTGTGTAATCTATGCTTAACAAAATAGTCAAAGAAAGTATTCCTCTTATTTTCCAATTGGTGGTTGGAGCATTAGAGCACACAGTAGATTTGATGTTAGTTTAATAACTCATGTTGTAAGTGAATATTTCTGAAATCCCTTTCAGTTGATGGTTCATCTTAAAACTAAGTGGTGAAGTATTTCATTTATGAATGAGTCTTTCTCTGCATTTTTATGTTTACTTTTTCTTAGAACAATGAAGTATTGGATCCCTCCAAATGCTATCACAAGGAGGTAGTTCTCCCAAAATTGTATAGCAGAGTGATAAAACACTTCATTTAGCTGTTATAGTAGATTAGTTGCAATTTCACTTTCAGTCTTAGTCTTTCATTTAAATTTCATTTTCAGTTTTAGAACAATGAAGTATGGAGTCCCTCAAAATGCTATCACAAGGAGGTAGTTCTCTCAAAATTGTATAACAGAGTGATAAAACACTTCATTTAGCTGTTATCATTTTTTCTTTCATTTCATAGACATTTTGTCGGCTTAGATTAATCTAACTATTCAAAGTTTTGATTTGTTCATTTCCTTTTCTCCCTTCTTTAGAAATTAGATTTTAACATTAAAATTCATTAGATTTAGTTGTCCATTAACATTTAGAGATTTCATTTAGAAGCATAGCTTTTCTTTCTTAGATTAATTTCCTTAAGCATGAGAAACAAAACCCCCAAAAAAACAACATAAACTATAAAACAACGAAGTAAGAGAAAGGTTAACTAAGCACATATAGTGCACCACACTTCATCAGTTTATGATACCTGGATTGATAATTTATGTAGAGCAATTTAGGACACTGAATTGACTAGACATTTTGGCGTCCTTGCTAGGGAAGTGTAATTAGGAGACCTTATTTCTTACATCTAAAAAAAATTAATAATTTGTCAAGTGTTCTCTCCTCCTGCACTTTGTGTGATCTGGAGGATCAGAAAAAAGAATTTTTATGTTAAAAAAAAAGAAAAAAAAGAGAAAAAACAAATTTCATCATTTCATTTGATTCAATAAATAATAAAAAATAAACAATAAAAGTCCAACTACTTTGATAGGTTTAGCTGTCCAAGATTGACTGGTTATGGTTTGTAGTGACCCTCAAAACATTGTGTCCTATTTTAATAAGATTTTTCAAATTAGTTGTGGAATGCAACCTTGTTTCACAGCTAACTGTGGATTCCGTAGCTATTTTCAAGGTTTAGTAGGTTACAGGCATCCAATGAAGAATCTGACCACATGGGTATCTTCAGAATCATCCCGACATGGATCTTATCCTAGTCACCTAGCCTAGATCGATTAAAAAATCAGCTTAAGACCTCAGTCAAAGTCCTGTTTTTAGTATATTTACCTTGAAGTCTTTATTGCCTGAAATTGAAAACCATTAATCATTTTTATAAAATTTCATAATTTCAGAGAAAAAAAAGGAAACAACCTATGGCTATCTCCAATCCTAGTTTTCACTATGGCCTCAATGGAAAACATGCATTCTTGTTTGAGCTTTGGCCTTGAAACAAACCTGCAAAATCATAAAAAAATAAATAAAAATAAACTTGCAATATAAACAATTCTCCCATTTTTATTGAAGCTTGAAATATCCTCTATTCTTTGGCCTCAACCTCAAATTTGAAAGTTGTGGGGATTATTTGGAGTTGGGAAGAGCAAAAGCAATCAAAGAATACATCATCACCTTCACAGCTTCTGTCAAACATGCACAAAAATCAGTGGCAAGATTTAGCTTTTAGGGGTGATTTCAGTTTGCCTTCATATTCCCCTATGCGGAAAGGCCCTCCACATGTACCTCTTTGACGGGGAGACATATGAGAGTCCAGAATTCTAAGGTACATTGCGGCAAGCTGAACATGCAGCTGTAGCAGTAGCACTAAAGTCACTGAAAAAAGGACGGTTTTCCCTGGACGAGTCTGTTATGTACAAGAATTTTTTTGAGAGTTTCCCAGAAGGAAGGAATTCCTTTCCCAAATTACATGACAGACCTATCTGGCCCATCACATATATCTATTTTCAAAAGAACTGTTAAGTTTGTTGGGTTGGCATTTGTAGGTAAAGAAGCTAATTCTAAGAAACAATAGCAGATGAAATGATTTTATTGCAAATAACGTGAAAGAGCTAGGAAATAAACTGTTATATCAAAGAGGAATTTTACGTACAAACTGCATTTCCTGTTTAGACCATACAAATGTTGGCTAATATGCATATGGATTAGTTGCAATGAGTCGACAGTTGAATGCTTTGGGCTTGATAGATGTGCCAGAAATTGATTTGGATAGAAGCTTAGTTGAAGCTCTAATGGAATTGTATGAGACAATGGGTGATATAATTGCTTTATAGTACGGTGGTTCTGCTGTGCATAATAAGAATAGATGACGTGGAAGAGATCTATCCATCAGTAGGTTGTGATTGTCCAGATAACCTTATTGAATATGGGCTCCAAAATTCATGCACAAATGATTCAAACACATGTAGCAGAAGAAAAATTCGAAATTCATTTTACAACCAAATGTAGCAATTTATAAAAATGCAGAACAATAAAAACGTTAATTCACAAAAATGCATAACAGTAAAAACGTCAAACTTCAACTGCATGATCTGGCCAAATGAAGATGAATTAGGGAAAAATAAAACATGGGTTTTTTCGGTGACAGGGTAAATTAGATAACTCAGAAATTGTTTTAAGAAATTTGCAACGGTTTGGGAGAATTTTTCAGTTATTTGAAGCCCATTTTTGCATGCCGCGTGAAGAAAAACAGAATTTGCATTAATGAATAGGCTGATTGATTTAATTCGGTTGCTTGGAGAGGGGAATTCCGATTTGGAATCAACTGTGTGCTGACAATCAATCATGATTACACGTCTCCCATCTCTAATAATTCATCTCACACTTGTTTAATAGCAAGACGTATCCCAATTGAATACGACTCTGTTTAACGATTAACTCCATGACGTCACTTACTTGGATACGACTCTTCACAGCCGATTGATAGACGTGGCAAAGTATTCAATGATAAGAAGGTTGTTGTTAAGGATCTCAAGCATGGTTACATGGCATCTAATTCCAAGAATGTTCCAGCAAAGTGATCGGGAATGGAGGATTGTGTGCTGCATTTCATGTGCTTCCATGCTTATGCTTCACTATTTTCCTAATAGTATGTTAGTAGAGTTAGATTTCCAAATGCAAAATTGGGTCTTCTATTTTGCAGTGATTATTACAACAGTCATCACTAATTCAATAAAATATGCAGTTGGTCAACCTCAGCTTGACTTCTATTAGCGTTATTTCCCTGATGGTTGGTTGTCTTTTAGCTGTGGAATGCAGCCTTGTTCTACAGCTAACTGGAAATTTCGCAACCATTTTCATACTTTCGTAGGTTATAGGTGTCAAGAGATAAAACAAGCCACATGGGTAGCTGGGAAAATATTAGTACATGGATGGTGTCCTATCCATTTGATCCAAGTCGATGAAAAAGACCCTGGTCAAAGGGAAGTAAGGGTGTGTGTTATCACTAATTCACCACACTAAGTCACCACATGTCAAGAAAAAAAACGAAAGATTCACAGGTAAAAAATAAAAATAAAAATTGAATCAATGAAATGAGTAGGTTATTGACTTGGAGGAGCCATAGAGTGACTGAGGAAAAGTTCTAGGGTTTAACAGAGAAAGTGACAAAGGGTAATGAGCGACCATGGAGGTGCAGGGAGGAGGGAGTTCCACTCCCTCCTATGATAATGTAGTCTCAAATAGAGGAAGAGTAGGGTACAAGAATAAGCATCCAAACTTCTTGGAGATAAAGACAAAAAACACTGAAGCATAGCAGGAAGAAGGCAGCAAAACCCATGCAGAGTCGGGGACCCATGAGGAAGAGCAACAGGAGGAGAAAGTGGTAGACAGAGGTCAGGGACCAGAACCAAGGTAGGGCAATGTAAACCTAAAACCTATACTAAACCATGGGTAGTTTTGAATGACCCAGCTCTACAAGAGCATAGGGATCACATCACAAACTATGCCATAATATGCAAGTTTATGGGAATCTGGCCATCGAAGAAGGTATTGTACACATGGACAAGATACTACTGGAAACCGAAGGGGGAGATACATATACATCTTGGATCCAAAGGCTTTTTCATAGTGGTGTCCACAAGCATGGAGGATAGGGGTAGGATCTTTGAAGGAGGACCATACTTCTTTGCAGCAGCTGGTCTCTACATGCGGCCATGGACGAGGAACTTTGTGCCAGAAAGAGAAACCTTCACCTCAGTACTGGTATGGATTAGAATCTACTCCTTACCTTTAGATTATTGGATGCCAGAGTCTTTAAAAGCTATAGGTAATAAATTAGGACATTTTTTAAAGATCTTAGAGGCAACTCTGCGAGGAAAGTATACCTCCTATGCCCGCATTTGTATGGAGATGGACCTATCAGGAGCTCTTCTAGATGAGGTCATTTCAGAAGTCTATGACAATGAATGGGTGCAAACAGTAGACTATGAGAATATCCTGTTTAGATGTCGTAGATGTCATGAGCATGGACACCTATCCAGATATTGTCCTCTTAACAAAAAGGAGGAACACCCAAACATCAGTAAAAAGAAATATAATTCAGGTTTCATCAAAGTGGTAGGAAGAGGTAAAGGAGGGGGAAGGAAGACACAAAAGAACCCTACTGATAATGAGAACACAGAAAAATGTCATAACAATTTTGAGATCTTAGAGGAAAGAGAAACAGAGGAGGGTGATCATGAGAGTATAGAGAATCAGGCAGAAAAAGGGAAAGGAAAAGAGATGAACACGGAGTTTACACAGGTACAGAATGAATACATGGAAGAACCTTAGAGCAACATGGAAATAGAAAAATACCATGAAATGACTCAAAGTGAAAGTGGCACAGAGGACCAAGACTTACAGGAGATCCTGGAAAGGGAGAACCTAGAGTTGGAAAAGTTTATAGAACAAGGAGGAAAACAAGGATTAAACTCCATACCTCAAGAGGAAGTTGACAAGGTACAACAGATGTTCCTCAACAAGTCACAGCAAATTGCTGTAGGAGTCAAAAGAGGACATGATAACCAGGAAAGTAAAGGAGCTTCCTCAATAGGGTTAATAACTGGAAAAATGACAAAAAACCCAGGCAAGAAGAGAGGGAGGAAGAGACAGAAGGAATTGTTGCTGGAATGTGGTAAAGTCATGATTGACTCAGGTAGGATGAAAGACTTGTCCAGTTACTCATTCAAAACCCATCTCAATGAAAATCACAACCTGGAACATTAGAGGATTGGGGAGTAGAAGAAAACAGAGGAATTTAAGCAATAGGATCAGAGAGGAAAAACCTGACATAGTGTTCATAAAGGAAACAAAATGCTCAGTGGAGAAGATCCGAGGAAAACATAGCAAATGGTTAAAGAAATATGAATACATTGAGGTCAAGGCAAACAAATCTACTAGGGGAATTCTCAATCTTTGGGATCCACTGAAATTTGGTATGCTTGATGTGGAAGCATCCAGGGCCCACCTTTCCTTAATCATCCAACCAGTGGGTGACAGACAATGTTACGTGATAACCAATATCTATGGTCCTCAACCAATGGATGACAAAATTTGACTCCTCACTACACTGGAGGATATAAAGAAACGATACCAGATTTACCATGGATTTTAAGGGGTTATTTTAACATGATTAAGTCACTATTGGAGAAGAAAGGGGGAATCAAAATGCTTGGTAGGGATGCAGATGCCTTCCAACAATTCCTCACCAATATGAACCTGGTAGATTTGGAAACCAACAATGGAATTTTCATGTGGAATAACAAGAGGGGGGGCTCTACCCAAGAAGCCTCAAAATTGGATAGATTTATTATTTCAGAAGAACTCCTATTAAGGGGAGGTTGTCTAAATGTGCTCATCCTACCCTTTGGTGGTTCAGATTACTAGCCCATACAGTTGGAAGCCTCTCTATTTGGTAAACCGAGGAATAGCCCCTTCAGGTTCGAGAATGCTTGTCTCACACACTCAAATTTCCAAACAAACATTGAAAAATGGTGGAAAGAGGAGCTGCACCTTAAAGGCACAAATATGTTCCTTCTACATTGTAGGCTCAAACATATCAAAAGCAGACTCAAAGAGTGGAATAAAAATGAATTTGGTAATATCTTCAAAGCTAAGGGAGAAGTGGCTAAGAAACTAAAGGAAATAAACCAAATTCTTATCACAAAAGGATATACAAATGAAAGGAAAGAGATGGCATAAGGACTTCAACATGAATGGGAAAACAGATGTCTACAAGAGGAATTATTCTAGAGACATAAATCTAGAATACAATGGATTAAGGAAGGGGATAGAAACACCAAATTCTTTCACAAATCCACCATAGCTCACATAAACAACAATAGAATTGTGAAACTTATTGATCATCAGGGAATAGAAAGGAACACTCATGAAGAGATGGAAGAGGTTCTTGTTCAACATTTTCAAAGAATTGCAGAGGAAACCAATGAAGATATATCTTTGAATATAAAAAGATTTACACAGTACATTCCTAAATTGGTTTCCAGAGAAGACAATCATAATCTCAATAGACCAGTATCAGAGGAGGAACTGGAGGGAGTCATTACAGAGATGCACAATGGAAAAGCACTAGGCTCAGATGGGTTCAATGTGTACTTTTTCAAAACATGTTGGAGAATAGTAAAACATGATATTTTGGAGGTTGTGGAAGACTCGAGAACAGATAAAACAATCTTGAAGGCTTTAAATGAATCTTTTATAGCCTTAATACCCAAACAGGAAAAGGCTACCTCCCCAGACAGATTTAGGCCTATAGCATTATGCAATGTGGTGTACAAAATAATATCAAAGGTAATTTCCAACCGTCTCAAACCACTCCTCCCAACCCTAGTGTCAGAGGAGAAAACGGGCTATGTGGAAGGAAGACAAATTTTGGACAATATAATTCAAGCTCATGAGGTGGTCCATTCACTCATTACCAATAAACAAGCAGGCATGATTATTCAACTAGATATCACAAAATCCTATGATAAACTTAGCTGGACATACATAAGAGCAATACTAAAAGCCTATGGCTTTGATTACAATTGGATTAAATGGGTCATGGCACTTGTTACCACAACCAGCTGTTCAATCCTTCTCAATGGTGCTCCCTCCAAAACCTTCAAGCCCACCAGAGGCCTAAGGCAATGTGATCATCTTTCTCCTTTCATTTTTATTTTAATGATGGAAGGGTTAGGAAGAGCAATCAGAGCTTCCAAGGAGGAAGAAAGAATTCAAGGGTTAAGGCTCACTCAAGGAAGGGACACGGTGACACATCAACAATTTGTTGATGACACTATGCTTCAAGGCATACCTACAGTCAAGGAAGCCAAAGCTTTCAAGAAGATTCCGTGTGAGTTTTCCATGGCAACGAGCACAGAGATAAGTCTCTCTAAATCAAAAATTTTCTTTTTCAATATAGACATATCGATTCAAAGAAATCTTTCTAGAATTTTGGGCTTTTAAAGAGAGTTATTACCCTCAAAGTACCTGGGAGTTCCCCTCACTGATAAATTGTCATACAAGGATAGTTGGGAGCTAGTTATAAATAACTAAAAGATAAAATCAGTAAATGAACAAACAGAGCCCTAAATCTAGCAGGAAGGCTAGTTCTTACTAAGGCTATTCTACAATCCATCCCCATCTATATGTTATCAGCCATTCCGGCACCCACTGGAGTCATCACTCAGATTCGAAATATCCAAAGAGCCTTCCTTTGGGGAAAAGGGGAAGAAAAGAAGAAATGGGCCTTGGTGGCATGGGAAAGGGTGTGTAAGCCAAAATCCCATGGTGGCCTAGGTCTTCATGACCCTCGAATTCTTAATAAGGTTTTGGGAGCCAAAATCTAGTGGAGGTGGCTAAAGGAAATACAGGCCCATTGGGAAAAACTTTGGAAGCAAAAGTATGCAATGAATTGGCAAGAAAAGAACCTAATAAGAATGACAAGACAAATAAAGGGTTCACAAATTTGGAATAGGGCCTGGGAGAACAGGGCTCTATTCCAAAAACATAGTTTCTGGGAGATCAGAAATGGAGATCTGGCCTAGTTCTGGGAGGATAATTGGCAGTAGGAGGACAATCTTCGAAGTGAGGAATTAGCAGATATTCAAACATATAGCAGTAACAAAGGTTTAAGAAGGGTAAGTGACTATTGGGATCATTCAAGAAACAATGGGAAATGGCGAATTTGGAAACTATCGGTTTACAATGATGTAGGTAGGCTGAAAACTCAAGCTACAACCCTTAATGGTCTTCTGGCAAAAAGGAAAATCTTAACCTCAACCTTGGATGATCAATTAAGATGGGGAAAGAACAAGGCTGATCTCTTCAACCTTAAGGAAGCCAAGCGAATAGACACAGGACTCAACCTCCCAAGCACTGATAAGACTTGGAAAGAACTCTAGACTAGTCCTCATTGGATGAAAATCTAATTACTTCAATGGATGGTTCAACAGGGCAAGATTCTGACATGGGATAATCTTAGAAAAAGAGGCTTTGTTGGCCCCTCTAGATGTCACCTGTGTGGTCATCAGGAAGAGACCACTAATCATCTCCTGAATAGCTATTCATTTACTGCAACACTGTGGAATTGGGTGGAAGATGTCTTTGAGCAGACTGACAGGAATGTAAATGACATCATTGCTACCCTGAAAAACTAGAGGAGGAACTTTTCAGACAATGAAACCATAAACTTAGCTTGGGCACTAACTCTAGGGTTCTTAATTTTGAATGTTTGGAAGGAGTGCAATAGTAAGATTTTCAAGGACAAAAGGAGTTCGGTGAGCAGCATCCTCAATCTAATCCTAAAACAACTCAAAGAGATAGTTCACTTCCTAGGAGGTGTCACCACTGGAAAACCCATAGGATAGAGAGAGGCTAGAATCCTAGAGAAACTAGAGTTGAAGGTTTTTCTCCCCCCATGCACCATAAAGAATAACAGGAATAAATCAGCAGAAAAGGCTTTTTGGCACCACCCTGCTCATGGTTTTCTGAAATTCAACATAGGTGGGACCTCAAAAGGGAATCCAGGAGAAGCAGGTTATGGTTGGGTCTTGAGGGATGAGGAAGGAAACATATAGGTCATTTTCCACAACTATCTTGGGAAAGTGACCAACAATATGGTAGAGCTCATGGCGATGGAATTATGCCTAGAAATACTGCTCAAGTACAACATTTATAATGTCATAAACTTGGTCAAGTGGATAAACGCTGGAGAAGGACCAGAGAAAGCCTCAAATCATTGGCGGCTTCTACAAATCTACCAAAGAATTCAATCACATTTAAGAATTCTTAGAACTCTTCGGTTGGTGCATGTACGTTGGGAAGCCAACAAGGTCGCAGACTAGCTTGCCAATGAGTGGGTTCAAAATAAGCATACAAACTTATGTTGCTTGTGGGAGGAGGTAATAGAGGATAGGGTGAAGGAGGAATGCTATTCTCGGGCCCTCAAGGATAGAGAGTATTACCAGAACCGAGTAATTGATGGAATCTCACAATTGGTTATTGACGATTAGGAGAACCTTAAACAATTTTCAGAGAACATGCACTGTTAGTTCTCTAAGGGTGCTTCTGAAGGTCTGCACAAAGGGGACAACTGAGAAGATTGGCACAAAAAGAAAATTTCACTCCTTAGGCTTGCTATGCAAAAGGATGAGTCTTCCTTGTTCATTTCAAACGGGGGGAAAAATTAGAGAGGGATATGCCACCCACAATGGAAGCTTTTGGACCTGCTAGTGGTTTCTCAGAAGGATGAGCGAAGCCATTCAGCAGATGACGCGTGGAGTAGGGTGATAAAGGCTTACCAGCATTACTGCAAGGTAACTCATGAGAGGATGGGGGATGCGAGTTGGTTTGAGGCCGTCAAATCCGTAGAGGACAGATCCACGACCACTCTTGGTCGGGCTAGTAGGTGGGACCGAAAGAACAATACCACACGAAAAAAACCACTATCTTTGCAAGTAATCAAAACCACAAGTGGTTTCCAAGGAAAGCCAGCCATTCCACTCAGAGATCAACACGTGGCGGGGGACCGGTCTGGAAAACCACCCTCATCACGCGTTATTGAGTGGGCTTGTAGATCGCACGATATTAACTCTAACCATTGGATCAAGAGAATAAGATCAATGATCAGCGCTGATCATGCAGCTTTACGTTTTTTTTCATGGGCTAATTTTAGCGCATGTGAAATTAAATTGTGGGATTTGCTGAGCAGACTTGGGGTCCTCTTGTCAGCGTTTTGCTTTAAAAGTAGGTTAAATTTGGTTTTGGAGCCCTAAGGGCAAGTTTATGGGTTTTTTTGGTTTTTATCCCTCTCCCTATGGGGGAGTAGGCGCACCATAGCGTCTGTTTGTAACTTGTGTAAATATTTTTTGTCTAAGTTAATGGAAGGAACGTCTCTTGCTTAAGCAAAAAAAGAAATGAGTAGGTTATTTACTCACTTTTCTAAAGGTATTGATTAATTTGGGACTGATGATGAAGAATGAATGGCTAACTTCTTTTTTAAGATTTTTAGCTACAGAAACTGTGCACGTTTCACAGCTAAAGTCATTCTGCAGCTAAAGCCATTTTGTAGCTAAACATCAATTTGCAGCTAAAAAAACCTCACTGTTCAAATCAGCCTAACTTTCTCATACGAAATCAGATTTTGATGATTCAAGTGTCATTGGAAAGATCTCAAAACGATCTACACAATGAGAAATCCATCCTCAGAGTTTAAAATAGTAAATAATGAAATAAATTGCTGAAAAGAAACAACATTCAACTTAAGGCATTGATTCCAAAGCAGGTATAAATTCTTTTGGTTTTCCTTCGTGAACTTGTTTCATTAATACAAATTCTTAGTTTTGTGTGTAAATATCATAACTAGAGAGATTGATCACCTCTCTCCTTTGATAACCATACGTTCCATTGCAAAAGAAGTATTAGTTTTTTTTTTTTCAGGTTCCAGGAGGAAGGACAAATGACTACAAGTGAATGGTGTCTCTCTAAGAGACCAATTTGTTTCATAAGAGGATGATCAACAACAAAGAGGAAATATGCTAATGCAAACTTAGATCCAAACATTTGAAAAACTTTCAGATACTATTGTCTACATCACATCCATACTTCATAATAAACTATTCACCTCATTTCCCTTCATATTTTCCATTTAGATTCACATACACTTTCCATTACTTTTTCTCCACTCATAACCCACAAATAAAATCAAGAGGCTCATTTACATGCTTACTTCCCATTGGAATTTCTGCTCTCCATTGCCATCTTCCATTTTCATCTTCCCTTTCCTATCATTTTCATTTCGCAAATAAGCCCTGCTTCAATGAAAATTATTGAGTCCATAGTTCTTTGAGTCTAAGTTTCTTACAAAAAAACCTTGAGGCTTGCATGCCTTAATGACAAGTCCTCATGCCGACAAACAATGGGAACACATTAATGTCCCTTGTTCATCAGATCTTCTAGGTGACTCGACATCAACAAATGTATTCATACCTAGAAAGATGTGTTTGGGCATCTTGACTTTCATTGTCATCAATGGTGAGAGTTCTCGTGTTGACTGGTGGCATCCATTAATGGCCACTAAGTCAACAATTTCCTGCTATATTCAACATAAAAACATCTCTTCACATAGTAGGAATTATGCCAATGAGTTTTGAAGACATGAAGACTATTATTTTCAGCCTTTTAGAGCAGATATAAAACAGATCAATTCAACAGTAGATTCAACAAGTTTTAGTAGAAGCAATAAAAAGTCATCTTGACTCTTTATCCATGACTCTTTTTGTTCAGGCACTTGAAGAAGATTATGATCAGAATTTTGTAGCCACCACACATACAACTCATCCATTTCAAAGGGTAAGTTAAGGTACGTCATTTTCTAACTTTTGACCATAGAATTTCATAAAAAGCTAGAATGATAATTGTTGGAAAAACATTTCTCTTGCTTATTTCATAAAATTGCCAATACCATCAGTTGGGGGGGAATACATTCATATTCATATCTTGTCATGTTCATATCATATTCAGAAGCCCACATACTGCCAAAATATATTAACTATTACATTATTATTATGACCATAAAATGGCTTTTCGAAAGTGCTTAAAGGATAATTGGATACAAACACATTCATGGTTGTCACACAAGAAACAACCATCATGCAATCCAATAAATATATACTTTGCAACAAAAATCAAATTATCATTATGCAAAGTTCAAAGATCAAAATAGAATACAACAACAAAATATGGTTGTAACACAAGAACCAACCATGTTGTAATTCAAGTAAAACACTTTGCAGAAGTATGAAGTTATCAAATGATATCATGCAAGTTAAGCCAAAGCTCAAGGATCAAAGGAATTAACATAATATATATTGCATGATGACATGCAATAGCTTCAGTTGGGGGGTATGTTGGGTCTTGAAATTGTCATTCATTTCCATTACACTTTCACTATTATGTCCATTATATCACCTCCATTTCACTTTCATTTCACTACTATGTCACTACATTCATCTCACTTTCATTATCATTGGGTCACATTTATGTTTTTCCAAACTTTATTAATTCTTAGCCTTTTTAAGTGAATTTGTGGTTAAAAATTAGAAAATAATCTGCATATGCTTATACCTAACAAGTGGATTGAGATTGTTGACATGTATAGGTCAAAAGGATGCTTCTAGAAGACCTTTATGTGGCACCCTAAGGCCAAATTCGAATTTGAGTGGAGAGGATCATGGGATCATGAAGATATGTGTCACATTTCCTATTTTTATTGAAACTCTAAGAAGACATGTGTCTTATCATTTCCTATTTTGATTAGGACTCTAGAGGTATAGGGAGAGATTCAAGGACTCTCATTAATGAGATGACTTCTCATCTTTTTGTATAAATAGAAGATCTCTCTCCTTCGTTTGGTAGTCTTAGAAAATTTTTGGAGAGCTTTGTAAACTTTTTTTACTTTGTAATTTTGAAGAATTTGAATAAAGCTTTGATGTTCTCAACATGGAAGGAGATTTGAAGTAGATGTCATGGAGCATATTAGAATATAAGGTAGAGTAGATTTTGTTTTGTAGTTTTTCTTTGATTTCATTCAAGTATGTCATTTTATTTTTTTCAAGTTTTCAAGTTTAGATTTTCCATTCATGCAAGTTGAATTCATGCAAGTGTGTTCAACCGGTTGCTTGTAGATTTATCTAGCTGTGTAATCTATGCTTAACACAATAGTCCAAGAAAGTAGTCCTCCAATTTTCCAATTGGTGCTTGGAGCATTAGAGCACACAATAAATTTGATGTTCGTTTAATAACTCATGTTCTAAGTGAATGTTTCCGAAAGCCCTTTCAGTTGATGGTTCATCTTAAAACTAAGTGGTGAAGTACTTCATTTATGAATGAGTCTTTCTCTGCATTTTTATGTTTACTTTGTAGGTTTTAACCCCGTACAGAAATTACTTGCATACGAATTCTAAAACACAAGAAATAAACAATGTGAGAGCACAACACATAAAACACATATACATAGAGATTTCCCTTGGATCCCAAAATCGAGACTACCAGATTGATTTTTCATTATGTTCCTTTCAATGTTATAATACATATTTATACATGCTGAAGCATCCAATACCATGGACCAAAAACCATTGCGTCTAATACCATGGATCGAAAACCATCGCGTCCAAAAAAATGTGCAAAAATCATGCACAAAACCGTAGGTGGGTCCACCCAACCTAATATAGGGTCCAAAACCAAAATTTCCCGGGGCGCCGCCCCAGACCCCATAAAGTGGGGTTATGGGTACACCTCAAACCCCCTATGATGCGCCTCCCCCCCGACTACACAATTGGTGCAAGGAAGGGGGGCTCCGCCCCCCCTCTAACCCCCCGATTAACTACGTGGGCTAGTCGTGGAAAGAATATAACACAATGAAACAATCTCCCACTTGTTGTTTCTTTCCACACTGGGCCACAAGAGAGCTTAGTCATTTTTCTAGCCCTGAAATGCCCATTGTCTCTCTACACCATGAGAACTTCTCAGAGCTCACAGATTTTGTCAATGCATCTGCAGTATTCTTCAAAGTATCCACCTTTACCAGCAACACCTTTTTGTCTTCTATCATATCCCTCACGAAGTGATACTGAACATCAATGTGCTTTGTCTTTGAATGATATGTAGGGTTCTTTGCCAAGAAAATTGCACTTTGGCTGTCACAGTCTATCCTTATAGCTCCCTGTACTAACCCCATACTTGAACACAATCTCTGGAACCAAACTGCTTCCTTGCTTGCATGAGTGGTTGCCAGGTATTCTGCCTCTGTAGTTGATAGTGCCACTACAGATTGTTTCTTACTCATCCAACTGACTGCACCTCCAAATAGGTTAAACACATACCCACATAGGTTAACTTGGTTCATTTCTCCTTTGGAACATGTACATATGCATCACATCCAAATACCCTCAGATGTGAAAGAGAGGGTTTCTTACCAGTCCATACCTCTTGTGGAGTCTTATCCTCCAAAGTTGATGAAGGTGACCTATTGACCAGGTAACATGCAGTATCCACCACCTCCGCCCAGAATTCTTGTCCTAACCCGACACCACTGAGCATGCTTCTTTCCCTTTCCATCAATGTCTTATACATTCTTTTTTCAACTCCATTTTTTTGAGGTGTATATGGAGTAGTATTTTGTCGTGCTATACCACACTTCTTACAAAATTCTTCAAATTCCTTGCTGCAAAAAGCTCCACCATTATCTATCCTCAGTGCCTTTATCTTCTTCTCTCTCTGATTTTCCACGAGAGCCTTAAATTCTTTATGCCTGTTAAAGGCTTCAAATTTCTTCTTAAGGAAATATATCCATGTATTCCTTGAGAAGTCATCTATAAATGATACATAGTACATAGACTTACCCAGTGGTGGAACCTTCACAGGTCCAAACACATCATTGTGCACAAGTTCTAATATCTGTTTCGCCCTCTTAATACCAGAGCGGAAACTCACCCGATTCTACTTCCCATATACACAATTTTTTTCAGAAATCAAAATCCAGAGAGCTATTACTCATACCTTCTACCATACCTTTACCATGAAGTATTCGAAGGCCCTTCTCTCCAATATGTCCAAGCCTTTGATGCCACAATATGGTCTTCTCTCCAGAGACCACTAGATTTTCTGCTCCACTTTTAGGAACCACAGAACTATTGCACCCATCAATAACAGTGCTACCTTGCAGCTTGTATAGAGTTCCAATTCAAACTCCCCGCATCAATACCAGTGCTCCCCGAACCATTTTGCAGGTATCCTTCTCAAACACTGTTTTTACACCTACATCATCCAACTTGCTTACAGAAATCAGATAACTGGCTAATGCAGGAATATGCAGAACACCTAGAAGTGTTCTAACCCTTCCACCTTACAACTTCAACTTTACATTTCCAAGACCGATTCTAGCCTTCCTGCCATCACCAAAGAAGACATCACCACCATCATATTTCTCATATTCACAAAACCACTCTCTATGGGGAGTGAAGTGAAAGAATGCACCTGAGTCAATCAACCATGCCTCATGATCTACATGTGTACTTGAAGAACCCAAGTACACATCCCCACCTTCATCTAAGGTGGTTTTTGCCTCTACAGAAGGAGCATCATCAAATCCCTTTCCTTTATTAGGAGCTTTAGATTTACAATCCCTTTTGAAGTGCCCTTCCTTTCCACATTTCTAGCACACCACCTTTACAGGTTTTCTTGGAGATTTAGATCTCCCTCTAGATTTAGATCTCCCACTCAATGAATTATTTTTGTTTCTGTTCTGGGACCATCGTCATACAGACAAGGCATCACCATTCCGGCTCTCCATATTTTTCCATTTCATCTCCTCCGTCAACAAGGCTGAGACTATTTCATCAAACTACAAGGTAGTTGCATTGCTACCTATTGCAATAACAAGACTATCCCACGAATTTGGTAGAGAACACAACAAACTGATGCACTTATCGTCATCTAAAATTTTAATATCAACAGATGCTAACTGACTTACCACAGTATTAAATGCATATAGATGTTGTATCACTGAGTTTCCATCTTTCATCCTCAGGTTATACAATTTTTTCTATAGGAATAGTTTATTCACCAGAGACTTAGATTGGTTCAAAGTCCCTAACTTGTCCCACAAAGCCTTCGTCGTAGCTTCCCATGATACATTCATCAATACTGAATCTGACACACATAATCGTTTTGTGCTCTTTGCCTTCCAATCCAACTTCTTCCATTCTTCATCGAACACTCTCGTTGATTTAGTACCTGGATCTATCGCGATCCACTGATCTTTATCCACCAACAGATCCTCCATCTTGAGCTTACACAACTCAAAACTCTAACCATTAAATTTCTCGATCTCTATCTTTTCATTGCTCGCCATCTTCTTTCACCACCAGAATCGATCTCGCAGATCTCTCACTGAACAGGGTCTACCACAAGCCTGAGTGAAACCCCTTAGCAAAAAAGACGTCCCCTTGAAGCCAAAACTGTTGTGATACCAAATGTAGGTTTTAACCCCGTACAGAAATTACCTGCATATGACTTCTAAAACACATAAAATAAACAATGCGAGAGCATAACACATAAAACACATATACACAGAGATTTCCCCTGGATCCCAAAACTGGGACTACCATATTGATTTTTCATTATGTTCCTTTCAATGTTATAATACATATTTATACATGCCGAAGCATCTAATACCATGGACCAAAAACCATCGCGTCCAATACCATGGACTGAAAACCATCGCGTCCAAAAAACATGTGTGGTAATCATGCACAAAACCATAGGTGGGTTCGCCTAACCTAACATAGGGTCCAAAACCAAAATTTTCTGGGGTGCTACCCCAGACCCCATAAAGTGGGTTTATGGGTGCACCTCAAACCCCCTATGACCCCCCTCAGGCTACACAATCGGTGCAACGAAGGGGGGCTCCGCCCCCCCTTCAACCCCGAGGTTAACTATGTGGGCTAGTTGTAGAAAGAATATAACACAACCCAACATACTTTTTCTTAGAACAATGAAGTATTGGATCCCTCCAAATGCTATCACAAGGACGTAGTTCTCCCAAAATTGTATAGAAAAGTGATAAAACACTTCATTTAGCTGTTATAGTAGATTAGTTGCAATTTCACTTTCACTCTTAGTATTTCATTTAAATTTCATTTTCAGTTTTAGAACAATGAAGTATGGAGTCCCTCAAAATGCTGTCACAAGGAGATAGTTCTCCCAAAATTGTATAGCAGAGTGATAAAACACTTCATTTAGTTGTTATCATTTTTTCTTTCATTTAATAGACATTTTTCCGACTTAGATTAATCTAACTATTCAAAGTTTTGATTTGTTCATTTCCTTTCCTCCTTTCTTTAGAAATTAGATTTTAACATTAAAAGTCATTAGATTTAATTGTCCATTAACATTTAGAGATTTCATTTAGAAACATAATTTTTCTTTCTTAAATTAATTTCCTTAAGCATGAGAAACAAAACCCCAAGAAAACAACATAAAATATAAAACAAAAAAGTAAGAGAAAGGTTAACTAAGCACATATAGTGCACCACACTTCATCTGTTTACGGTACCTGGATTGATAATTTATGTAGAGCAATTTAGGACACTGAATTTACTAAACAATAACATTGGTATTTATCTACTCATTTATTTCTTTAATATCCTCATAAGAGTCCCTCAGAGTATTCAAGGTACTATTCTTTTCCTCATGAGGAATTAGAGATCGTGGTGTAAATTTCACTCCTCCTAGATGTAACTAAAAAGCAACTTCACTATAAGGTCTCCCCATGAGATGTTGAATTTCTTCTTCGCCTCCTTGTGTTCTTGTATTTTTACTACTCTTAGAACTTTCCCCTTCAATACCAATGGCATCTGAAACACCTCTTTTTAATCCTTTTTTAGTGTGGAGGGTAGTTTCTACTTCCATGCTTCCTTGAGTGTCAATCAAGCCACCATTTTCTAACTTATCCAGCTCAATATTTGGTTCCTTTGTATAATGGGAACAATATGTCTCTAATCTCCTCCTTGAAATGATTTGATGTGGATCATAGCCTTAATTTTATCCCCATTGGAAATTAATTAATTGCAACATATTTTCAACGTCCTTAAGTGCTTGTCTATTTTTTTTTAACAAGATTGGATAGTTGTTATATTAACAAAAAGGGGTTTTGGAGCAAGCTCCTTGTACATTCCGCTGATCTGATATGATATGATAGAATGGGTAGTTAAATAGGCACGTAAACTTTTTGTTAAAATTGGAAACCAGGGAAAAACTTCATGTGGGTCATCTTATTCATGGCTAATAATAATTTTATTAGATTCCTCTCGTCGAGAGGTGTAGGATTGATATAAAGATCATCCAATTCCGATAAGTATTCATGGAGATATGAATTTATTTTGATTATGGAATTATTATCAAGCCGACCTACAACTCATGTAGGCTCAGAAGCCCAACAGTCACATCTATTCACCCACCAACGTTGTGTATAAATATAAGAGGAATTTTCCTCATTTGGACTCACTCATCTCATCACATCTCTCTCTCTCTACTGCGCAGATATGAGTCTCTTCTCTACTGCGCTGAAATGGGTCTCTCTCTCTCACACATGTGAAGCCGGAAGCTGTTGAATTTGAAGCTGCAACTGCAGAAGTAAAGATTGACTTGCCTGGCCTAGAAGATCTCCTCATATGAACTGTGCTGTAGGTTCATCTGAACCTCCTTTGGAAGCTGCAACTTTTGGTGGTGGAATGAAGTCAATCTGATGAATGGTTTGCAAGATATCGACTGCCCTAGTTTGAAGCCGGAAACTGCTGAAACTGAAGCTGCAACTGCAGAAGTAAAGATTGACTTGCGTGGCCTAGAAGATGTCCTCATATGAAATTCACTATAGGTTCATCTGAACCTCCTCTGGAAGTCGAAACTTTTGGTGGTGGAATGAAGTCAATCCGACTGTCGGTTTGTGAGATATGGTCTGCCCTAGTTTGATAATGAAGCCGCTAATGCTGATGCTACTGATCTAGGGTTTGCTACTGCTGATAAGAATCAGATTTATTGTACTATTTCTCTCTACTGAATGATTGAAGATAAAAGAAGATTTGATCAAAGGGTTTCCCCACACATTGTGGGGTTTGTCCCTGGCTAGCCGCCACATCTTGTGCCTCTTGTCTTGGCTTGTTTTCTGTCGATCGTTTAATGTTCTATCTGCACTTTACTTTATGTACGTGTGATTTCTAATCTTTGTAATACAATAAGGAAAAGAAGTAAATTGTTATAAGCATAGAACATACCATAACTTAACATGGTATCAAAGCTGAGGTGAAGACAAAGCCCGAGCAAGAGCAAGAGAAATCATTAAAGAGAAGATTGGCAAGGCTATCCTAAAAGAACTATGGGGTCCTCAACACTCTTTCCTACCGAAGACAAGCTCCGTGAGAAAACTGACTATCACGGATGGAAGATGTCTATCGATCTAACCCTTGAAGATCAAGGAGTGTTGGACCATGTAAGAGGCAATATTGTTGAGCCTTCATCAAATGCATCTGCTGCTGCCTGGAACAAATGGAAAAATGGAGAAGTAAAAAAAAAGAAGATCATCCGGGACTCTATGACAAGCACTTGGTGGCCTACATCTCTGAACTGAACACCTCCAAGGAAATCTACGAAAGACTGGTGAGTTTATTTAAAGTTAATGATGCAAATCAAGTTTTGTTTCTTAGAAATAAGTTGAGGGAAATCAAGAAGGGTAAAGATGAAAGTATGCAAGCGTACTTATTAAGAATCACCGAGATCAAAAACGATCTCCTATCTATTGGGGAAACTATTACTGACAGAGAAATGGCACTCACAACTCTCGAGGATTACCGTCTGAATGGTATGTGTTCAGGACTACTCTTCTGAACTATAATGTAATTCCTGGTTTCAAGGAATTAATGGCTAGATGCATTCAAGAAGAAACAAGGGAAGAAGTGCAAGAAATGCCCATGCCTAAAGGTCCTCCTACTGCCTTTTCTTTTCATGCAAAGAAAAGAAATAATTCCGAGACTAAATCAAAAGGAAAGGCTGGACCTAAGGCTAGAAGAAAATGATGATGTTACATTTGCGATAAAGCAAGTCACTATGCAAGGGAGTGCCCTGATAGAAAGGACTCACTCTAGGACGATGATCAAAATCCCTCTGATGGCAATCAAAGGAATGACAAATTCAACAGCAAAGGTAAGAGGAGAGCTAGGAATCAAGGAAGAGGACAACCATTCAAGAAGGCTAGAAATTCCAGGATGTATTAAATGCACCTGACCTCAAAAAGAACCTAGTGTCCATCCTGGCAATGGAAGACAGAGGCTACAAGGTAACCTTCAGCGATGACAAGGTATGTATATGGAAAAATAATGTTTAAGATGCCTTTACTCTTGGGTTTAGTGTTGATTCATTATATCAGGTCAATGGAAGTCTGCTAGGTGGCATGTCTTATGACACATCTCTTCAGTCCGAACTTTGGCATCAGAGGTTTGCCCACCTTCATTATAAAGCTATACTCGGTGTAAGACAAATGGTGATAGGGATGCCCGAATTCTGAATAGAGAATGAAGGTGTATGTCCAGGATGTGCTGAAGGAAAGCTCAAAAGGGGACCATTCCCCTCAAGACAAAGTAAGACCTCTGATATATTACAATTGGTTTACTCAGGCATACCTGAGGTTGGCATTAAGAGGGAGACTACTACACCACATACTCCTGAGCAGAATGGTGTGGTGGGAAGGAAGAACTGCACGATGATGGAAGTTGTCTCAACCATGCTACATGATCAAAGACTTCTGATGTTTCTATGGGATGAAACTAAAATCACCGTCGTATATGTATAAAATTGATGCCCTCATCAAGCATTGGGTTCCAAGACTCCTAAAGAAAAGTTCACCACAAGGTGAACAATCTTTCGACTTTGAGGAGCTCTCAAGAAGCCAACACCAGGGAACCGAAATAAAAGGATGATGAATCAATGCCTGATGTAGAAGAACCCATGGATTTGATAGATTCTCATCCACATGAGCCTTCCTCTTTTAGGAAGAGGCCTTCATGGCTTAGGGGGATACTTGATGATGCTAAAGGACATGCTGCACCCTGAGGAACCTTCCATCAAAGTAAGAAACTTAACACGTATCAGGGATACCTGACCATCATGAGCACGATCATACAAAATGAACCTTCATCATTCTCAGATGTCATCAAGCATTAACTATGGAAGGATGCTATGACCATAGAATATGAGTCTATTATGGAGAATGATGTCTGGGAAGTAGTTCCCAGACCCTGGACAAGACAATTGTTACTTCAAAATGGCTTTACAAGATAAAGCATGCAGCAGATGGAAGCATGGAAAAGTATAAGGTTCATTTTTTTGCTCATGGTTTATCCCAGAAGGGAGGTATAGACTATGATATTTGCACCTGTTCCCAGATATACGACCATCCGCTTGATCATAGCCCTTGTGGCTTCACAAGGATGGAACCTACATCAAATGGATGTTAAGACTGCGTTCTTGCATGGTTCTATCAAAGAAGAGGTCTACGTGGAGCAACTCGAAGGATTTGAGATTTATGATCGAAAATCTCATGTATGCAGGTTGAAGAAAGCTCTCTATGGGCTGAAGCAAGCACCCCGAGCATGGTATGAGAGGATCAATAGCTACTTGATGAAGCTGGGATTCACTAGGAGTGAAGCCGATCCTAACCTTTAATTTAAGGTTGAAGATGACAAGCCTCTCATACTGGTGTTGTATGTGGATGACCTCTTTCTCACAGGTGCAGACCCTCTCGTTCACAAATGTAAGAGGGAGCTGGCCTCTGAATTTGAAATGAAAGACCTAGGACTGATGCACTACTTCCTAGGACTTGAAGTATGGAAGAAGCCAAGGGAAATTTTCCTATCTCAAGGGAAATATGTGGTAAAGATATTGGAAATATTTGGTATGATGGACTGCAAGCCTGTGACTACCTTGAGGATCTTAACTTTTAGAAGTTATATGGTAGTGATGTCAGACCAGATTTGGGAAATACCTCTGAGTTTCATAAACTCATTCGCATTGATGTTCTTAGTGAACCTCTGTCCGAACATATTTTTTGCAGTTAGCATTGTGAGCTCATATTTGGTTGAGCCTCACTGGATTGATGCCAGGAATCTTCTGAGATGTCTTCAGGACACAATCTCTCATGGATTAAGATACACTGCCGGAGATGTGAGACTTCTTGGATATACTGATGTTGATTGGGCAGGCAGTTTGGTGGACCATAAGAGCACTTTCGGGTACTGTTTCACCTTGGGATCTGCTTCGATATCCTAGATGAGCAGGAAGTAGAAGTCGGTGGCTTTGAGCACTGCCGAAGCAGGATATATTGTTGCTAGCATAACCTCGTGTGAGGTAGTCTGGTTGCGAAAGCTCTTCAAAGAGCTGTTTGGATTTACATTGGATACCACTGTGATTCTCTATAACAACCAGAGGTGGGATTCGATTATTGAGGAATCCCGTATTCTTCGATTGCTCCAGCAGATAGATGTCATCTTGGATATGGTAAGTTGATGAGAAAGGAGGCTCCATCGCATTAAGATGATGTATAGGTTGATACACCTTGTCAAAGCCTCGAGGAAATATCTAATCTGTGACTTTCCCAAACGACTTGGAGTCGGTAAGAAACCCTTGTACAAGGGTCCTGCATGTTGCATACATTAAGCTCTGGGAGCTCTGAGGGCTTGCGGTTATTACTGGAGCAACATACGACCACAGCGTGACTCACCCTCCCTTGGTGGTGCACACTGGAACAAGATGATTCGCTTTCTTGTGGGACAAGATGATTCGCTCTCTTGTGGAACAGGATGATTCGCTCTCCTGTGTAGCAGGATGATTAGTTCTCCTATGAGGCCTAGATTGATGTGTTCTCCATGGCGATTGTAGTAGGATTGATGTGTTCTCCATGGCGGCCTGGATTGATGTGTTCTCCATGGCAATTGTAGTAGGATTAATGTGTTCTCCTGTGAGGCCTGGATTGATGTGTTCTCCATGGCAATTTTAGCAGGATTGATGTGTTCTCCTGTGAGGATAGGATTGATTAGTTCTCCTGTCGAGGCATCCTACCCATGTAGTCTAGGACTCATGGGAAGTACCTCTCATCTGATCAATGAGCAGGGAAATGAAGTTAGGGACCGTAGTAGTATCGATGGACACATCGTTGTAACTACCGTACTCCCTATGCTAGGATGACCTCCATTGATCTGGGATCAATGATACTGGTCTGGGACCAGTGGTAGGAGTTGTACCATACTATGACGCTGACTTCAGGTCGGTTGAGACTGGTCTGGGATCAGTGGTACATACTCTGAGACTGACTTTGAGTCAGTGGAGGATGATATTGGTCTGGGACCATTGGAGTTGTACTCACTATGACGCTGACTTTGGGTTGGTTGAGACTGGTCTGGGACCAGTGGTACATACTCTGAGATTGACTTTGAGTCAGTATGATACATCCTCGATCATTTCTTCTTCTTCATAATTCAGACAAAAGCAGAGTAGAACAGAACAATGCAAGAGCAGAGCAGAACATAACAAAACAGTACAGATCAGTGCAGGGCAGAACAAGACAAATCAGAACAGGAAAAATAGAACAGAGCAGGGCAAGGGTCAGGCTGTACAAGGCAGTGCATTTGATGGATGAATAGTAACGACCGATAGACAGATTGCAGATGAAGTTCTCCATGGTTAAGAGGGAGTGTTAAAATTGGCAACCAGGGAAAAAATTCATGTGGGTCATCTTATTCATGGCTAAAAATATTTGTATTAGATTCCTCTCGTCGAGAGGTGTAGGATTGATATAGAGATCATCCAATTCCGATAAGTATTCATGGAGATATGAATTTATTTTGATTATGGAATTATTATCAAGCCGACCTACAACTCATGTAGGCTCAGAAGACCAACAGTCGCATCTATTCACCCACCAACGTTGTGTATAAATATAAGAGGACTTTTCCTCATTTGGACTCACTCATCTCATCACATCTCTCTCTCTCTACTGCGCAGATATGAGTCTCTTCTCTACTGCGCTGAAATGGGTCTCTCTCTCTCACACATGTGAAGCCGGAAGCTGTTGAATTTGAAGCTGCAACTGCAGAAGTAAAGATTGACTTTCGTGGCCTAGAAGATCTCCTCATCTAAACTGCACTGTAGGTTCATCTGAACCTCCTCTGGAAGCTGCAACTTTTGGTGGTGGAATGAAGTCAATCCGACGAACGGTTTGCAAGATATCTACTGCCCTAGTTTGAAGCCGGAAACTGCTGAAACTGAAGCTGCAACTGCATAAGTAAAGATTGACTTGCGTGGCCTAGAATATCTCCTCATCTGAACTGTGTTGTAGGTTCATCTGAACCTCCTCTGGAAGCCGAAACTTTTGGTGGTGGAATGAAGTCAATCCGACTGTCGGTTTGTGAGATATGGTCTGCCCTAGTTTGATAATGAAGCCGCTAATGCTGATGCTACTGATCTAGGGTTTGCTACTACTGATAAGAATTAGATTTATTGTACTATTTCTCTCTGCTGAATTATTGAAGATAAAAGAAGATTTGATCAAAGGGTTTCCCCACACATTGTGGGGTTTGTCCCTGGCTAGCCGCCACATCTTGTGCCTCTTGTCTTGGCTTGTTTTCTGTCAATCGTTTAATGTTCTATCTGCACTTTACTTTATGTACGTGTGATTGCTAATATTTGGAATATAATAAGGAAAAGAAGTAAATTGTTATAAGCATAGAACATACCATAGCTTAACACCTTTCTTCTGTGCTTGGTATCAAAATTTCAGAAGTTTTTTTGGCTATTCTATAGTATTGCTTTACATATTGACCTACTAAGAAAATAAATTTACAACGCATATTTCATAGAGGTTTATGATTTGTAAATTGGGAGAGTAAATTCTGTGGCCTTTTCCTTATGTTTTGCATTTTTCTGTTCCTTAAGTTTGTTGTTCCTTGCTGTTGTTCCTTTGGCCCGTTGTTCCTTCGATTTGCTGTTCCTTTAGCTTGTTGTTCCTTCTGCTACTGTTCTTTTAGCTATTGTTCCTTTTGGTTGTTGTTCCTTCTGGCACTGTTCCTTCTATTGTTGTTCCTTCTGGTTGTTGTTCCTTCTACTGTTGTTCTTTCATCGATTAAACTCCGGTGAAGACTGATGGGGACAGCGAGATGCAGCCAATGGTATAACAAGCACAAATCATAGATAAAAAGAAGTTGTTCAGGGACCTGAATGAGGTGATAGAAAAAAACTTTGCTGTTACCTCCTTTCGAAACCTGAAAGTTGAAGTTGCTGCAAGCGCTTGCCACTCCAACCTCTGGAAACTTAGAGACTGCACACTTAGAGAGACCTCTTGCCTTAGCTACCCCAAGACTAATCCGCTGATGAGTTCTGCTGTCCGAATGCTACTTATATTCTCAGTCGGGCACGCTGTTCTCATGCTTCTGATCATTGTTCTCGGGGATGTTCCTACCAATCGCATCATTGCACCGCTGACAGTTGAGGGCATCTCTGCTATTGATTTGACTAATATCACTATTATGCTGATCCCTGGGATGGGTTTCCCTCCATACCGAGAACCTATGCTGATCATTTCCCCTGCTGAGAATTTTCCTCACTGTTCTAGGAGGATAAGCTGGGATATTATTGTCAGACCTGCGCTGGCCAATCACTTGTTGTTTATGCATTTGTGATGTTGCCACCATTTGATTGATTTGATTGACTGTGCCTTGAGCCTTAAACCTATCCAAAGGGGAAGAAAAATCAGGGGATAGCTTTTTCATATAGAACTTGGTTTTCTTTGACTAGTCTGGCCCTCCTGTTCACTGCCTTATTGGCAAGGGAGTCTGTTGCTTGATTGTGGACTCTTAAAACGTGCTTAAAGCTGATGTTTCCCAGAAAATTGGTGTTGTCTAAAATTCTTTGTTTGATTCTGTTTAGAGCCTGATTTTTGAATTCTCCACCTGAATCCATAGCAGCAATAATTATTGTTGAGTCACCGATTATGATGGGGTCTTTAACCTGGAGCTTTTTAAGGATGTTGGAGCCTAGTAACAAACTATAAGCCTCCGCTTTGTTATTTGACATGTTACCCAGCCCCCATTCATAGAAGGAGATGACTTCACCATTCTGGTCGTGAATTATCCCGCCGGCTCCTGCTCTGCCAGGATTATTTTTTGAAGCGCCATCAAAATAGAGGGTGTATTTGCTTTGTTTTTTGATCTAGTTTTCAACCTCCTTTTCGTTTCCCCAGAGCTTCCATCCTCTAGCTCTTCCACCAGTCTTTGCTGACAGTTGGATCCTTACTGAGAAAACCAAGGGGATTTTATTATACCACACCTTTTCTTCATGCTGCCAATTATTTTGATCCACACTATACATAGCATTGGCGCTAATCATCTCTACAATTAACCCCCAAGTTTTGGCTAGAATGGTACCTGGGTTTGGTTTTTGGCCTTTGAAGATGCAATTGTTCCTTGCAAGCCAAATTTGCCAACAGAGGACAGAGGGAAGACACTTCCATATGCGAATAATGGCAGATTTATTTTTCTTAGTGTATGGATAACTTTGCTCCCAGTTCTTATTTAGAGTTGTGAGCTGATCGAAAGAGTCACTGATCATCTCCAAAGGGCTTGTAATTTGATTCCAGCAGTATCTAGCAGTGGCACAATTTAGGAAAAGGTGCTGACTGCTTTCTTCATCCTTTTGACATAAAACACACATGGAAGGCCCTTGGATTCCTTTTTTCCTGAGATTTTCCGCAGTGAGGATCTTCCCTTTAAGAAGAGTCCAAGCGAAAAATTTGATTTTAGGGAGACACTCGTTCTTCCAAATAGCTGACCAGAGATTCCAGTTGTCTTGATTGTTATGGGTTTGGAGAAAATTATAGCCAGATTTCACTGTGAACTTTCCTCCACTTGGGTCCCAAACATAGCTATTAGGATTCCTTTTGTTTATAGGGTGGCACCAGCCAAAATAATTTTCTTAACATCCCACTGACTTTTCAACCTGTTTGGGAGAGGAAACTCTCTCCAGGCAGTCCATCTGTTTTGTTCCCAGTCTGAAATAGCATAAAGAGAGGTTATGCCTTTGTTAATCATCCAATCTTTCAGAGCTCTTAAGTGTTGGCTTTGATTCAAGGGAGCTGATCCCATGATTCTATCATTCCAGATGGCAATATCTTTCCCATTCCCCAGACTCTTCGAAATGTGATCTTTGATTTGAGGGATGACTTTTTTAATAAGTTTCCACACTTGAGTGCATGGTCGATCTGTGATCATTTCGGTGAGGATCTTAGAATGCTGGCCATTGAGGTATTTTTTTATCAGAGCTTCAACCCACCAGTTGTCTTTTTCATTTAACATTCACCAAACGAGCTTGATGCCCAGAGCCTTATTTGTTGAGCTCAAGATCCTAATAGAGATTCCTCCTTTTTCGAAAGGGAGGGTCACTTGATCCTAGCGAACGAGGCTGAATTTTTTAGAATTTTGTTTCACTCCTTGCCAAAGGAAGCCTCTCATGATTAACTCCATTTTCTTATGGATGCTGGCGGGAGCCGAGATTATGGCATACTGATAGATAGGTAAGGCTGAGAGGAGAGCTTTGATGAGAATAGTTCTGCCTCCTAGGTTTAACCACATGTCCCCCAAATTTGAAGTTTCCCTCTTATCTTTCCAATTTTTTTATTCCACACCTCTGTCTTGACCCCTTCTTTAGCCAGTGGTAACCCGAGATAGATGAAGTGTCTGCATTTTCACTGAACCAAAATGTCCAAGATTTGTGAAATCCTCTGCATTATGTTTATTGAAACATTCCAGGTGTATATTCTGCATTTTTTTGTTATTTAGCAACCCTCCTGAGACAGCAAGAAAGGCATCTAAGACTTTCTTGAACCTCCTAGCAATAATACTAGAGGCTCCTTCGATGAGAAGAGTATCATCTGCAAAAAGTGAATGGTTGATTTCTTTAACCCCTCGTGCTATGTTAATGCCAGTGATTTCCTTTTTTTTTTCCTTTGGCTTTCAAGCTAGATACTTAAAGTTTCCGCCATAATGATGTAGAGGAACGAGGAGAGCAAGCAACCTTATCTCAAACCTCTAGTGTTGCAGAAGTAACGATTAGGCCTCCCGTTGATCAACGGGGCAGTCCAAGGATTTGAGATGCATTCCATTATAATATTGATGAACTTGTTGGAGATTCCGAACTTTTGAAGAACTGCCACAAGGTAATGATGATTAACTCTATCAAAGGCATTGGCCATATCAAAATTTATGACCATGCCTTTTTCATTTCTTTGGATACTACTATGGATGGCTTCCTGAACCAGAATTACATTGTCCATTATTTTCCTTTTTGGAACAAAACCGACTTGGTTTTCAGATATGAGACTGGGCATAATCTTTTTTAACCTGTTTTCCAGAATTTTTGTAATGATTTTATAGGAGGAGTTACAAAGAGAAATGGGCCTAAATCTATCAAAGGAGAGAGGATTTGGCTCTTTGGGGATGAGAGCCAAGTGTGAGGTTTTAATGTTATCTCCCATTTTGTTTTTTTTAAAGACATTTTTAACCATTCTAACGAAATATTTTTTTAATAATGTCCTAATGACTCTTGTAGAAGGCGATGGTGAAACCATCTGGCCCAGGGGCTTTGTCCGGGTGCATGCTCCAAGTTGCCTCTCTTATTTCTCCCTTTATCAGCTCCTTGTTGAGATCATTATTTTGTTGAATGTTGATTTTGCTATTAATTTGCTGAAGGAACTCAACGCTGTCCTCTTGCTGATCACCTGCTGTTAGGAGGTTTTTGTAATAGCTATGGGTTGCTTCTTTAATTTCCTCCCTCTCCTTTAATTCCTTTCCTTCAACTTGGATCTTGTCTATTTGGTTACTCGCTCTTCTTAACTTAAGGTTGTTGTGAAAAAAGGAGGTATTTTTGTCCCCTGCTTTTAGCTAGAGACATCTGGACTTTTGCCTCAAATCCTCCTCCTCTTGTCTTTTCTGCTTGTAGATTTCTAAAAATATTCCTTTTTCCTGAGCTTGTTTTTGCTCAGAAATTTGCTAATTTTCATTTTCCTTGCTCCACTTCTCTAGTTTCTTTTGCAACTCAACTTTTTTGTCTTTCTCTTTAAGAGCATTCTCTCTTTCCCAGATTTTTATTTTTTCTCTTGAATTTTTTAGTTTGGTTTCCCAAAAATAGTGAGGGGAGCCTATGACATCTATTTCCCAACTTTCATTTATGATCTTGCTGAACTCTTCTTTGTTGTGCCAGTTTTTGTTATATTTAAAAGGGATCGGCCCATAGTTCTCCAACCTGTCCAAAATCATAACCACTAGCTTGTGGTCAAAGGATGAAGCATGGACTACCTTGCTTTTGATGTATGAGAATCCTGCTTCTATATTCTCTTGTATCAGAATCCTGTTAAGTCTTTCCTTAATGTTTTGAGTACCTGTTCTTTTGTTGCTCCAAGTGAATTTCCCATTACTTGAAGGTATGTCTAGAAGTTTGTGAACTTCAATGAGGTCTTCCAAGGCTACTCTTGAAGGGTCATTGCAGTAATTTCCTCCCAACTTCTCTTCTATGTTTCGAATCAAGTTTAGATCACCTCCTATAACTAACTTGTTTCTTTGGCATTCTTGAGCTTCTTCTTTGACTAATTCCCAGCATAGTGCTTTGTCTCTGTAGTGATTTGGAGAATAAATATTTAAACAACTGTACTCTTCATTTGTGCTTTTGTTTTTGAGATCTGTCCTAACCCACCAATTATTGAGTTTTTGATTGATGAGTTCCCATTTCCATTTATTCCATAACGTACCAATACCTCCTGAGGCTCCAATGGAGTTTGTGGATGTTCCTTCAAATCTTTTTTGAGTCTTCATTAATTTTTGAAAATCTTGACTGGTCACTTTGGTCTCTTGGATCATGAGAATGTCTAGTTGTTCTTGCTTTATTAAGTCTCGTGTTACGTTGATTTTGAGAGTGGAGCCCAAACCCCTATTGTTCCAAGAGACCAGGATCATTATTTACTTGATTTGTGGTGGACTCCAACCCTCTCCTTCTGCTTTTCCCCACTTCCTTTTTGTTTGGCCAGGAAAGAATCCATTGGTTGTTAGGTGTTGGTAGCCATTTCCTTTGCTTCCGCCTCATCTCTAATCTCTTTATTAGATTTCCTACCTTCTTTTTTTGGCTGCTTTGAAGCATTATTAGATTCTTTGAATTTATTTCTTGTGAGGATTCGGTCTATGGTGGGTGGGAGGGGGGGGTGACAAGCTTTGGATGGGAGATGATATAATGGCTAGAGTTTTGTCTGGAGAAGGGGAGCATGGGGTTGTTGGTTCTTCATCCAGGAGTTCGAATGGGTTGGTTGTCGTGGGTACTCGCTGATCCTTGTTTGGGGAAGGGATAGAAGTTGCAGCAGTATTTCCATGGGGTTGTTGAGGGTTTGGAGCAGCTTGTTTATTATTGGTTTTCTTCCTCTTTACTTGTTCCTAGGTGTCTTCATGTGCTTCTACATTCTCGACGGTCTCTACTTCTATTAGTTTGCTGCATCTATTTGCAAAATGACCATATTCATGATATACCTTGCATTTGAACGAGATTTGCTCGTAGTCCAGCTACTGAATGTGAGTCCACTAGTCCACCTTGATTTTTATTGCCTCCGGCAGTCCTTTCCCCAAGTCCACTTCCACGCATATTCTAGTGCAAGCATGCATATTTTCTTTTGGTTCACATCTATCTATATACTTGCCTACTGCATTTCCTATAGCTTTAACCGATTCATCACCCCAGCAATGAAGGGGGAGGTGAGGCAATCTGACCCAGACCGACACAACACTTGGAATGTCCATATTAGGGTCGAAATCTGGAGACCATCTGTTCAAATACAGGCCTCTTGAATCCATAAAATATTGGGCGTTTCTGAATATTAGGTTTCTATCTTCTTTGGTTTCGAATAGAAACGTGTAATATCCCCTTCCACAGAATCTGATAGCTATTTTCCCTTGAATATTGGCACTCTAGCTTCTCTCCACCCATTTTTGAACTACTCTGGGGGAGGGCGACAACCCTGTAAATTGTTCAACCAATCCTCTTTCAGATAAAGAGATGGTTGCTTTCCTGGGGAGACTTGGAGGTAAAGAGATCTCTGGTATGTTCACCAATTTTTTGATGAATTTACTTGCAGTTGGCTTCGTTTTTGGAGCTCCATTATCAGATATTAGTGAGGCAAAGGCAGCTGCTTGATCCTTAGAGCCATGTAGAGAAGAAGAGTCTTCCCTAGCCATGAGAGGCGGGGAGAAGGGAGGCCCTGCAGCAGGAGGCTGCCAGGGAAGGGAAGGAGGATGAACAACAGTCCAAGCTATTGAGGGACTATGAGGTGGCCGAGATCGGGCTTGTAAGGCCTAGTAGCAGGAGGCTGCTAGGCAAGGAGGCTACAGGAGGCAGCGGGATCGGGGAGGGGTAGCTAGGTCAGGACCAGTGTGCACACTGACTTCAAGTGCTTGTCTATTATTAACAATAAACGGGCCAAAAATCTTGGGAAATTTGAATAATAAACCTTTTCTCACTTGGACCAAATGTATCTTATCCACATTTAGGCTTTTTCTGGTGAATTCCAATGCAAATATCCTCATAGACACAAAAAATGGAACCTAGATGGTAGAATATATGCTCCATACAATCTGATTTCCACATAATCTTCAAATAAAAACAATATTTAACTTTAAGATGTTTACTCATTTGTAATAGAGATTATGCTTTTGTTAAAATTCTAGGGGTCGTCGAATTATTGATGATTCAGTAGCTCTTTTTTTTAACAAGGTTGAGGAGGATAATATATGATTGACCTCTAAGTTCATCCTTCAGATGAATCCCTCCAAGTATATTTAATGAACCCTGAGAATGATTGGTCTAGTCCTGTCATGATTGATGATTCCATCTTTGTTTGATGTTTTAATCAGTCTAGAGAAAAATCCAAATGTTCCTTTCATAAATAGTCCCTTGAGTCTAGAAAGGAAGAAAACAGTACACATGAGAACCTCTTAGCCATGTTCGACTAAGGTATTCATTTTTTTTAGTTAGTCTATCTCATTCTGAAAAAGGGTTAAACTTATACTGAGTAGACACCTTTTCATTTAGTTTAACAATTTTGAAAAAACAAGTTCTCATAATTTTTTTCATATTTTTGGAGTGTGAAAATAGCTAAAAGATGACTCCTCCAAGAGGAATGAGTGGTATAAATTGATAGCAACTTGTTTCTATCATGATGGAACTGCTCAAAACATGTAGAGTTTAAGAGGCTGGATACCAAGACCACTCATTACAATGGTTCCTCAGGAAAGGGTAAAACAACCAAGTTAAAGCGCACGATCATCCAAGAAGACGGTGATGATAGAAAGAGAAAGCCAAGGTTCATGTCAGAGAAATAGGCTAATAAAAAATGGAAATCAAGTAGGATACAATGATTATGGTTTCATTTTTATAGAAGATTGAAACATGGGAAACTATGCTTGAAATTGGTTTCATTTTTACACAATCTTGAAACATGTGAAAATTATGCTTGAGATTGGTTTCATTTTTAGACAAGATTGAAATAGAGAAAAAGTATGCTTGGAATAAGTTTTCATGTCCCCGACATAATGACTCAATTCGAGGTACATTCGCCCCAAGAATCATTTCATTCACCTAATTAGACAACTGGTTACTAATAGGTCGATGGAATGAAGGTTCATTTATGAGATCAAGTGAAATACTCCATTGAGAATTTACGAGATCTAATCAAAGACTCAAATCAGAAGGGGATCTCTTTCATTTTTTAATGAGCTTGACACAAGAAAAGAACTATTCTCATGACACATTGTTTCTTTTTTTTAAAGAGCTCGACACAAGACAAGGAACTCTACTCTCGGAACCTTGTTTCATTTTTTAAGGAGCTTGAAAAAATAAAAGGAACTCTCATCTACAAACTTCTTTCATTTTTTTAACAAGCTTGACACAAGATACGGAAATCTACTACGACTACCTTGTTTCATTTTTTAAGGAGATTGACACAAGACAAAGAACTCTATTCCAAGGACCTTGTTTCATTTTTAATGAGCTTGACATAAGAGAAAGAACTCTGCTTATGGAACCTTGTTTCATTTTTTAAGGAGCTTGACACAAGAGAATGAACTCTGCTCTGTGAAACTTGATCATGGCCCATAAGAGACTATGTATTCCAAGATGTTCTCATCAGATGGAAGAAAAACACCCTCAAATGTATTAAAGGATCCAATGGAAAGATTCGAGATGAATTCCCCAAGTAAATTATGCACTATATCACCTACTAGATCATTAGTAGATGTGAGTGGGGAACAAGTTTTGACATAATTAATATATGGTGGGGAAGATACCACCGTCATATAATGACCATTTAGGGAAGTTGATTTATTGAGGGTCAAATTAAGGCCAACGAATGAAAGCTCATCAATGGTCACAATTATTCCTTCATGCGGGAGACACATCACATGAAAGAGTGAAGAGACAAGAGATCCCATGTTGTAAACATAGTCATGCCCAAGGAGTAAATTAAAATCCAAAGGGCCTTAAACTACCATCACATATTTATAGACAGTCTTTCCTCCCAAAGTAATAGGTAACTAGTGAAGGATCCCTAACAATTGACTCGTTCCTCTATTAAAAGGAAACAGATTCTTGGTAATGGGCACAAGTTGCAGAAAACCAAAATCTTGGCAAGAATTTGTGGACATAATAATAAGAGACACACCTTCGTCTATAACTATGGTAGGAATGGTCATATTGTAAGCATGTACTATGATTTGGAAGGGAATGTAAGGAGGAAGTTGATATCGTGTGAGTCTACTTCAATCAAAGGAAGTGACCATACTACTTGGAGGGGGTGTCGTGGGAATGTGGGAAATGCTCTATAGTATTATGGGAAGGGGAGGATTTCCTCACTATGCCATGGGAACGAGAGGATTGCCCCGAGTTCATTGGAATCTGAGGAAATGAGAAGAATGTGAGTGATATGGAGTTCACTCTCTACGAGAAATGTATGATCAACTGAAGGTGGAATTGAGTCAACCATTTTATGAACCAATGGTTGGTTGGGAATCATATCATGGGATTCATACTCAGAGAGAGTGGGATTAAATAGAGATGGATTCTAATCAATCACTTCATCAACTAGTGTAGGATTAGGAGAAATCTTCTGATAACCAACGAGAAGATGATGCTGAGAAGTTGTAAAGTCTTACAACACTTTTGAGGCTTCATTCGTATAAGGAAATAGGAAAATAGGATGATTCCCTTCACATAACCTACATTGAAAATTAACTTTACCCTTTTCCCATGGAACTTACTATCACTAGGTGATGGTTTATCACGAGAATGATCTCAAGAGGCTGATGATAAAGGTTGATGTGGGCCTATAGAAAAAACCTCTAATCTCTTGGAGATACAAGGAAAATCTCTAGGAAGGTGGTCACCCTTGCATAACTTGCAAGGGAATTTAACTTTACGGGGCTGATTGGAATATTTTTCCATACTAGTTTCATTTGTAGCAATGGTTGCTTAGATGCCCCCTACTTATTTTTCTTCTTCTTCTTTGTCCTCTTCTTCTTCTTCTTAGCTTCCTCATTAGTAGAATAAAAAAATCACTAGGAGAGGAGGAAGAAAGGGATGAAGAGAGAATAGGTGAAGAAGGAAAAGGGTCAACTTTAGGATCAAATTGAGGTTGATATTATTTAGGTGGAGGAGAAATTAGTTGAGGAGTAGTTTGGACATTCAGAACCATAGGGGTTGAAAACAACCAAACTAGCAAACCAATGGTAAATCTCGGAAGGGACAATGTTGCCATATAAGGAGCAAAAATATTTCGAAAAGGAGGAGAAGGGCTAAGATTCCTATCAGAGGGGTTCCTTGATTGTTCGACTCTGGAACTATTTCCATTAGTCTCAATCTAACATCCACTAAGGAGTTGTTCCACGGGGAGGATGTTATTCTGCGATCCATTAATTTTTAAACTTAAGGACATAAATAAACAAAAAGAGGGATAACTAGGCATAAAGGTTTACGAAGCAACTATGAATTCTAATATAAAACTTTGGAGAACCAAGGATTTACGTATGGGCAGGCAATCTCCATGAATGTTGTTTTCAGTGTATCCGAGTGTATAAGACAACTCACTCGGTTACCTACGAATGGATAACAATCTATGATGGACTTCCAAAATATACTTCATGGTGTGTGGAAGTGAAATCCATGGTAGTGTTGTGTGATGCTTAACCATATGATGAGAGCATTATACTTTTTATGCATGGATCACTATCTGATATACCCGAAGGTACGTGGAGAATAGTCTCATACACTTACATATGTGGAACATGATATCAGCCCCATAGTGTAACCCTCACAAAAAAAGGAAGCTCCTACGTTTAAAGAGGTCGGAAATCTCTAACCTATACCTCTATATGTTTGCATTAATTTTCCAATTCTCATTAGGTTGATTGAGTGAATTTTAAAGTTGATCTTGAATTATGTTTTGATTTCAAGGCTTAAAATTCAATGTCACGTGAACACACCTATCATGCATCTAAATGACTCTTTTCATTTTCCTTTTAATAGTGAAAGGCCTAACTTGGTAGGGGAATAAGAAATCAATCAACAAAGAAACAACCAAGTGATGCAACAATCAATCTCCTTAACTTCACTATTCCAATCAATATCAAAGCTCCATATCTAATGCAAATGATTGTTTTTTTTCCTTTCCTTTTAATGTTTCAAATGCAAAGAAACATGTTAATGCAACTTCATTGATGATGAAAATACACCACACAAACTTTAACTATAATGTAAAAGTTACTTTTCAAATTCAATAATCAATCTATGCATACAAGCCTGAATTGAGAAGAGAAAAAAACGAACGAAACACAATCTTATAAAAAACGTGGTGTCACTCAAAGGTGATTAACACTCATACAAAATCTAACCCCCCCTTTCTTCACGATTGAGTGGGAAATATTTTTACAAAAATTAAATAAAAAACAAGCAATTTCCCACTAGGGAATTCCAATTTCACACCCTAGATGCAATGCTTGATGTATCAAATTTTTATTTTTGATTCCACTTAATTTTTAGATGAAAACTAATACATTTTCCTTATCACTCATAAAAACCACTTTTTAGAAGGGGGGCCTTAACAAATTAATTTTGTGAATCAAGCCTCGTACATTGGCACTAAGGAACTATCCCACTTCAGTGCATTGAATTCATTTAGTTGTCTCTTGATGAACACTTTTGATAGGTATCCTTCTAGAAAATTTTATTCAAATAACTCCCAGTTTACCTATGAGATATCCATCCTGAGTTGTGGTAATAATGTCTTGCACCAAAGTAATGCATTTCCCTTCAACTATAATACAACCATATTGGCCTTCAAGTTTTAGGTGTAATCCCTCAAGGTGAAATGCATATCCATGTTTTCTAGCCATGCCTTTATAGTTTGACCATCTGTCCACCCCAAAAATTATGGAAATTTTACCTATTTCAAATCTTGAGAGCCATCATTTATTATGGGTTTTTGGGGTGCCTCATTCTACCTCATAGATTGTCCATGCTCTTATTCTAAAAGGTTTATCAATTCCTCATCAATATGTTTGAATGATCTCATTAAGTTCAAAACTTATCTAGTAGGTATATGTTCATGTGCTAAGACACGCTGCTCATAATTGGGTGGGGCCACATGAGTTGGCTATTGTGGTTGTGCCATTTTTCCCCCTCTAGTATCCCTACTCCTAGCTTCTCTTCTAAACATGGCGCCTATTTTAAATCAACATATAGTTGCCTTAGTTCAATTGGAATGAAACAATAGTTTTAGGGTATATATAGAAACACATGAAATAACTAAGCATCCTATCTAATCTCATAGATGTTGCACTTTCAACATACATTAATACCAACATGTAATCATACACACAACCTTAATCAACTTATCAAGGAATAGATGAGAAATCATCGAGGAGTGTTGTACCTTAGATTTTGATTTAATTAATAGGTTATAATGCAAAATGAGAACAATCAACTATTAGATCTTGATTTAGTTCCTAAAAAGAAACATATCCTTTTAACTATGAGATCAATAACAACATATGAATATCAATAAGGGATTGAGGATTTAAACATTTTTCATTCAATTCCTTGTACCTCTAGCATACCAGTCTAAGATGCATGAGAAAGACCAAAAGCAATGATATCAATCCTTGTTACTTGGAAACTAAACATGAGGGAAGGCATCCATTTGACCACATTTCAGTGTTTAATTAAGCTTCACAATCATGTAATGCTAGATATTCCTTTTAATTGAATTAATAAAAGATAAGAACTATCTATTTGATTTATTTGGATAAATTTCTTTCATTTATATGGATGTTTGAATTGTAATCTATTTAACATTTGTGAAGCATAATTACCATAGTTGAAAAAAAGTTTTTATTTTTTTAAAGTGTTTTGCGCCCTTCAATACACTCTTTGATCAAACATATATTGTTTTTAATGAATTTGGTTGACCAATGTCCATACCTGACTACAGATTTCACACCATAAAACCAAATTCTCTTGAAAAAAAATGGAATATGATGATATTTCCCTTAGTGCAAACCTATCAACTGTTGTCCCATTCTCTATGGTTTAAGTTTTGGATATGAAATTAACTAACTCAAGGACATTTATATTCTTTTAAGTGAAAAGAAGATAAATTCTACTTACAGATTTTCTCTTTCAGCATCATTTTTGATATGCATATTCTATTATTCTACTGAAATATTTTTTTCATAATTTCCCATTCGTCTAGCCAAATTAACCATAGAAAATTGTGGGGACTGACAGTGCCTATCATACAATCCATTGTAAAATGGCTAAAAATATTTTCAATTACAATTTTTTATAACATGTGAACGACAATGAATTAAAAATTCCTATTTGTTTTTCGTATTCAAATAAACTCGTGAAAGCTTAGGATTAAATTTTTATTATCATTTTAAGGTCAGACACATGTAACTATGACAGGTAAAATTAAGTATCCAAAGCCCTTGAAAACATAACATGGCACAAGCACATGAATATTTCCTCCCATACTTTTCAATCAAGCAGTGAATCAACTTGGTCTTTGTGCATTCTGAGCATCTCTAATTTTGGAAGCACGCAGTTACCTTTTGGTAGAACTACTCTTTAATTTCTCTATGCTACTTCTTACATGGGTTGAGCCTTTTTCTACGAACTTAATCAATGTTGCCATAATGGGATTTTCTAGGGCAGGAAAGTCATTCAATATGGTTACAATGATGGGACTCAGATCGATTAGTAAATTCACTCAACATGCTTCATACACTTTCCAAACTTATGTTTTATGTTCAAATGTGACATACATTTTCATGAAGGAAAACATATTTACAGGAAAACATATTTTTCACATGTTACTCATAACGACAACATAACTAGTAGTGACTGGTTAATACTTAGACTAATTTGAGTCGAGCATATTGAGTTGAGCATATTTGGTTAATACTTAGACAAAGGTCAAGCATATTGAGTTGAGCACTCATGGTAGGGGCTCCTTTTAATCTGTCCAGTTGGAGAGACGTTGCAGAGGTTTGTTTATAACTATTATTCAAACACTATTCTGGCCAATCTAGGTTCATCAAACTTTATTATGACTAACCAATAAATCATGATGCAAGTTTATATTGTGTATCCATACTTCATGTCACCGTATGAAAGTCTTTGTTTGAAAATATTAAATAATTATAATTTCACTGGAATCAACTTGAGCTATGTTATATGTCTACCATAGAACAAGTGGAATGTGAAAATGATCACATGCTTCAACACCATAACTAACAGTAGTATTGATATCCATGCTTATCTCCTATTGCTGTGAAATTGATATGGTTGATAGGCTTCACTTATTTAGTTACTGCTAAGTCTTTACGACAACTATCACAACACTTGTGATGAGAAGAAATAATAGCTAAAACCATAACCATTAATATAGTTATCTTTTAGGTACTCAGAAATCAATGGTAAAAACTTAGATTTACAATTTTCTCTTTTAGATCTTGCCATTTATCATATTTGTGTCTGCATGTTTATTCTTCTCTACATACACCAATGTCTATTTAAATCGTCTTGTTCATTTGTTGTTGTTTGTAGATTAAGAGTTTATGTGGTTTAACTTAATCAACTATTTCAAAATTTACTCCTCCTTTTACACTATTATCAGATTTAGATATTGGTGACTATTTTAGGGATGAGTTGGATGCTTGGATGTCTTCAAGTGTAGAATATCTAGCTCAAAGCCTTAGCTAATTAGTTAAAGGTGGCTAGAGACTCTTTTGTTAACATTTAGGTTTTCTCACATTTTCTAGGAATTAAATGTGGGAGTTGGTACTCTTTATAGATATGAAAAAGGTAGTTAGGGCCTCTTCTGTTAATATTTATTTTTCTCACATTTTCTAGGAATTAAACATGAGAGTTGGTACTCTTTATAGATATGGAAGAATCCTAGGAGGACATATTGAAGTGGCTGAATTGATGGAAGGATTTTCATAATTATTCATCCTTAATATCTAAAAACTATGAATTGTTTTCCATGCTTGGAAGCATTATTATTTATTTTTGTCTTTTAGTTTCCTTCTCATTTATACTTTCTATAGACCAGTTATTTACAACATTTGTTGTAGGTAGGGTGATCATATTTTGATGAAATTATGTGGTTTTCAGATATTTCTTTGAACAACCTTCTGGATTGTTATACTAATTCTCTCTCTCTCTCTCTCTCTCTCTCTCTATATATATATATATATATATATATATATATATATATATGCTAGACTTCAAGCATGAATTGATAACAAATCAAAATAATTTTCCAATGACAACATAAAATGTTATTGATGGGAATAAACCTAATGGGTTCATGGGTCATAGGGGCTAAACTTAGTCTCTGATTCCAAATGTAGGGATCTTCCCTATCATGGCAATTATTTTTTTATTTTGTATTTTAAATACAATTCAAACTCAAGATAAATGGAACAAGTTCTAGATATAGGAACCAACTCATATTTAACTAAATACCAAATGAAATTTAAGATAGGACATCAAAAAATAAGCAATTAGGCAATCCATTTAATACTAGTCAATAGTTAACCACATCCTTTATGATGTAACATATTACTTAACAATACATCAGCATTGAAAAAACATAAATTTTCAGATAGTCATAAATTTCAATTGAACTACCATAACATTCACCTTTATAATTTGGTCATTGTAGATACATCTACAATCATTTAACATATTTTATGAATAAATAAGTTACCATTCAACAAAGAGTGGTTTTTTTATTCTTGGCTTTGTTGGTGTTTGTACTTCCTTATTGTCACTGGCATCCATGTGTGAGGATGAACATTGTTGACACACAAGTTGACCTCCTAGGCTACTCCTTATGTACTCTTTTTCCCCATAGACCCCCAAGCTACAATGGGGTATGAATAGGAAGAAAGACTATCCAATGGAGGTGAATACTCCTACCTCAAGATCTTACTTTTTAATAACCTCCACCTCACCAAACTCACTATAGTCTTGAAAGTCATAGAAAATAACATTGTGTCATCCATCCAACAATTTGGAAAAAGGATCGCTTCGCCCATAGATTGTTTCTACTTTTATAGGAGGTTTCATACGTGACACTTAACACTTATGCAATAATAACTATTTTTATTAATTTAAAATTCACCCACTCATTGTCCCCCTCTCATCAAGGATTTCCTAATTTTTTTCCCAAGACCCAACATCACTCCTTATTTCTTCTCCTAGTTGTATCTTGATCTCCTTTTTTTGCTACTTAATTTGTCTTCATTAGTGAATTCAAGTGACAAGTCCCAAATTTTCTCACCCAACTACATCCTAATTTAACTCATTGTCCACCCTCGTCCACTCTTTTTTTTTATGAGACTACACTATTCTAGATTAATGTTCCTAATTAATTCTATCTGGATTTCCCCACTTTGCTCATTAAAACTTTATGTACTTGGGAATAATTTTGTATACACATTCTCCTCTTAAGATTTTCCAAATATTGAACCTCAAAGTTATTATTTTTTTCCAATCTTTCATTTCTTCCCATTCTCCCTAGATCACACTAAATGTAAGGGGAAGGGCATACTAAAACGTAAGGTCTCCAATTCAAGTCCCATACTGATTAAAAGAGAGAAGTTAAAGTCATCGCTGTGCAAAAAGAAAACAATTATTTTTATTGAGTAATGGTTAATTATGATGGAGAATAGCCTAAACTATCTTAAGCAATAAATTTAGAAATAGGGGTAGAATATTAATGGTTGCCGCCCAACTCAACAATAAGGAAAATTAGAATTGTTAAACACACATGGGAAACATAAAATAGGAAAGATAAATCATGTGAGTACAATTTTTATTAACAAGTGATATACATTTATAGTACATTGTTGTGACCGTTGGGTTTCACATCCCAAGGTCTCTTGGACTGCTTTGGTCTATTCGGCTTCCACACTAACCCATTAAGGATTAGGTGTCCAACATTCCCCCCCTTAATCTGAAGGGTTATGTATGAGTCCAATTTGGTCTATTCGGCTTCCACACTAACCCATTAAGGATTAGGTGTCCAACATTCCCCCCCTTAATCCGAAGGGTTATGTATGAGTCCAAGAAGAGAGCTGTAATACAAAATGTGCAAAAATACATGGCAGCACTAGGCTGAATGCGCTCTATGAAATGTTGGAAAAAAGGGCGGTGGTTTAAGGATGACCACCAACACTGGAACGCTTAGTGCAGTTCCCGGAACTCTTCCAAAACTGGCAAGAAATTGAAGTTTTCTGCTAGAGGAAGTGATCCTATTGTTTTAAAGAGGGAAACCTTCAACCATAAAAGGGAGGTCTCACCCCGCATAAAAGGTAAAACTTCAACCTGAAAAGGGAAGTCTCAACCTGTGATGGTTTAAGGATGACCAACAACTTTGGAATACTTAATGCAATTCCTGGAACTCTTCCAAAACTGGCAAGAAGCTGGAGTCTTCTGCTAGAGGAAGTGTTCTCAATTTTGTTCCTGGAATTCTTCCAAAACTGGCAAGAAGCTGAAGTCTTCTGCTAGAGGAAGTGTCCAGATTGCCAACTGAAGGCATGTTCACGGGCATTTTTGTTTCTGGCTACAACTCTGAAACTGGTGTGGCAGGTTGTGGTTCAGGCTCCCTTGATGTGGCTTTGAAGCTTGTAGATGACCATCATTTCCCCCCGTGTCAGATACAAGGTGAGATGATGGAGAAAACTCAACTACAAGATTGTTTAATACTATGGAACAAGTTCTGACATGTGTTTGGAATATCTTCTTGGCTGTTGATGCCCATTGCCAAGAAGCGATCCATCCAAGATGAATCTTTGTTCTTGCGGGACGTTTGTTTTTGAAGCATTTGTTTGAAGAATGACTGGTTTTATGATAGTGCTTACATGGATGAAGATCAAAACAGTGATCTTTGAGATGGCCAACTCGGTCACAGTTGGCATTTCACAATCTGTTGTTGTTGTTGTTGCTGTGGAAGAGTGGCAGAATTTGGAACAGCTGAAGCTGAACTGTCATGAATGAATCCAACACTCTGAAACTGAATGGGCTTGGCATAGTCTGGAATATGAAAGGACAAGTCATTGTCATATCCAAGACCATTTCCGTGCTTGTTGTGGACAAGCTGATCCTAAGGTCTTATGATGGGCTTGGGAAGTGCAAACTGAGTTTCTGCATGTAGAATTGCTGCTTTATTGGGTACTGGATCTGAATGAACTTGAACAATATTGACTTGCTGTTTATGGGAGTCTGCTTCATTGTTCTGAACAGAAACAGGTTCAGAATGACTCCTTTGTTTTAATTCTTCTTGCTGTAGCTGTGTTTCAAGCTGCAAAAAATCAATTTTCTCTTGTGCATATTGTAGACATGTCTGAATTTCTGAGAGAGAGCCTTTGCTGACTTGGAATGTTTCATGATTAGAGGAAATCAGAGTTTTTAAGAACTCTAATATTTCAGTAATTCGAGGCATATTCTTCATTGTCAAAATTACACCCGTTTAAAAGACTGATTACAACTATGACCCAATGAGTAAAAGTGACACCCACTCACAGTACAAAGACACAGAAAAATCCTTTGTAAATGTGCAGCAAATGAATCAAGGAATAGAAACTATAATGAGTTTTAAATACACTTCCACAACTCGGCATCAACAACTGCAAACTTGCTTGGATCCTTCAAATACTCCTTCCCTTTTGAATCAGAAATGATGGCTAACAAAACTTCAACAATTATAACACTGTCATGGACAGGACTTGAATGCTCATATGCCTTGACTGGGGTACGAATCAGTTTTTCTGAGTTTTCTGCCAAACTGGTAAAGGTACCTCAAGAAACAAGTATAACTGGACCTTTTTTTGAGGCAAGACAATATACAAAATACATTTCCAGATGTGGGAAATGGATCTTTGAGGATAAAACAAAGAGAACACAATCCTGACTTCTTCATAGCTATAGATGATGCTACGTCCATGACCATCTTCTGCTAGGCATTATAAATGACGGCTAGCTGTCCATTTCCTTTTATTTTATAAGGGTGAATATCGAAATTTTAATGCTGGTATGGCTACCCTACATGTAGCAATCTAGGGTAATTTCCGCCCTAGGTTTTCTTAAGTGACTAGGGTTTTCAACAAATCTTGTTTTCCTTGTTAAAAACATGACACAGATTTATCCAGCACAATAATGTAATCTTAGTAAGCAGCACTGTTTACTCAACAATACAACAGACCATATATAATGCCAATATAATCCAATTTCACAGTCCAGTATAATTCCACAAAGTTCCGAATCCAACAGTTCTCAAAAACGAACAATAATACCCTAATCAACAATCCGAGTTTATCCTATAACTGCTTCAAAGACTTGCAAGAACCTTTCCGAAATCTGTCCCGAGAGAATGCTTCTGCCTGCGATTTGCTTCAGATACTCATCCCAATTTTTTTACCTCAGTCCAGTGAAAATCCCAATCTGTACAGGCCTAAACCAATCTTCCAAATTTCACTACAGGAGCTTCTCACAGATTTCGAGACTTAGGAACCCTTCCGCACTTATCTCAGTGTGTACTGGGTGACTGCGGGTGTGATACAGGTTGTGGCCGGACTTCCAAAAAGCCTCAGGAAATGATGCCAGCCTCAGAGTTACCTCGGCCTACAACATATCAATTTATCACTTGGAGAATCTGTGTATATTCAGCTTCAGGACTCCGATCTACTTCAGCCTTCAGGATGTATGTCTCAGTCAATTTTGTCTGTCTTCAAAGGAAGTGTGGATGCCTCAGAAGGATGGCATCCTGCCTTAGTGAGCTAGGAATGAGACTGTCTCAGAATAATTCATTTCTATGTCAGGTTCGTTCTACTAGCCTCAGGGGACTTTCAGCTTGCTTCAGAAAGTCTTCTCTTCTGCCACAGAGAGAACCCGCAATGATTAAGCCTAAGAAAACTTTGGTCTATTCGGCTTCCACACTAACCCATTAAGGATTAGGTGTCCAACAAGAATGTGAATCAATTATGCAAATCTGAGCATGTTCATTCCAAAAAGTTTGCAAAAAGGATTGCAAATATTGAAGCCACACTCCACGCACATAAAAGCATAAGTAACTTAAACGAACCCCATACATATATATATATATATATCAAAAAAAGAGCTTTACTGTGCAGTTTTGATACAACGATGGAGATGGTGCACAATGCAATACTGTTGAAAGCTTATCACAAACACAATAACATACGAGCAACGGGAGGCTTGAGGCTACATGCTAGATATATATTTAAGCTACTATTGGAAAGGTGGGAACAATGAGAGGCGTGAGGATGTATGCTACTATTGAAAATCTCTAACGTTATGTTGTTGCCACTGGTATCATATAGCAGCACAGTTGGCAGGAGCGAATGAGAGCTCGTTCCGGCCAAGATCGTAGACAATATGGAAATTTTGCTGCATAAAGTTACCAAATATCGAACCTGAGAGCTGAGATAATTGGAACGCAAGGCAAACTAACCCATGAGTATATCGCTGATCTGATATGAAGGAGTTCTCTGGTGGCAGAACATAATCTGCACCTCCTGCAAAGTGAAAAGTAATATTTGGAAATACGAGACGAGGCGTAAAAACGTAACAAAGATCGAAACCCACAGTAGCAGATGTATTACTAACTGGCTGTGTTGTAATGCTTGAGCGAACGGCATCGAGAACAGGCGTGTATCCAGCAGCCTCCAAATTAGTTAACATAGTTCCAGAATCAATGAAGAGGCCTCCGCTTCCATCGGCCTGAATTTCGAATGTACCTTTGGGAATAGAGACTGGCTCCCCTGCCACGCTAATTCCATCTAGGCCGAGATAGTAGAAAGTTTGTGACCTATTGTTTTGAATGAGAGGGATGCCGCTATAAACAGCTCCGAAGTTAGGAGACGGACCCAAGAATAAAGGGCTGACTTCTGAGGCATTAGATACGGATCCTAAGCAATAGGAGAAGATGTTATCAAAGGAGGATCCGATCTGGGATACTAGAGAGAGTGGGCCTCTTCCCAGACCGACTATACCCGAGGAGTTCAAAAAATCACCGTCTTGCCCGCGACCGCAGCCGAACTTAAGGTGCGGAAAGTAGTTACGTGCTCTGGAACCTGCTATGGGAAAACTGAACGTCTCTTCAGCTAGCACGCCAGTAGTACTACCACTGTCGTACTCATAGTCATAGTCGCAATTTTTCCGGATATCACAGGTACCTATTGCTAAACAAAATGGGCTAGAGCAAGACAGGTTCGTGTAGGAAGACGATTGGAAAGGATCATACATTGGATCACTTTGTTGTACGCATAAGGTAGTATTACAAGGTTTGCACTGCGTCCAGATCAAGTCGCTGCCGGTGTCGAGGATGAAATGCAGATTTAATGGGACGGGAGATCCTATCGCCATCTGCATAAGATATACACCCTCTACATAGTTAACACCCTCTACATAGTTAACAGAACTGTCAGAACTCTGGGCATTTTGGGAAGTATAATGTTGGACTGCTCGATCCCTACGTATGAGATCAACTCTGAATGGATCAGTGGAAGGTGCCTTGGCTTCGCTGCTGGCCCGACTTCCATGAAATGAAAAAACATACAAAGCAACAAGTACAACGAAAATATTGTATGTTGCCATAGTGGAGAAAGAGAAAGAAACACATGTAACCGTATGATAATGGTAATGCATAATGTCTGTTTGCTTTATACAGAGAGCAGGGAAAGTAGTTTAACGAGAAAACACAAATACATAGAAGTTTGTGGGGTAAATGAAATTTAGTTTTTTAATCACAAAATTTATGAATGTTTAATGATTTAAATAAAAAAATTATTTTTTAATGCACAAAAATTATTGAAAGATAATATATATATATATATGGGGGGCTATTAGTTTTATATCTCACAAATATCAAAAGTACATTATAAAAAGCTTCGGCAGTTTTATATCTCGAAAATTTCGAAAGTAGTAGTATATTGAATATATTATTAGAAGAAACATTTATGGGTAATTTTTATTTAGGGATGTTTTTGAGAGAGAATTTGCTAAAGTATTTTTATTTTTATAAATATGATTAATTTAAATATGATAGAAAAAACTTTGAGGCTATAAATTTCAAGTATTTGTGTATGGTTGGGTCTAATCATCAAAAAAAAATATTGAGTAGATGAGAGATGTAATATATCTCTAGCCTACTACAAAAATGCCCAAAATAATTTCAAATTTGTTTGAAATGCTACAATTTAACGAGGAGATTTTGAAGAAAGCATCTTTGTATTTGCTAAAAGTTCAATGATAATGGTCATGAGTTTTTATTTTTTTAAAAATGTGATTCATGTTCAACCATATTTTCATAAAGTGAGGTAAAATCTAAAACAAGTAGTTTGGTGAACTAAATTAATTATATTAGAAGTTTTCCAAGTAGTTTGGTGAACTAAATTAATTAAATTAGAAGTTTTCCAAATTTCATTGCTGGGAAAATTAATTCCATTAAGTTCACAAATATTAAGTTCACAAATATCAAGTACAATAGAAACAACCAAACACTAACACATTTCAAATGCGTAAAGGTTGATAATAAACGAGCTAAGAAACAACAAAACCTTGAAGTCTAAAATCTACTAGCTTCTAAGAAAATAAATCCAAGTTGCTAGCAATAACAAAATGTTGTCTTTAAATGTAAAAGGGAACGATTAATAATGTTGTCAAAAACATAAAAGGGAAAGGTTAATAAGGGTTGAGTTAGCTTTGCCATGATAATGAGACTGTTGTTGTCAATTTACATAGAATAAAATAACATTTTTATTTTTATAATATTTTCATTGATATTTATTTATTTGATATTTATTTTCACAATGTTAATTTTTAATTATATTTTATATTTACTTAAATCATATAAATTGATAAATAATTATAATAGAAGTATAATATTTTAATAAAAATAAAACTTAAATATACCAACGTAGATCCATCTTAATATTGAATCTTGAGGAAAGGTTTGCAACTCAAAAGATTTGATCCTTGTAGGCTTTTGATAAATCCGGTGTTAAGATGGATCTAGGTTGGTTTCAATCATGTACGGTCATACAAAATTTGCTGAACATCTAATTATTTTAATCATTTTAAATATGTTAAATATGTCTAAGATTAATTTGGTCAATTTAATTTAAAATTTGCTTAGTTACCTCACTATGTTGAGATGAGAGAGACTATTAGTAACTTGAATGAAGAAAAATGATGAAATAAATTTTTTGAGTGCAAAGTGTCAATGTAACAATTTTGATAGATAGAAAATGTGAATACTAAGAATATAGTCAATTACAAACAATCTTCATTGCAATCAATCTGAAACTATTTTCTTCTATTGTTCCTATTGTCACACCTATTATTTTTTCCATGTTCTATCATATGAAAAGAGTTGTTGGAATCATAGACCATTCAAATATTTAACTCGAGCTACTACAGTAAACAACATACCTTGTCTCTTTTGCTCTCCAATATTAATAGTAGTTTTCTCCAAAGTTAATTATTGTGAATTATGGAGTGTTAAACCCCAAATAATTTTCAATGGTAGTTATTTTCTATTACTTCAATTGAATGCAAAGTAATTAACAATGTTGATTGATGGAAAATGGGAATAATAAGAATGTACCCAATTATAAATAGTGTATAGTTTCAAGAAGAAAACATTTGGGGTAAGAAAACATTTTATTTAGGATGAAAATTCAAGTATTGTATTTATGGTTGAATAATTTTTATATGCTTACATTGAGGGAGTGTGTGTGTTTGTTTTGGGGGTGAGAAGGAGAGACAAGGGGAGATAGAGATATACATGGGCAGGGAGAGGGAAGAAGAGAGAGGCAAAGATAGGGAGGGAGGAAGAGATATATATATGGAGAGAGAAATATTAAAGAGATATAGAAGGGGGTGGGAGAGAGAGGGAGGGGAAAGGAAGGGAGGGAGAGAGAGATAGATAGATAGATATAGTGGGAGTGTGTGTATGTTTAGGGGCTGAGATGAAGAGTAGAGAATGAGAGACAATGGGAGATAGAGATATAGATGGAGGAGGTAGAGATATGCCTACACTGAAATCAATGCACACTATTAATTTAATTACTTTGAAATTAATGTACATCATACATCTTGTTACATCAAAAAAGAAATCAACATCTACACTAAAATCAATGCATCTAGTGTAAGATATTAAATATGATTAGAAATCGACATCTACACTGAAATCAATGCATCTAGTGAAAGTGATTAAATAGGATTAGGAATCAGTATCTACACTGAAACCAATGCATCATGTGCAAGCAATCAAATAGGAGTAGAAATCAATATCTACACTGAAACCAATGCATCTAATGCAAGCAATCAAATATGAGTAGAAATCAACATCTACGTTGAAATAAATGCATCTAGTGTAAGGTATTAAATATGATTAGAAATCGATATCTATAGTAAAATCAATGCATCTAGTGTAGGAAATCAAATAGGATTAGAAATCAATATCTACACTGAAACCAATGCATCTTGTGCAAGCGATCGGATAGGAGTAGAAATCAACATCAACATTGAAACCAATGCATCTAGTGTAAGGTATTAAATAGAATTATAAATTGACATCTACATTGAAATCAGTGCATATAGTGGATGTGATCAAATAAGATTATAAATCAACAAATACATTGAAATCAATATATCTATTTTAGTGAAAATATAAAATATTCCTGACTTTGAAGATCAAGTTTCTATGTTTGTATTTGTCTCTATGAGACTATTTCTTCTTCTCTCTCTCTCTACCTTCCATTCTGTGTCTATATACCTCCCCCTCTCCTTCTATCTCTTCCCCTCCCTCTCTCCCCCTTCTCACTCTATCTGCTTATCCCTAGCTTTCTCTATCTTTCTCTTCTTTCCATTCTCCCCCTTCCATTTATATTTATACCTCCCTCCACCTCTCCTTATTTGTGTCTCTATCTCAACCTCCTAAACATATGTCACACACTCTCTCTTTGTCCCCATATCTATCTATCTCTCCCTCTTACTTTCGCTCTCTAGCTCTTCCCCTTACTCTCTCTCTCTCTCTTATAACCTCTTCCCCACCCCATCTATATCTCTATCTCCCATTCTCTCTCCTTGTCAACCCAAACTCGCTCTCTCTCTCTCTCTCTCTCTCTCTCTCTGGCTTTCTTCCCCTTCCAAATCCATCTCTTTCTCGCCCTCTCTCTCTCCTTTCTCTCAAGTCCTCTCTCTTTTTCCTTCCTCTTTCTCCCCTTCTCTCCCACCGCCCTCCATCTCTCCCCTCATCATACACACTCTCTCTCTCCACCCTCCAACTCTGTCACAATCTCCCTCCCTCTCTCCTTATTGTCTAGTCAATTTAACGTCTTAAATTGCTCTATATAAATTATCAATCTGGGTATCGTAAACTAATGAAGTGTGGTGCACCATATGTGCTTAGTTAACCTTTTTTCTTACTTCGTTGTTTTATAGTTTTTGTTGTTTTGGGGTTTTTTTCTTGTTGGTCTCCTAAAGTATTCTAATGAAATGGAAATCCTAATTTAAAGTTTTAAGAATGCTTTTAAAGATCAAGTGTGGATGTATAGTTGAAGACAAAGTTTATTCTTCCTATGATAATTTCCAAACTTAGCACTTGAAAGATCTCAAAACATGTTATCTATAAAATCAGAACTTGAACAAAAGTGCAAACATGCAGCTACATAAATCAAGATAAAGATGAGGTACTGAAAATGAGGTTACTATCTCTATTGTCCATCTAATTATAGAAAATAAATCTAAACTACTGTACTCAAAACCAAAAATAAAGAAGATGGAAACTAGTCACCGATTTCACCCATAATTCCAATATTTCGTCAATTAACTTCTAAAACAGGGTTAAGCTAAAGACACCGGAAATACCGTCATATGGCAGGAAAGAATGACATTTAAATTATCTACTTGCAGACTAATGAAAGCAAAATCAATTACTTCACCTACAATCTGATAGCTCACCAATTAACTTCTAAAACAGGGTTAAGCTAAAGGCACCAGAGATAACATCATGTAGCATAAAGAACTGATATCTAAACTTGTCTACTTGCAAACTAATGAAAGCAAAATCAAATTACCTCACCTACAATCCGATAGCTTGCCAATTAACTTCTAAAACAAGTTTAAGCTAAAGGCACCAGAGATAACATCAAGTAGCATGAAGAAATGATATCTAAATTGTCTACTTGTAAACTAATGAAAGAAAAATCAAATTACTTCACCTACAATCCGATAGCTTGCCAATTAAATTCTAAAACGGGGTTAAGCTAAAGGCACCGGAGATAACGTCATGTAGCATGAAGAAATTGATATCTAAACTAGCTAAAAGTGGTAAACAAATCTCACTAAAATAAAAGCATAACAACTGGAATTAAAAACTAAAGTTCAACAGAGGAAGTAAGTCTTATATCACCACTTGATGCAAAAACTACATTAAAAAGCTCGAGAAAAAACTAATAAGAAAATACAAGAACATGTAAAGAAAAACTAATCTGCAATCAACCGGTTGAACACACTTGCATGAATTAAAATTGCATGAATGGAAAATCTAATCTATCAAACTTGAAAGCAATCAAATGACATACTTGAATGAAATCAAAGCAAAACTACAAAGCAAAATCTACTCTACCTTACATTCTAATATGTTCCATGACATCTACTTCACATCTCCTTCCATGTTGAGAACATCATAGCTTTATTCAATTTTTTCAAAATTACAAAGTACAACAAAGCTCTCCAAAGCTTTCTAAAGCCATCAAGGAAGAACTACAAACTCCAAGCTAAAGAACTAAAAAGCCAAGCTAACAAATGAAGGAGAGAGATCTCCTATTTATACAAAAGGATGAGAAGCCATGTCATTAATGAGAGTCCATGAATCTCTCCCTCTACCTCTAGAGTCCTAATCAAAATAGGAACTAATAAGGCACATGTCTTCTTAGAGTTTCAATAGAATTAGAAGATGTGACACAAATCCTCATGATCCCATGATTCTCTCCACTAAAATTCGAATTTGGCCATAGGGTGCCACATAAAGGTCTTCTAGAAGCCTCCTTTTGACCTACACATGTCAACAATCTCAACACACTTGTTAGGTATAAGCATATGCACATTATTTTCTAATTTTTAACCACAAATTCACTTAAAAAGGCTAAGAATTAATAAAGTTTGGAAAAACATAAATGTGGCCCAATGATACTGAAAGTGGGATGGATGTAGTGACATAGTAGTGAGATGGAGGTGAAATGGAGATGATATAATGGACATAATAGTGAAAGTGTAATGGAAATGAATAACATTTTCAAGGCCCAACACTTATCTCTCTCCCTCCTCCATATCTATGTCTCCATGTCTCTCTCTTCCCCTTCTTTCCCTATATTTATCCTCTCCTTTTCTCTCTCTTCCCTCATCTGCCCCCTCCCTCATTCCATCTTCATGTCTCCCTCTCTTTCCCCCTCCCAATCCATCTCTCTCCCTCCCCCCCTCTCCCTACTCCCTGTTTGCCTTTCACTCTCTCACTATGTCTCTCTCCCACGCTCTATTCCCCCTTCGATCTCACTCTCTTTCATAAATCTCATCCCATTGTATTGTATTTAAGAAAGTATCTAAATTAATAAAAAACATAATTGGTTGTTAAATATTAAACCTATATTTTGGATCAATCATGTTAAAGAAAATACAATAATAAAAAAATTAAAATAATCACACACTATATTTCCTCTGTCATTTTTAATCACTTTGCTTTCTCACTTCACTTGGATCCTTGGTTAAGACGCATCTATTGTAATTCATTATAATATTATTTGTACTATATAAATTTCACATATGTATATATAAAAGTATTCTCGATTTTAATTTATTAAAACCTCCATTTAATCTCTATGAAAATATTGTTTGTAGTCATGAGGATGGAGGGTTTAGATATACCTCAAAGGTAGTTATAACCATTTTGCTCTTAGATTTAATCCAAAAATGTTATAAAATTAAATTAAAATAAAATATTTGTAAAATATTTGTATTTTTAGATAAGTTATTGTTTTTGGGCATGTGGTATTGACCCATGGTATTGTAACAATTAAAATCCTAGATCCATAACATAATAATCAAAGTCTAGATGACCCATGGTATTGATAAACCATGGTAGCAGCCCATGGTACCATAATTTTCTTCCCTGGTCTCCCTCTCTATCTTTCTCTTGTGGGTATTGGCCCATGGTATTGTAAAAAAACCTACTTAGAAGTTAATAATATCCATGGTAAATATTCATGATTAAAAATCTTGTCATATTGTAAATATTAAGTTTTTATCCGGTTATTAATTAAATTTTTATATAGGACACATCTATACTAATTGTTACAAATATATTGATTACATAAAATATAATATTACAATATTATATGTTACTCAATATTTATAACCACCCCACTTAATAAATAGTGGCGAGGGGTGGGGAGAAATACTAATTAAAATGTAATATTATTAAATTTTACATAATATTTGATGTCACACCCCACCCTCAATATTACATTCTACTTTATATTTCCCTTCACTCCTACTAATTTTAATTAGCACCTTCTAGTATTTTGAGTTTAGCTCCTTACAACTGAAAACCTAAAATTTAAGTGATTATTATTATTACAGTATTACAAAATCACACAACTGAAACCTTGAATGCCACGAAATATAAATTTACCGTGTTATTATTATTGTTACAAAAATCACACAACAAAAAACCTAAACACCACTAAATTTACCTCATTATTATTACATGATATGCCCAATTGAATCATCCTCTTCCTTTACCTAATTTTATTTGTTATTCATTCAATCAATAAGCTAATTGATCTCTTTTTATTGTATATATATCATTTTCAAAATTGAATTTATTTTAAATTTTTTTATTTTTATTTTAAAGTACTGTTACACATATCTTCAACATATACAATATATATTAGCACACACATATACTAACATTACCCATATCGTATACAATATATATTAGCTGACACATTTTTTTAGTAATTTTTTTGAATGGAAGGTTACAATCGTGACAACATCTCCTTCATATGTTAATGTAAGTTACATTACATTACATGACAACATCTATTTTTTTAATATTTTTTAATATAACTTTAAGTTAAGTGACAACATCTCCCTCCTCTTTCATATGTTAATGTAAGTTACATTACATTACATGACAACATCTATTTTTTTAATATTTTTTAATATAACGTTAAGTTAAGTGACAACATCTCCCTCCTCTAGAGGCAATAAGACTAATATAGATAAATTAAAGAAATATATTAATTTTTTTTATTTCATAAAAATTTAAATTTAAATTCACATATTTTTTTTTTGTGGGTAAGCACCCATGGGGGATTTGAACCAGTGACCTATCCTAAGGAGTGCCTTAACAATGCACCCACTCACTCTCAATCCAAAGCCCCATGGGCAATTTCCATATTTATTATAATATAAGTATAATGCTTGAATACAATAGAAAAGTTAAATATTTAAAAAAACATGTATATATTAAAAAATTATTTTAATTTTTTAATTTTATTTTCATTAATTTTATTTTTAAATATATAAAAAGTTTATTTTTAATACCATACACACTTAAATTTTATAAATTTATATTCTTATTAATGGTCATAATAAAAATATAATATTTGAGTAATATATAGAAATTAAACATAAAAAAAGCATATAAAGATTTGAAAAATAAATAAAGTATCAATATATAATTTAAAAACATATTTATCTCTTCACATTATGAAAAAGAGTTACAACAATTATATATATATATATATATAGGTATGCCAATTTCTTTTTTGTGTTTTAATCATTTTTTTAATATTATTTATATAATAAATAAATTTCAATCATACATTGCTAGTTTAATTTATAATTAATTTTAAGAAAAATATATGCGCTTAATAAATAACATTTATTTAGTAAATATGTTTTTAGATGTTCAATACTTTAAATTAAAAATTATCTGTATAAAAAATGAAATATATTTCAATAAATATTTAATTATTTATTTAATAATCTGTCTTTAAGAATCAAGCATGTTCAATGACATTAAAGAAATAATAAAGTATATAATTCGTATTCAATAATTTAATTAAGAAACTATGTATATAATAAATAAATGTATTTGATAATAAAATTTTATAATTCAATTATTTGATATCAACATATATCAATAAATATTTAATTATCTTTTTAATATTTTATATAATAAATAAATTTCAATCATAATGATATACATTGCTAATTTAATTTATAATTAATTTTGGAAAAAATGTAGGCGCTTAATAAATAACATTTATTTAGTAATTTTTTTGGATGTTCAATACTTTAAATTAAAAATTATGTATATAAAAATTGAAATATACTTCAATAAATATTTAATTATTTATTTACTAATGTGCCTTTAAGAATCAAGCATGTTCAATGACATGAGCTATGAATTATTAAATAGATAATAAAATATATAAATTTGTATTCAATAATTTAATTAAGAAACTGAAAATATAATAAATAAATGTATTTGACAATAAATTTATAGAATTCACTTATTTGATATATCAACATATATCAATAAATATTTAATTATTTTTTAATATTATTTATATAATAAATAAATTTCAATCATAATGAGAGACATTGCTAGTTTAATTTATAATTAATTTTAGTAAAAATATATGCACAGATTAAATAACATTTATTTAGTAATTTTTTTTGGATGTTCAATATTTTAAATTAAAAAATATGTGTAAAAAGAATGGAATATACTTCAATAGATATTAATTTATTTATTTAATAATATGTCTTTAGGAATCAATCATCTTCAATGACCTGAACTATGAATTGTTAAATAAAAATAAAATATATAAATTTTTATTCAATAATTTATCTAACAAACTATGTATAAAATAAAAAAGTGTATTTGATAATAAAATTTTATAATTCAATTATTTGTTATATCAACATATATCAATAAATATTTGATTATTTTTAATATTATTTATATAATAAATAAATTTCAATAGAGATTGCTAGTTTAATTTATAATTAATTTTGGTAAAAATGTATGTACTTACTAAATAAAATTTTTTTAGTTAATTTTTTTTGGATGTTCAATACTTTAGTTAATTTATATACTGGGGACTGTCAAATACAGGAAGTAGAGAGAAGACCAATGGAATCAACAGGAAGTGGACCGAGCGAGTGATAGAATGCAGGTAGGTTGGCACGCGGCGGAATTATGCATTTCAGGCGGAATTATGCATGTAGGAGACTTTTTCAAATGAACCTCAAAGATTATAGAGCGGGGCCTATTTACTCTTCAGGTCCGGAAGAAACTTTAAAGAGTGGGCATGTCAACAAGATCTCTAAGAAATTCTTTCATCCCATGGATTTAGGGCGGTATAAAGTACCAAAGATAATTCTCAATTCGGACCGAAATTTCATTGTGTGGTGGTTTAGTAACACTTCGAGTCCGTAAATCAAGCTAAAGTGTGGGCAGGTTGGAGTCATCACTTTAAAGCTCCCCCATCCTATGGATTTTGGGTGAAGTAAATGATCGAAGGTTAACTCTTTAATCGGACCCGAAATAGTTTAGTGCGGCAACATAATATTCTTTTCTGGTCTAGATGTAGGGATATAATATGAGCAAGGTTTCGTCCTGAAATCATTCATGGACATTGGATCGTAGTGGGTGGAATCGAACGGTTATTAGGTTTGAAAGATAATCGAAGGTTAAAGATGGTGCTTGGGAAACATGTGGTAATGTTTTCGACTTTTGGATATGTGGGCCCGCCTTCATGGGCTTCTAGTTTTTTGTGGGTTGAGAGGAGACTCTCTCAACTTGTCTTTTTGGTGCGTTAAGTGGGTTTCATTTTGCTGGTTTTACAGAGTGATGCCCTGAGGACAGACAGTTATTGGGTGTCATTTTGTATTCTTTGCACTCTTTGCTAGGCAATCTGTCATCGTTCTTTTGTAGTCTTGTTGGAATTATGTTCGGGATTCTCATACCCTAGTTGTCTGTTGAAGTTTTACAGAGCTGATGCTGCCGTGCTCGGCTCTGTCAAAGAAATGTACATTATGTATTTTGTTTAGATTAAAGGAAAATCCCACTCTCACTTGATCAAAAAAAGAAATATACTTCAATAAATATTTAATTATTTATTTAATAATCTTCTTTTACTAATGAAGCATGTTCAATGACATCAGCTATGAATTGTTAAATAAATAATAAAGTATATAAATTCATATTCAATAATTTAATTAAGAAACAGAATATATAATAAATAAATATATTTAATAATAAATTTATAGAATTCACTTATTTGATATATCAAAATAAATATTCAATTATTTTTAATATTATTTATATAATAAGTAAATTTCAATCATAATGAGAGACATTGCTAGTTTAATTTATAATTAATTCTAGTAAAAATGTATGCACTTACTAAATAACATTTATTTAGTATTTTTTTTTGGATGTTCAGTGTTTTAAATTAAAAAATATGTTTAAAAGGAAAGGAATATACTTCAATAGATATTAATTAATTTATTTAATAATATGTCTTTAGGAATCAAGCATCTTCAATGACATGAACTATGAATTGTTAAATAAAATATATAAATTCTTATTCAATAATTTTATTAACAAACTATGTATAAAATAAATAAATGTATTTGATAATAAAATTTCATATTTCACTTATTTGTTATATCAACATATATCAATAAATATTTAATTATTTTTATTATTATTTATATAATAAATAAATTTCAATAGAGATTGCTAGTTTAATTTATAATTAATTTTAGTAAAAATGTATGCACTTACTAGATAAGATTTTTTAGTTAATTTTTTTTGGAAGTTCAATACTTTAAATTAAAAATTATGTGTATAAAAAATGAAATATACTTCAATAAATATTTAACTATTTATTTAATAATCTTCCTTTACTAATCAAGCATGTTCAATGACATCAGCTATGAATGGTTAAATAAATAATAAAATATATAAATTCATATTCAATAATTTAATTAAGAAACCTTATATATAATAAATAAATGTATTTGATAATAAATTTATATAAATCAATTATTTGATATATCAACATATATCGATAAATATTTAATGATTTTTAAATATTATTTATATAATAAATAAATTTCAACCATAATGAGAGACATTGCTAGTTTAATTTATAATTAATTCATAATTAATTCTAGTAAAAATGTATGCACTTACTAAATATCATTTATTTAGTAAATTTTGTTTTAGATGTTCATTGCTTTAAATTAAAAAATATGTGTAAAAAGAATGGAATATACTTCAATAGATATCAATTAATTTATTTAACAATATGTCTTTAGGAATCAAGCATCTTCAATGACATGAAATATGAATTATTAAATAAATAATAAAATATATAAATTCTTATTCAATAATTTAATTAACAAACTATGTATAAAATAAATAAATGTATTTGATAATAAAATTTTATAATTCACTTATTTGTTATATCAACATATATCAATAAATATTTAATTATTTTTTAATATTATTTATATAATAAATAAATTTCAATAGAGATTGCTAGTTCAATTTATAATTAATTTTAGTAAAAATGTATGCACTTACTAAATAAGATTTTTTAGTTAATTTTTTTTGGATATTCAATACTTTAAATTAAAAATTATGTGTATAAAAAATGAAATATACTTTAATAAATATTTAATCATTTATTTAACAATCTTCTTTTACTAATCAAGCATGTTCAATGGCATCAGCTATGAATTGTTAAATAAATAATAAAATATATAAATTCATATTCAATAATTTAATTAAGAAACCTAATATATAATAAATAAATGTATTTGATAATAAATTTATATAATTCACTTTGATATATCAACATATATCAATAAATAATTAACCATTTTTAAATATTATTTATATAATAAAGAAATTTCAATCATAATGAGAGACATTACATTGCTAGTTTAATTTATAATTAATTCTAGTAAAAATGTATTCACTTACTAAATAACATTTATTTAGTAATTTTTTTTTGGGTGTTCAATACTTTAAATTAAAAAATATGTGTAAAAAGAATGGAATATACTTCAATAGATATTAATTAATTTATTTAATAATATGTCTTTAGGAATCAAGCATCTTCAATGACATCAACTATGAATTGTTAAATAAATAATAAAATATATAAACTATTATTAAATAATTTAATGAACAAACTATGAATAAAATAAATAAATGTATTTGATAATAAAATTTGATAATTCACTTATTTGTTATATCAACATATATCAATAAATATTTAATTATTTTTTAGTATTATTTATATAATAAATAAATTTCAATAGAGATTGCTAGTTTAATTTATAATTAATTTTAGTAGAACTATATGCACTTACTAAATAAGATTTTTTAGTTAATTCTTTTTGGATGTTCAATTGTTTAAATTAAAAATTATATGTATAAAAAATGAAATATACTTCAATAAATATTTAATTATTTATTTAATAATCTTCCTTTACTAATCAACCACCTTCAATGACATGAGCTATGAATTGTTAAATAAATAATAAAATATATAAATCCATATTAAATAATCTAACTAAGAAATCAAATATATAATAAATAAATGTATTTGATAATAAATTTATAGAATTCACTTATTTTATATATCAACATATATCAATAAATATTTAATTATTTTTTAATATTATTTATTTAATAAATAAATTTCAATCATAAAGAGCGACATTGCTAGTTTAATTTATAATTAATTTTAGTAAAATGTGTGCCCTTACTAAATATCATTTATTTAGTAATTTTTTTTGGATGTTCAATACTTTAAATAAAAAATATGTGTAAAAAAAATGGAATTACTTCAATAGATATTAATTTATTTATTTAATAATATGTCTTTAGGAACGAAGCATCTTCAATGACATGACTTATGAATTGTTAAATAAAAATAAAATATATAAATTCTTATTCAATAAGTTAATTAACAAACTATGTATAAAATAAGTAAATGTATTTGATAACCTGCCACGGTTTTGGGAGGAAAAATGGCAACAAGAACCTAAATTGTTAAGAGAGGACTTTGTGGATCTCAAGAATGATACTGACACCAAAGGGTTACTACAGGTAAAAGATTTTTGGTATGAGACAAATAGTGAAGGAAAATGGAGAACCTGGAAGAAAATGGATTACAGGGATAATAACCCCTTGAAAGCAAAGGTTGATGCTATAAAAAGCAATTTTGGATCAAAGAAAGATACTGAGACACCTTTAACCTTAAAGAGGCAAAGCTCTTAGCCCTTGAGCTTGATTCTACAGAACCGTATTGGGTTTAGAAGAATCTCTGGAAGAACCAAGGATGGATGAAAACCAAACTGTTCATGTGGTTGGTACATCATAAGAAAATTCTGACTTGGGAGAACATCCGAAAAAGGGGTGTTTTGGGCCCATCGAGATGCCAGCTATGTGAGTCACAAGAGGAGACAATGGAGCACCTCCTCAACACCTGCATTTTTACATCCACATTGTGGGATGGCAAGGCCTTAATTTTCAGACAAACAGACAGGGACAAAGGAAGCATTACCAATACCCTTAGCAATTGGAGAAGAAACTTCTCTAATTATGAAACGATAAACAGAGCTTGGCCTTTAACTCCAAGCTTCCTAATATGGAATGTCTAGAAAGAGTGCAACAATAGAATCTTCAAAGATAAAAAATGTTCTTCCCAGAGCATCATGGAGCAGATCTTAAGGCCGCTTAAGGAGATGGTTGGGACTTTAATGCAAACATCCCCTAAAAATCTCCCTTCAAATACTGATATGCAGATACTTCTTCATTTGGGTATGCAGGGGCTTATTCTGCAGGGAAAAAACATGATGGTAAAGAAATCGGTCACTGAGAAAGACTTCTAGCATCCTCCCCCTCAGGGATTTATGAAATGTAACATAGATGGGGCCTCAAAATGAAATTCGGGCATAGTTGGTTATGGTGGTGTGTTAAGGGATGAAAAGGGTTGCATACAATACATTTTTCATTTCAAAGAGCCACAAACAACATGGCAGAGCTAATGGCACTTGAGAAATGTTTAGAAATCCTAAAGCACGACAATCTTCAGAATATCATAATTGAGGTCGATTCTGAGCTGATCATCAATTCGGTCAAAAGAATCTATTGTGGTTCGGCTCCAGAAAAGGTCCAGAGACACTAGAGGTTGCTTTAGGTATATCCAAGAATTCATCTCCAGCTTTAGAACATGAGAACCTTAAGTTTCACACATGTGCAAAGGACAACCAATAAATTGGTGGACATACTTGCCAATAAAGGGGCTCTCTACACTAAAAGAAGCAATAAATATAGATGGCAAGAGGTTCCACAGGGTAGATTGAGGGATGACTATCTCAACCAGGCGAATGAGGACCGAGAGATATATCGGCACAGAGAATGTCAATAGCAGTAGAGGTTGGGTTTAGTCGATACACATATAATGTGAAGTGGCTTTCCAGAGATCATCTCAGTTTTTCTTGGTGGGAAGAGGGGGTGAAGTGCCTTCAGTCAGAAGGTACAACAAATTCCCACCATAGGTACATAATTGTTGGCAATGGTTACAGTGAACCTGCATAGTTTATCTATAGGTTTTTGGGTGCTCGGATGGCAGGAATCCCTCCTGGTTTCCTTCAAAAGGAGACTCCTCTCATCCATTGGATCACGCGACTGAGGATCAAGGGTGGAGAGTCAAATTGTAGTTTGATGGGTTCAGGCCAGAGTCTTTTCTTCCTCAACAGACTCAAAACAATCTTCATAACAACTTGTAGTGTCAATACTACCCTCAAGATGGTTCACGGATTGTTGGAAGCTCTCAACACCGGGAGTGGTTTCGTTGATTTGGGCCCGATGCCACTCAACATGCAATACGTGGCTATAGTAGGAGAGAGAATACCACCCTCATCGGGCGGGTATTCTCCTGGCTTCTTTTCCATCTGAATGTTCCTCAACTGTTGGATCTTGTGATGCGGATCGATGACCCAGATGCATTATGCATGTTGGTGGGTACGGGTCTGAGGCATGTTTCTTTGTTATCATCCGTGCTTGTCCAGCTTCATGGTGGGAATTAAGGTATTTCGGGCAGGCAACAAACGTATTGTTTATTCCCCTTTTGCGGACTTGAAATCTGAATAGTTGGGGGTTTAATTTCTTTTCGGGTTAGGTTTTAGTTCCTTCTCGTATGGTTTTCTTTCGCTCTATTGTAACAGATTAAAATTCATATGTTTTGTGAAGGACCTTTTGTTAGGGGAGTTTAACTTTGGCACATTGGTTTTGTCTTTGGATAGTTGCCCCATACCCTAGGGGGGAAAGTTAATTGTATGTCCCCAGTTTCCTTTGGGTTGGTTGTAATTTATGTAATTAATCCTTTTTGGTTATTTTGAATAGAAGGCACAACTCTTGCATTAGAAAAAAAAAAGGTATTTGATAAATTTTATAGTTCACTTATTGTTATATCAACATATATCAATAAATATTTAATTATTTTTTAATATTATTTATATAATAAACAAATTTCAATCATAATGATAGACATTGCGAGGTTAATTTATAACTAATTTTAATAAAAATGTATTTACTTAATAACATTTATTTAGTAATTTTTTTGGTTGTTCAATACTTTAAATTAAAAATTATGTGTAAAAAATAAAATATACTCCAATAAATATTTAATTACTTATTTAATAATCTGCCTTTACCAATCAAGCATGTTAAATGACATGAACCATGAATTGTTAAATAAATAATAAAATATATAAATTCTTATTCAATAATTTAATTAAGAAACTATGTATATAATAAATAAATGCACTTGATAATAAAATTTTATAATTCACTTATTTGATATATTAACATATATCAGCATATCAATAAATATTTAATTATTTTTTTAATATTATTCATATAATAAATAAATTTCAAGCATAATGATAGACATTGCTAGTTTAATTTATAATTAATTTTACTAAAAATGTATGCACTTACTAAATAATGTTTATTTAGTAAAAAAAAATTGGATGTTCAATACTTTAAATTGAAAATTATGTGTATAAAATTGAAATATACTTCAATAAATATTTAATTAATTATTTAATCATTTTCCTTTACGAATCAAGCATGTTCAATGACATGAGCTATGAATTGTTAGATAAATATAAAATATATGAATCTGTATTCAATAGTTTAATTAAGAAACAGAATATACAATAACAACTAGCTATTACAGTCAAGTCTCACTACTTGAATCAGACCAATTATGGGTTTTCAATCAAAGTCGAGCTAGGGTTTTGATGATAGCTAGGGTTTGAGGCTGAACCACCGCGAGCAGATCAGAAGTGAAGACCAGGCACAGGGGAGGCCTGCCCCTATTGCGCTTGACCAAATCAGAGAATTGCAGATCCAGGCGAAGGGTAGGAGAAAGAAAACAGAGGGCTCTGAAGGAGAAATGGCAGCTGAAGCGGGGAGGGGAGAGATCCCCTCCTACAAGAACATAACAGCAGGGGAGTCAAGCAGAATCGGAGTGCAGAACGGTTTAAGGAAAAACAATGGAGATACCCCGGTAATGGGAGCCTGGTGGCAAGCAAGATTAAGCGGCAAATGTCTCCCAAGGGAATCGAAAAAACCTAGGTTTGTAATTCCAAACAATAAACTCCAAGAGTATAGAAGCTATATGAGAGATCATGCTTTAATTTGTAAGTTCGTAGGGTTTTGGCCATCTGAGAAGGATCTATCCAAATGGATATAACAGAGATGGAAACCTAAGGGGCATATAGATCTGAAATTGGGGGCAAAGGGTTTTTTTACAGTTATATTCTCTAATCTGGAGGATAAGGAAAGGATTTTTGAGGGAGGACCCTATTTCATGAACAATGTTGGTTTATTCATGCGGCACTGGGAAGACTGCTATAACCCAGACAAGGAGAAAATGTTAGTAGCACCTATTTGGATCAGACTTTTCGGACTACCAATGGAGTTTTGGGATCCGAAGATCCTAGAAGGAATAGGTAATGCAATTGGGACATTTGTTAAAGTAGCTGAGACCACCAAAAGAGGGAGATACACATCTTACGCAAGGATATGTGTATACATGAATATAACAGAGCCGCTCCCAGAATTTATCGAGTTAGAATACCATGATGAGGTCTGGTAGCAACCAGTGGATTATGAACACATCCCATTTCGCTGTAGAAGATGTCATGAATACGGCCACCTCTTTAGACAATGCCCTTTAAATACTGCAGAGGAATCAATTGGAAAGAAAGAAGAAGAAAAGAAGGCAACAGAGGTAACCGAAGGGATGGAAGAAGGATTTAAAGAAGTGCCCACCAGAAGAAAATCAGTAAAAGGATCGCCCCTATTGCAACCACCCATCAAAACAACGCCATTGGAAAATCAAAACAAGTTTAAAGCCCTTCAGGAAGAGGAAATGGGGATGGAAAAGGAAGATAGTGATGAAGAACCTATGGAACTATCAAAAGAAACAAAAGAACAGGACACAATCCAGGGAAACATGGAACAAGGAGGGGTAGAGGAGAACATGGACCTGATAAACGACCAAACCCAAATGGAGGTAGATCCTCAAAAAGACAGAGGAGGTGAAGAAGAGCGAATAATGAGGAGACTGTTACAGGAATGGAGGCTTTTAGATGAAAGATTTATACCAGAAGAGCAAAAGCAGTTATATAAAGAGATGTTCCAAAAATACAAGGAGAAGGCAGGAGTACTTCCAGCAAGCCAACTAGAACAACTAGGAGTGCAAGGAACTCAGAATATCGGATTGGGCAGTACTGGAAAAGGAGGAAGGAAAAGAGGTAGGTGTCCAATGAGTGAGACCATCCAAGTGGTAGGAGAGATGCTGGTTAATTCAGGAAGAGTTATACCTCTCTCAGAGGTATTTCAACAACCATCAAAAATACTAAAATGATAATCACAAGCTAGAATATCAGAGGTCTCAATAGCAAGGGAAAACAGAGATATCTGAGGGATAGGCTAAAGAAAGACAAACCAAGTATAATGATAATTCAAGAGACCAAGATTAGTACTCAGAAAATGGAAGAAATAATGAGAAGATTTAATACTCACTATGAGACAATGGGTCAGGATGCGACAGGTAGTGCAGGAGGGCTAGCAATCCTATGGAATCCCGAGGAAGTTCAATTCAAAAACTGGGTGAGCTTCCCTCGAATCCTTTCAGGAACCTTTAGGATGATAGGTTCATCGGAATGGATAGTCCTTACAGGGGTATACAGTCTGCATTTATCAAATGAGCGCAGAAGCTTTCTTCAAAATATGAAAACAATTCGAAGGCTATACCCGGAGATGCCATGGATTGCAGGTGGGGACTTTAACATGATTACAACCACAGCAGAAAAAAGAGGAGGATCAAGAAGAATAGACCAAGACATGGAAGCTTTTGGTGACATGATTTCGGAGCAAAGATTGGTTGATATCCCTACAATAAACGGGATCCATACATGGAACAATAGAAGAGGGGGCACAAAGCAGATTGCATCGAGACTGGATAGATTTTTAATAGTGGAACAAATTATAAATAGGGATATATACATTGAAACAACGATCCTTCCAACAATGGGCTTAGACCATTGGCCAATTAGGCTAGAAATTGACCTTAAAGCAAGCCCGTTCTAGCTTAGGAATCAACAGTTCATGCCAAAGGTGGAGTAGTGGTGGACCCAGAGCCAACAAAGAGGACGAAGCAAGATCCAGACTTTCCATATGAAACTAAAAGAACTCAAGGAACGTAGAAAATAGGAAGAGATATTATGGAAGAAAAAGTCTCGCATAAACTGGCTTCGTGAAGGAGAAAGGAATACGAAGTTCTTCCACCAAGCCATGATCCAGCATCGACAAAGGAATATAATTTTTTCCATCAAAAATGAGGAAGGAACGTATAACCCAGCATGAAGAAATGGAACAGGTGCTAGTAGGACACTTTAAAGATATCCTTACCGAACCTCAAGTGAATAGAGAAGAAGCTATAGGAAGGATATGCAATGAGATCCCAAGACTGATCACTAGGGACCAGAATTTAGCTCTGATGAGGGCAACAACCCTAGAGGAAGTGGAGGAAATCGTGAAAGGGATGAAAAGAAACAAAGCGCCAGGACTAGACGGATTTATAGTGGAATTTTACCAAGCAGGCTGGCACTTCCTAGGGCAAGATATCCTGGAGGTGGTAGAGGAATCACGTATACACCAGAAGGTATGGCTTGGCCTAAACTCAACTCTTTTATCTCTTATTCCAAAATCTGCTCATTCGGAAACGGCTCAAGGTTTTTTCCCGATTTCTCTTTGTAATGTAATATATAAGATTATTGCAACTTTAATGGCTAAGAGATTGAAACCAATTCTATCTAATATAATCTCCCCGGAACAAACTGGGTTTGTGGAAGGGAGACAAATTCTAGACGGATTGGTGGTATCTCAGGAAGTGATTCATTCTCTGAAACAAAAAAAGGAAATGGGTATGATGATAAAGTTGGATCTCTCAAAGGTGTATGACCGTCTAAATTGGAATTACCTTAAAACAATTTTAATGGCATTTGGCTTTTGCGATAGATGGGTAAACTGGATATATGATATGATATCCACCCCAAATTTTTCCATTCTCTTAAATGGATCACCAACTCTGACTTTCAATGCCTCAAGAGGATTGCACCAAGGGGATCCTTTATCCCCGTTCTTGTTCATCATAGCAGTGGAAGGATTGGGACGATACTTCAAAAAAGAACTGAGGGAGAGAAAAATCAAAGGACTGAGACCATGGGGAAACAACTTACCAATTACTCATCAACAGTTCATTGATGACATTATGCTTTTTTGTGCTGTCTCTCTAAGAGAAGTTAAAAGGGTTAAACGGATTCTGGACCTCTTTATGGAAGCATCAGGCACAGAAATCAACAAGGATAAATCATGCACATTCCTCTTCAATACACCAGAAGTGGTCAAGGTCCACCTGACCAGAATTCTGGGTTTCCGCTCTGGAGAATTACCTACAAAATACCTGGGAAATCTATTAGCTTTAAATCCTCTGAGGATAGAAAATTGGCAACAAACCATTGAGAAACTCAAGAACAGACTGGCTAACTGGTCCTTCCGATCTCTGAACATAGTGGGAAGACTAGTGCTTCTCAAATCGATTCTTCAAGCAATTCCCATCTACCCTCTCTCGGCAATGGCGGTCCCTAAAGGAGCATGCACAAAAATGACGGAGATATTCAGAAAATTCATATGGGGAGGACCAAAGCAACAAAAGAAATGGGCTCTAATATCATGGAAGGGCCTAACAAAAAATAAAGAAGAAGGGGGACTAGGTCTCAGAGACCCGTATATTTTAAATCAAGTTCTAGGAGCGAAGCTGTGGTGGAGATGGATGAAAGGTGGAGAAGATCTATGGAAAAAGATATGGACCCAAAAATACAATATGCCCACAACTACTGAAGGCATTCTTAGACTGGAGGAAGTTCCAAAAGGATCCACAATCTGGGACCTGGCTAGTCAAAATAGAGATATCATAGGCAAACATGCATTCTGGGAAATAAGGAATGGAAATATAGCTAAATTTTGGGAGGAAGCCTAGCAGCAAAGAGAAAGAATGATAGAGATACAGGACCTGCAAAACATATACTAGAAGGCTAGAGAGGAGGGGCTAAATTATGTTAGTGAATACTGGAAAGAAGAAAGGCAAGATGAAACCTGGAGAGCCTGGAAGAAACCAGAAGAATGGGACAGAAATATTAATCCTAAATAGAAAGCCCAGCTTGAAAAAGAAATGGAATTTGAAGAATTAAAATTAGAATAGGTCTGGATATAGTTCGATGGGGTAGATCTACAAAGGGAACCTTTACGGTAAGAGAATCTTATTATCTAACAACCCAACAGGAGCAAGAAGAAGATACACACGTGTGGAAACAAATATGGCAGAATAATTGGTGGCCAAAGGTAACCTTGTTCACTTGGTTAGTAGGAAAAGGATGTATCTTGACCTAGGATCAGATACAAAAGCGAGGTTTCCATGGACCTCCCAGATGTAGTCTCTGCAAACAGGACAAAGAAACGTAGGAACATCTCTTAAACTCATGCCCTGTCACCCAACAGCAATGGGAAGAAATCAGGAACCTTTTTGGAAAGACAAACTAGGATCCTCATGACATTAAACAAACCATTTTCCAATGGGGGAAAGGTCAATTCTCAAGCCCTGTGGTCAGGAGAGCCTGGAGTCTAGTAATGGGATTCAATATATGGCTAATATGGAAAGAGAGAAACCAAAGAATATTTCAAGACAAAGACAATCCTCCAGAGATGATTTGGAAACGAACCCAAAAACTTATAAGGGAGACTATCCTAGCGGAAGCCTGGGAACAAGAAGACTGGAAAACAACTCCAGAAGAAGGTCGAATCTTAACCAGTCTAAAACTGGAACAAGGCATGATTTATCCTCAAAAGCAAAAAAATCAGAGCATCCACAACCAAAGCCCAACCAAGTTCAAATGTCCTCATGAAGACTTCATCAAACTAAATTTTGATGGGGCATCTAAAGGAAACCCGGGGCTAGCAGGATTCAGAGGTATTTTTAGAGATAGTCAAGGACGGACCAGATGGGTTTATGCTGATCGAGGAGGTATAATGAGCAATAATGAAGCTGAATTAATGGCAGTCTACCAAGGCATCAGAATAGCAATCTGAAACGGGTATACCAAGTTGGAAATTGAGGGCGACTCGAACTTAGTAATAGAGATGCTCAGAAAATTGAATAATGGGAAGAATTAGGAACAGGTAGCAAAGAGTTGGAGGACGGTCGGACTAATTCAGGACCTGGCAAAAATAATGAAACGCATTGACTATAGGATCATCAACCATGTTAGAAGGGATAGTAATAAGGCAGCGGACTTCCTAGCTAACTGGGGTTGTAATGAGCAAGATGGGAAGGTAGACAGCATATGGCCAACTCACTTGGAAAAGACACGATGGGAGACCCTCAATTTAATCATTACCTAGGATAATAATGAGATTACAGCTTCAAGATAAAGGTTACAGATGGCCCCCGATCGGGGTGGATGAGTTGGCGATGTGTGGGATTATGATGAAGGTGGGAAGGTGGCAATGCAGACCACCTCTCAGTATAATTATCACACAAGACATTGAGAAGGCCTGCAGGCAAGGTAGAAACCTGAGGCACGGTGATGACAGAGTAGTGGAGGAAGAAGGAGGAAGGAACGACAGTGAACGGATGATGGGACATTGGGTAGGTGGCAGCAGATTAATAAGAACAGGCAAGGGTAGAGACAAAGATAGTATGATGCGAAGGAGGGTGACGAAGGGAGAGAGAAGCTGGTTGGTATTCTCTGCAATTTGTCTCAAAAAGGGACAGAATACAATAGTAGGAAGAATGAGAAAGGCTGGAGTCGAAGTTGGCAAGGTAGGAAGACAGACAGGACAAGACAAAGGCATACAAGGAGCATAGTTTGATACTGAGCAGGGTCAGCCGTGTCATGCGGAAAGAGTCAATTTTGCAGACAAAACCGACCTCCCTAGAAGCTAAGGCTTTCTAGTGACAAACAAGACAATCAAGCACTATCTTTCCCTAAATATGCATTTAAAATACAAGCAACCAGGTGTTTAAAGCATACCTTTAGTCCAACGCTGTTTGTAGCAGCCAAGCCTCTTCGATCCAGATGAGCTCCTCCTTCTCTTTGAAACCTGCATTCACTAACAAGCAAATGATTACATAGCACCTGAATAACTCATATAATAAAACATATTCATCATAAAGACCAAGGAGTTTATGAAATAAATTATATATAACAACTTGTTGAGAAAAATGAACTTAATTTTATTAATTGGAAACAAAAGAAACCATTACAACCAGTGCCTTGGTGTTGTGCAGGTCCCTCCCATGGTCGAGCAAGAGTTCTCCTTTACTTTGATCAGCTCACCCACTTCCAAATGAAGCTAAGAAAGGATGGGAATCTCTCCTCTCAAGCTTTATAAGGGAGTCCTAATTTCAGCAGCATCTACCCTTAGGAATGTTCAGCTTTCAACCTCCCCTCCCTCTGGCCCAATGCCTGTATTTATAATGCTTTGGAGGAAGTTAATCAGGTCCACCATCAATGGGATAAGCCCCTCCTTCAATGGGATAGATCCCCTCTTGATGGGATAAGTTCCTCTTTATTTGGGATGCATGAACCATCTGGAGGCGCTCAATACACGTCAAATCATCTTCTAGAATGCTGTAGATTCGACCACAAGTAACTTTTTTGAAGTAAAACTTGCACCTTTTGACCTTTACAGGAGTACACACCCACCCCTTTACAAACAGAGCGTACAAGTATGCAAGTATTATGAACTTGAGGTGCGTACACGCAGGTAAGGGTAAGAGAAACTGCGTAACCAGAGTTATATTGATTTTTAAGGACTTTCTCTCTTTTCTTGGAGTTTGACATGAGGAGCAGAGGTATAAGACTTGCCAAGGAGGACGGTATGACAATTGATGGAGCCATACTGACTGCAAATAGTCATGGTGACAAATTTTAGTGTAACAAGCCGGAGACAGAAAAATAGATTCCCTGGGAGAAAGAGAAGACCCCTAAGCATAAAGACCAATTTCATTCTAGGAAAGGAAGGGTGGCGATGGCCAACATGTCTAAGAAAGAGCAACAAGGGGAGGGTATGAATCTGGCTAGGAAAGGCAAGGAGCCCGGAAGAGAGGAATTCATAGGGAACGCATCCTTTGATGTTGGGCAGGGGAGTCAGGCAGCTACCAAGGACAAAACAGTGAGCCCATGGTGTGGAAGAGGGCATAGGGGTAGAGGGAGAGCGTGTCAACCCGATAAACAAGAGGTTAGAACCCCTTCGCTAGCACGTCAGAGATGAGGTCGGAAAACGATGAAACATATGGTGTAGGAGGCAGAAAAGGCCTACAATGAAGGAACAGACGCTGATATCCGTAGGCTCATTCAGGAATTAGAAACAAAGGAAATGCAGGAAGACTCAGAACCAGAGATGGAAGACTAGGGCAACCTGATCCCTGACCTGAGCAACACCAGGGGATGCCTATCCTTATACAAGCAGGCCTTACATGTATATTGGGTGGTGAGGAGATTAATGGCAAAGGCAATGGAGTAGGTTGCAGTGGAAATGGCAAAGATGGCTCAGGGCATACCAAATTTAAGGAGAGAAATGAAAAACCTCCAAATTACTTTGCTCATGCCGGACATTAAGTTGGAGGAGATTCAACAACAGCTGAAGAAGCTAGCTACAATGACCCAAGAAGAAGACACTCAACCTGAAATCATGGTAGATTAATCCCTCTAGATTATTCCAATGGTTTTCCTTGTTAGTTCTCTGAGAGCAAGCTCTCCTTTTTTGTTATGTTTTAGCTGCTAATGTCAATAGGAAACTGGATTAGTAATTTTGGCAGTGAAGTTTACTTGGCATGGATCTCCAGACTTTGTCTTTTTTGTTATTGGCTGGCTTATAAAGACTTAAGGTGGCCAATAGACCCGGTTTGCCTTCGGGGCAGGTTGAGGCTACCAAACGCTTGTACTAATTTCAACTTGGATAAATAGAAAAATAGAAGTCCTTCCTTAGCTTGCAAAAAAAAAAACAGAATATACAATAAATAAATGTATTTGAAAATAAATTTATATAATTCACTTATTTGATATATCAACATATATCAATAAATATTTAATTATTTTTTTAATATTATTTATATAATAAATAAATTTCGATCATAAGGATAGACATTGCTACTTTAATTTATAATTAATTTTAGTAAAAATGTATGTACTTACTAAATAACATTTATTTAGTATTTTTTTTTGGATTTTCAATACTTTAAATTAAAAAATATGTGTATATGAAATGAAATATACTTCAATAGATATTTATTTATTTATTTAATAATCTATGTGGCCTTTACGAATCAAGCATGTTCAATAACATGAACCATGAATGGTTAAATAAATAATAAAATATATAAATTCTTATTCAATAATTTAATTAAGAAACTATGTATATAATAAATAAATGTATTTGATAATAAAATTTTATAATTCACTTATTTGATATATGAACATATATCAATAAATATATATATTTTTTAAATTATTTATATAATAAATAAATTCAATAAGCATTGCTAGTTTAATTTGTAATTAAGTTTAGTAAATATGTATGCACTTACTAAATAACATTTATTTAGTAAAAAAAAAAAATTATGTTCAATACTTTAAATTAAATTATGTGTATAAAAATTGAAATATACTTCAACAAATATTTAATATTAATTTAATAATCCCCCTTTACCAATCAAGCATGTTCAATGACATGAACTATGAATTTTTAAATAAATAATAAAATATACGAATTCGTATCCAATAATTTAATTACGAATAATATAATAATATTTTATAATTCACTTATTTGATATATCAAGATATATGATTGAGGAATTTATCCCTTAATTAAGGAGATCAAGATGAGTTGTACTTTGAGTTGTAATTGGTTATCTCAGTTAACTGAGTTAAGTCCAATTAGATTAGTTCCAACAGTTTGTGGAACTGATTATGAGTTCAGTTAGTTAATGCATGCATGCATGTAACTAGTGTACTTCAGATAACTGAATATTCTCTCATAAATAAGTCATGCATGTCAGTTCAGTCAGAGACCCAATTGAGATTAGAGGAAGGAACAATGTACTATCAGTTGCATGAATATTCCCATCAGGATATCTCTTGCGTGGAGAAGGAATTCATTCCTTGAGGGTTGCGCAGTTATTTCTGAGTTTGGTGAGGAGTGTGTGAGGTAATTACATACAGGTGGCAGCTTGAGGACCCATGAGAAACTACACAAGGAAATAGGAGGCTTGGAGGACTAAAGGAAGGCATATGTGTTGTCTATTCAGTCTATGAGCAGCATTGAGGGATTGTACTGAGAGCTGGATAGCTTGTGAGCTAAAGCTTTGTGTAATCTAGAGATATTTCCACTTGCATGATAATACAGAGATCAGGGTTTTTAACTAAGGCTTTCCCCAGAGTATTCTTATGTGTTCATGTGTGATTGATTTCTCATTCTCGGTTATATGTGTTCTATTAGATCTTGCTCAAAATCGATTAAGCTTCCGCAAGTTTGTTTGTAGAAGTAGATCAAGTATTTTGCTTTAGTATATTGCATTATGAGGTAATCTACAGTCAAAATTTCTACAAAAATTTATTTAGGAAAATATTTACCAATTCACCTAATCTACCTACCCTTAGTTAGACTAGCATTTTATTTCTATCTCTAGGGTGCACTTAGACTAGAAAACCCATTTTATTTTCCTTTTATGCAATATGAAAAAAATATCTAACCTGTCCCTTATTTCTCCTATTGATGCAGATTAAAGAGTTGGATCAATGTCATTTTCTACCTAACTAATGAGTTACCCAAATTAAATTGTTGGGTAAATCTTTATTCTCTATCTAATTTATAGAAATTGAAAGGATTTTAATCGTGATTAGGCTATATGATTAAACTAAAACTAGTGATTGTGGCATTTTGAACAAGCTGCACACAACTTTATTTTATAGTAATGAAGCCAAACTAAGTATGAGTATTGGAATTTAGACTTGCAACACTTTCAATATTATTCTTTTCTGATTTTCTTTCTTTTGGCGGTGTTCAAACTTTTCTTCTTTTTCAATATTCTTGTTTTTTCGCTTTATCTTTCTTCTTTATACCCTCTTTTCATTTTTTATTCTATTTTTATTTTCATTTGAAAATCATTGGCAGATTGACAAGTATTTACAAAATAAGATTCCTGAGATACAATACTCAATTACCTTGAGATCCTATAAATTATAGGACCCTAACAGAGTGTGTGATTGTATGTGTGTGATGCACACTATGTGTATTTTCACATGGTTGAGGAGAAGGCACTAGGTGTTTGTTGGGTGTGGAAATTGATCAAGAGTGTGTATGAAATAAAGTCAAAGGGAGAATCTAAGGATTGACGAAAGGATAAGTATCAACATTATATTTCAGTTTTATCATGCATGTTATTTATGATTATGGTATATGGTGATTATATGTGATCTATGATTCTGGTTTATGATGGGTACATGTGATTTATGATGTTGATCTTTGATGGTTGTGTTTCGAGTTAACCAAATGTGATATGTCTATACATGATGTTTTGATCAAACAATTAGTTTGACTTGTTGTGACAAGAAGTAAACACGATTTCAAGTGTACCTTATTGAAGAGCTACCAATGAGGTATGATTTGAAGTTATCTCAATTTTTTTTGAATCTAATGGAAGTTATGTTCTTGGTATAGGAAGTAGGGAAATGCCTGGTTAGATGGTTAAAATTAACTGCAAGAATCAATAGCACTAGTGAAAAGAATTGGAATATGCAGCAATATGTTGGTAAAGAACTTCAGGAACAAGGCCATTGTGGGACACTCGTACCCAGTTGTGTATATGCCTTGGTTTTTGTATCTTTTTATGCGAGGAAGCCTTTCCAAGGGATGGACTGCTTGAGATTGGGGTGCCAACAGAACTTGGAAGGTGAGTGACTGCACAAAAGGGGTGACCAAATTTCCCAAGGAACTGTGTACGAGAGAAGGGAAGCTCATGGATGGATTTTTTTTGTCATTTTCATTACCAGATGGAATCATATGCACATTGGGAGTGTTCCTTGGAATAATGAGGTGGTAAAGGTTCAGTGAGAGGACAAGTGCCGCATGTTTCAGTGCTATAAATTGGATGCATCTTTAACTATGGCAGTATATTCTGGACTTCTTGGGAAGGAGGTGAATCGTAGTACTACTTTGAGGGTGGAGGCGTGAGCCTCTAGATTCCCTTGTTGATTTATATGGGTATCATATTCTCTTATTTGATGGTTTAGCATATTTGTATATGTGATTATTGGAAATACCATAATGAGTTGTGTTATAAATCTCCGCTATGCGGTATGCTTTCATGTTGTCACAATGTTTTGTTTTAGCAGATGGTCATTGTAAATACTGTAATGAGCTATGTTATAAAGCTCCTTCATCAGTATATTTTGTTCTTAGGGCTCTTGATGGTTATAGGTGTCATTGAACACCGAGGATGGTGTTCCCCCAAGGGGGAGGGTTCTGTAACAGCCCTGGTGCAAAAACTCATGTAAAAATATAAAAGGCCATGGTGATGGGACACATATTCCAAGCTGAATGTTGGGAAAGACATCCTAGGGGGTGTTCATTTGGTTTTTTATGGCTAAGGAAATTGGAAAATGCAATGGCTAAGGCATTAAAAGGCATTTTGGCACATTTATTTATGAAAATAATGGAAATTAGGAGAAAAAGGAGGTGAAAGGTCACATGTTGCATGTGAGGAGGAAAATGAAGGAAAATAATGGAAAATGAAGAAAATAGAGGTCTCACTCATAAAAAGGATTTTGAGGATCAGTTGGTAACCTTTTTTTAGTTCAATGCTAGAGCTCTCTCTCATTATTCTCTCACTCATACTCTTGGATACTAAGAGTTTTGTTGGAGCACTCTTGGAGGGTGTGGCATACTTGGATTTTCCTAATCTTACTTTGTCTGGATCATAAATACAAGAATATGATAACAAGACTTTTACCTATTTTTTAAATTCTTGATGGAGATCCCTGTTCCTTCCTCATGCAACTTCTCAATGCTCAAAGAAACCTACAATCACATACATACGAAGATCAAAGGAATATGAAACATAACAATTCAAACAAACTTAATCTAATGATCAAGGAGATTAGAAATTGAAATTATCTTAATGAATATAAAAAGAGACATAAATCATTCATCATTTTAGTAAGACAATACAATGGAAAAAATGATTCATTTATATTAATTCAAGGATAAAGAAGAGCCTTACAACCTCTGTCTTGATGTCATGAGGTTCCTCCAAAATGCCTCTAACCATCTCCTTAGATAATAAGCCTTCCAATCTAAATCCAATAGCATAAGTGTATCTTTTTTGAACCTCTTAATCCCTCTAGTCTATAGTTAATCTATATGCTAAGAGGAAAATGTTTCAGTTCCAAAAGAGAAGGATGAGATCCTCTAATTGGGGGATTAGGGTTCCTTGATGAGAGGGAATTAGCACCATGATACGAGGGATATGGATTGAATTGATATGACCTATAAGCTTTTAGTTGGGTTATATTTGCCCACAAATGCTTCTGGAATTCACTTTTTATTTTTACTTTTCTTTGATTTATGTGCGCAGTCTATAGCGGAAGACATAACACAGTTCTACATAGTTTTCAAGGATAGAAATTGCAATGGCATGGAAACTAACTAGGAAAAGCGTGCAGGTAATACTAAACAAGTTATAAATCTAGGGTTTTTTATTGTTTGACCACTAAGGGAGTGTAATGGAACATGTTTATGGATGGCAAGAGATCTATTTTAGAAGTCAAGTGTAATGGTGAAAAAATGACATGTAACATTAAATTTCACTAATCTAGCCCCAAAAAATAAAATAATGTGAAAAAATAACATCCCTTGTTGACAAACACACAAACATAGCTTAATAAGACAATAATAAGCCCCACATGAGGGTAGAATGATGAATAGAGTGAGTTGTTGGGCCTATGAGGAGGCCTAATGAAGTCCAAAATGAGCCATGATGTGAGAGTGGACCTCAAACATAGTGGAAAAGTGGTTGGCCCCTTTTTTATAAGAAAATCCTTTTGGTGCCCCCAAGTGGCTATGAGGGGCACAAAGATATTCTCATGGGTCTCCAAGTGGATTGGAAATTCCTGTAAACCATTTGTAAGGGCTAGGATGATGTCATAAGCCCTTTTTGGTGCTCATCTAGACTTCAGATCATTTTTCAAGTGCATGATGCAAGTGTGGATCCAACTAGGCATGGTGAACTAGGTGTATCATCCTCATCCAAAAGGTGGAACACGAGCAATCAATGAGTGGTGCTAGGGATCCATGAAGTACTTTCTACTAATGTGGAGGCCCATGACTCTCAATTCTCACCCTACAAGTGCCAATATGGACCTCTAGAGGGATACAACCCTATATAGGGAGACAAAGCCCCAAATGGAGACCCACCTCAAACATGCATAAGATCCAATGCGTCCCCTTACCCTCCAATATAAAAAATCATTAGAATAATCAAGGAAAAGATCTTACAAGTCATGGAATCAATAGGGCAATTTATGGTGTGATTCCCTTCCATAGTGAGATTTGGAATTTAGAATTTTCTTCAACCTTAATAGGGGGTTAATCAAGGACCTTATTATGTGGTTTCAACCTCTAAAGGGGGTGACATGTTCAAGGTACATCCCCGAAATAATAGGTGGAAAATGATATAGTAATGGAGTAGAGTCAGGTTCAAGAGGATCATCCAAACCTCATGCCATGGTACAAGGGTAGCTATGGAATCCAACACCTGGGTATATAAGTGTACCAGGGATAAAATCATGGTACATAAGTTACCATGACATTTGTTTTTCCACCCTTATTCATATGAATTTTTCCTTTGATTGATTTTTCATCATAACTTCTCGGCACTCTAGGGGATGAGAGCATGTTGTGTAATATATAGCAGTGGATACTCCCTTTAAGGTGGGGCAGTTCATTTCCCACAAGGGGTTAAGCAAATCACGGGTTCCTTAATTATGGAAGGGGCTCATCTAGGGCCCATAAGAACTAGTGCGATGGCCATGGGTAAGGGGTAGAGCTCATGTTTTAATTTTTCCTACATGTTAAATTTGTATTTCCTGACCTTTTTTTGCATTTTGTGGTACATTTACTATTTAGAGTGGACAAATTATGCTTTTTATTTTCTATTTAGTTGCATCAACCTCTGGGGCATCATTCCAAGAATGGCCCATGGTGTGGAAAATGGGAGGGGGAAGCTAACCCTATGTGGACCTAATGGATACATGTGGACTCGGATGGGGTTAAAATGAGTGGAAGTGGGGGGTGATGTGGATGGTGTTAGGAAGTAGTACCACACAACCAAAATTACAATTTCCCATGTAGTGCCAACCCTAAGTGTAATGGACAATAAAGGAGATCCCACGGGACTAAGGTACAAGTTTAACCACAAAATTAGGGAATGCAGATAAGAGTGAAAACCTAACCCACTCTTTCCATTGAATCCCCCCTCCAATCCATGCCCAAACATTCCCATGACAGGTAAGGAAAATTACTCAACTATACCAATGAAAATCCATACCTTTGTTGTCGGTAGACACACCTTCAAAGATACAATCATAACAAGTGGGCGAGGGATCACATGGATAGCTCGGGTGGTGAAGATAATGGAACATCGAGCTATATGGTTACTGTAAGGGGTTGTTGGTTGTGGGTTGAGGACCATCTAGGAGAAAAAATCTCTCCTATATACATTACCCACAAGTGGTAGGTAACATGTACCATACTTGTTTTTTGAGGTGATTAGAGAAAGAAAAATTATGATATCCCCATGTTCATAATAAACCTTAAATATTAGGTTTACATTATGTCTGACAACCCTAATAAGGTATTAGGGGGTTTTATGTGTTACAAAATGGCATGAGACTAGTGATTCAATACTGGACTTGAATAGGCGAGAGATACACTATGAGCTTAATGTTCCACATTTAGAATGAAAAATTCATGGATTAGAGAGATTTAATTTGAATATTTTTATAACTTGGATAATTTTAAACGTTCCTAATTTATCTAACTTAGGTCTCAATGTGTCAAACAACAAGCCTAATTTAGTTCCATAATAACCAAGATAACTTGGTATAATTAACTATTCTTTATATTTATTTTAAACTAAAATTTGTGAGTTATTCCTGTTGTACCTTAAGAAACCAATTTCCTGGCTGTAGAGAAATTGTGCTTAAGACATTAATAAATATTTTTTACTACCACTTATTCTTTTTTTTGTTCTCAAATGAAGGACCTGGAAAACTTGGTCTTTAACCCTTAAAACATGTATGACTGGAAAATTTTAGAATGCCATTTGTTGGTAGATATAAATGATGAGTGAAGAAAGCTTGAAGGAGAAGTTAAAGATAATATGTTGGGTTTTCACAAAAACTACTATCTGTAACTTAGAAGAATTATGAAAATGAGAATTGGATCATAGACAATATGCTGCTTAACACAAAAACTACTATCTATGACTCTTGGAGAAGTTAAAGATAATATATTGATCTTTCATAGAAACTATTATCTACAACTTAGAAAGGAAGGTGGAAACTTCAAGTATAGGAGCACTCTTTAAGGAATTTTAAGTTTATCTACATAAGAAAATAAAGACGTACAACTTCATTACTATACTTGAAAGAAGAAAACATAACATGACACATGACAGAGAAGGTTACAAAATTATACCCAACAACTCATGGAAACTTCTGATTCTTTCATTAATCAACGATGATATCAGGAATACAGTGGCCTAGTCTCCGAGTTCTCCAAAATTCCAACAACCCACCCTTTACAATTCCCTTTTTGGGCTTTTATCTCTTCTATCAAATCAATTTTGGAACTAATTTCTTGGAATAGCTAATAAACTGCTTTATAGCAGTTATAAAACTATTTTCTCTTTGAAATTATTCAACTTTATTATATATACAATATTAAGACTCAAAGAATATATAAACTAGGCCAAAAGCTTTGAAAGAGGTCCATATATATATGTCGGGAATGATCTGATTGGCAAGAACACCAAATAACCTGACCAATCACCTTTTCTTCGAATTCGGCTTCAACACTAATTTTCCCTTTATTCAGCGGAATTAATGCAAACCTTTGGTAATTGCAGAACTTAAAATGAATTAAATCCGTTGCATAAACTATCGGATCCACCCATTTTCCTTTTAAATATGCCTTAATATCTTTATGTACTTGATTATACATAGATCTATATTTAATAACTCATCAGGTCTGAAACCCATCGCAATCGCAATCAGCGCTTTCAATTGGGGTATTAACCCAAAACCTTAACAAACTATGATTAGCGGACCCACTGGAAATATAAAACATGGTATATATAATATCAGGTTTGGATCGTCGTCGTAAATCGCAATCGACATAAGTCATAAACATTATGCAATGATCGCGAACCCGATGGGAGAATCAAACATAATATATGTTATATCGGGTCCAGCCTATTGCAATCGCAATCAGTGGAACCCATATATCCAAACCTTAACGATTTGCGATACGGTGGACCTGCCGAAATTATAAACACAATATATGTGTGTGTGTGTGTTTTCGGGTCCAACGTTCAGTGCTTTGCGATACAGTGGACCTGATGAGACTTTTAAACACAATATATATATATATATATATATATATATATATATATATATATATATATATATATATATATATATATATATATATATATATATTGGGTCCGATTCTTTTATAATTGTTCCTTTAGCAATTCTGCTATGTTACTTTGTTTCTTTCTTGTTTCAATATGCACACACACACACACACATATATATATATCGCATCTAGCACCATTTATATAACGATTTGATTTTTTCGTATAGCAACCTTGGCTACTCAGGGGCTGATTCTTTTACACTTCTTCCTTTGTGATTCTAATATATAATAAATGAATTGCTTCATTTCTTTTAGACTTTGTGGATAAGAGAGCCTCATTAAGATTGAACCCCTACAATGATTTTTAGACCACATTGTGATAAAAGTGATAAATACGCTTAAAAAAAATATAAGCTACAACATCTGGCTCCAACTGGGGGTAGTGTTTTTGACACAAAAGCACTAAGAACTGTAGATTAGTGCCTTATCCATTGGGCATGGAGTCATATATTGCTTCGCCAAACTTAATGGTGTGATTTTTTTTTACAGTGATTCCATGTCTATATCTATAGTGATAATATGCTTGCACTTTGATAGAAAAATATTAAGAATTGTAGGTTAGTAGCCTTAGTTGGGCATGGAGTCCAAAACTGTGAAAACCCTAAAATTTGACAAATTGGAACTTGACAATCTTGAAGTCTGAAGCTTTTGCAAACCAGTTTCCAACTGGGAAAGTCACCCTTATTCATCAACTAATGATTAAACTGAAGAACTGCAACTGGAAAACCAAATGCTCAACATCTGAACTTATTTATGTACAAGTTCCTACATATGTACATGATTGATCTCCATCAGGTGAAGTCAATCTTCCAATGGTACCAGGTTAGCATTTGAGTGCTTAATTTAGAACCATTATTCCAATTGAATCTTGAAATTGCAATTCATCCTGAACAAAAAACAGATTATGCATAAAATCAGCTCACAATGATAATTAAGAGTATATTCAAAAAATGATATGTGTAGACTGCTGATAAATTCTTCCATGTAATCTACCACAGGATCTTCAAAAGTATGAGAAAAAATATATTCTTGATCAGCTCCAAAAGGGAAGTTATCTATATATGAAGGTTCATGCTCAATTGAACCTTCTGTTGGGATAATATGTTCAATAGAAAAATCAACAACATCTTTAAGAAAATGATCTATGTCACTTTCATGTCTCCACTTTGCATCTTTAAGCTTTGATGGAAAATAATTTGTAATTCTAACCTCAGGAAGAAAAAGAAATTTTTTCACATCAATATATGACATACGATCAACATCAAATAGATTTTTTGCCTCTGATCCATGGGCATCCTTATGTTCTTCAATGCACTAATATACAACCTCTTTATCAGCTTCCTTTTTACATAAGATAACCTCTTTTTCTATGATAGATGGCTCAATATATTGTTGTCCAACATATCCCACTTGCTGGTTTCATCCTGTATATTCAACACCTAACTGATGAAGTTGAAGAGCTTTGTCCTGTTCTCCATTTAAACCATTTTCATTATAAATAGGAGGATCATCAAACTTATCGAAATGAGATCTATAGGGATTTATTTGCAACTTAATTGCTTCTTCCTCTTCTCGATTGCTGAGCAGAAATTATTGATGCATGTATGATCCAGACTTACACAGGAACGCAACAAGTTATAGAGATAACCATAAACATAGATATGCAGCGGAAATAATACTTCATTTCATTAATGTAAAATATTGAAATATGCTTACAAACAGTAATGGAAATAAACCAGCTAGGGTGATGGTAGCTTATCTCTGAGAAGAGATGTGGTGGCTACATGCATCTGAACTGTCTTACAATGAGGCTCGAAGGCCTATTTATTGTTGAGAAACAATGGAAAACCCTTAACATTCCAAAACCTAACCCTAGAACATGAAACACCAAACTGTGGGCCCTGTTTGGGTAAATTGGTACATCAACTTCTCGGGGTCGTAACTTTGGCATACGATCTCCGTTTGACGCGTACAATAGCTCGTTAGAAAGATCTACTCGAGCACTACCACTTTGGGAGGCAACATGGGTCCATGGACCCATGTTGCCCTAGATTTCCTAAAAAATGTCATTTAGGGCCTCAAAACGGGTCCGGAAGTTCAAGACCCAAAAAACTGCTAAAAATAGTAAGTTGTGCTACAAGTAAGGAAACTGAAAATGCTAAGAGAAACAATGGTGGGGGTTTAGGTGGACTTGGCAAGTGGCCACCAAGATCCACCCGGATCATTCCTCGCCCCTTAGGAAGCAATGGTCCCCATTGTGTTGAGTTCCTCCATGAGATGAGGAAACTTTTGCTGAACTTGGTCCCTGGTGAGCCACTTGCCCTGGGGAAGGAGTTGGCCTGCTTTGACAACTCGATACAGTTGGATATTCTGTTGGTGAGTGTTCTTGATTTGTGTGTCCATGATCTGATTAGTTGCAGCTTGTTCTATGCAATATGGATTTAATTCTATGGGTGTGAGCTATTCTGCAATGTCGGATGTGTCTAGCAATGGTGGAAAGTATGGCCGAAGGCGATCCACATTGAACACTGGGTGCAGGCCAAGGAATGGGGGAATGTTGAGCTCGAATGCATTGTCTCCCACTACCTTAGTAATGGTGTAGGGACCATATCAGAGTGGTCTCAGTTTCTGATAGGCTCCAGTAAGGCGTTCCTTTTGCAAATGCAACCAGACTTTGTCGCCCACCTGAAACTTGTGTGGCACCCGATGTTGATCATGTCGCTGCTTGTACTTGGCATTTGATTTCTCCAAAATGTCATGGACCTGCTGGCGAATATGTTGGATGTGCTCAATGAAGCTGGTTTCCTTGTTTGTTTCAAACTGGACATGAGACGAATCTATGTGAGTAGCTGCAAGTGGCATGGCCACATCAATGGGGCATAGTGGCTGGAATCCCGAGCCCACCTAAAAAGGGCTATGGTCGGTTGAGCTGTGAAGAGCTCAATTGTAGCTATGCTGAACATAGGGGAGGCTCTCGTCCCATGTGCGTGGATGCTTTGAGTTATACATATGGAGAATGTGCACAATCATCCTATTGACAACCTCTGTCTGGCCATCAATTTGATGATGGAAGGCTGTGGACTTCATGAGTTTGGTGTCCAACATTGACGAGAGACTGGACCAAAATGTACTGAGGAACCGATTGTCCCAATCTGAGATGATAGACTGTGGGATCCCAAAGTGCACCACACTCGTTCAAAGAAGAGTTTAGCAGTGGCTTCTGCTGTGATATTCTTCTTGCAGGTCGCCATAATAGCCATCTTCGAGAATCTGTTGACAACCACAAAAACATAGTCATTTCCATGCTTAGTGGAAGGAAGGCCTAACATGTAATCCATGGAGATGGATTCCCAAGGTCGACTAGGGGTAGGCAGTGGGGCATAGAGGCCTTGCTTCTTGATGGTCGGTTTGGCAATGGCACAGGCAGTACATGATCTGATATACTTCCCAACATCCTGTCGAAGATTCATCCATTAGAAATACTTTTGCCGTACTGCCATCGTTTTCTCGACGCCGAAATGCCCAGCAGCCCAACTGTAGTGTGCTTCCAAGATCATCTTGGCACGCTCGCTTGAAGGAACAAAAAGGTGACTTAGGTGGCATAACAGGGCATCTTGGAGGTGAAAATCTGGAACATGCTGACCCTCCAAGAGTGTCTGGTATGTGTGGCCAAATTCTGGGTCACTTTTGTAGAGAAGTGGCCAATCAGAAGTCTCATGCCCACAAGAGTTGAGCACGGTGGTTAGCGCCATGATCGGTGGTTGACTGAGGAAATCTGCAACATTTTTGGTGCTGCCCTTCTTATACTTGATATTAAAATGGAACAATTGTAAGTATGTAGACCACTTCTGATGGCGATCATTCTGCAATTTCCCTTGGGTCTATATGAACTACAGGGGTCGGTGGTCTGTGTGGATGACTGTTTCCTTCCCCAAAATGTAATGCTTCCATTGTCAGCAGGCCTGCACAATGGAATACATCTCTTTATCATAAGTGGGATACTTCCGGACTGTGTTTGAAAGTGTTTCACTATGATATGCCACTAGATGCCCATGTTGAGTAAGGACTTCCCCAATAGCATAGTCAGAGGCATCTGTCTCAACCTCAAATGGTTGTTGTAAATCTGGTAACGCGAGCACGGGTGCCGTGCAGAGGCGATCTTTCAACTCTATGAATGCCTTCTCTTGAGATTCAGACCAAAAGAATTTTTCTTTCGCTCCTCCCTTGGTGACTTGACTCAAGGGCCAAGTGATATGAGAAAACCCCAACACGAACCTGCAGTAGAAGTTGGCAAGACCTAGAAAGCTACAGAGCTCTGTCAGACTGGTTGGAGATGGCCAATCTTGAATGACTTGGATCTTGTCTGGATCCACATGCACCCCCTTTCATCAATAATGTATCCCAGATACTGAACCTGGGTCATGCCAAAAGTGCATTTCTCCAAATTGGAACATAGCTTGTGTTGCCGCAGTGTTTGGAGAACCTGTCGGATATGGTGGAGGTGCTCTTCCCAACTCTGGTTGAAGATCGGAATGTCATCCAAGTATAACACAACAAATGAGTTGGTGAATGGCCACAAGATGTCATCCATTAGCCTCATGAAGGTTGCAGGAGCATTCATCAATCCGAAAGGCATAACCAACCATTCGAAAAGGCCCTCATTGGCTTTGAAGGCAATCTTCCACACATCAGAGGGTTCGATTGGTACCTGGTGATATCATGACTTTAGATCAATCTTGCTGAAATATTTTGCCCCCTTTAGTTGGTCCAGGAGGTAATCAATCCGCAGGATTGGGTACCTATTACAGACAGTGATCTTTTTCAGTGCCTGATATTCAATACAGAGTCTCCAAGTCTCATCCTTCTTCTGTACCAACATTATCGGGCTCCCACAAGGTGATGAACTCGGATGGATGTGACCTTTCTACAGGAGCTCCTGAATCTGCCTCTTGATTTCATCGTTCTCTAGAATGGAGCACCAATAAATTGGTCCATTGCGTAGCGGCGCAACTGGGGCCAGATCGATGGAGTGCTTGACCTGACAGTGCAGAGGAACCCCTATGGGGGAGGTGAAGATTTCCTCGTACTCCTCCACGACCTTGTCCATCTATAGTTGTCGTTCAGAGGGGCCCTGTCTGGAGGCCGCGGCCACTGTATTCTTCTTTCCTTGAGGGCGTATCATCAGGAAAACAAATTTCCCGGTTTTGGAAATGAGCTTACTACATTGTTTTGCAGTAATCAAAGAGATGGCGGTACACAGTGCTACCTCTGGTATCATGTACAACTTATTTCCCAATGTAATAATAACAACACGAGGCCTTGATTCATACACATCATGTTGCTTCCGCAAGTATGGTTGTCCTAATAATACATCACAAACTTCAAGGGGAGCATTGTCACACAATACCTCATCCGTGAAGGGCTTGATGTTGTATGGAAGGCAACACTGCTGGATCACGCAAAGATCCTGTCCTTGGTGAAGCCACCCAATGGTATACGGTTGTGGATGTGCTATGGTATGTAAGCCCAACCGCTTCACGACCTCTGCCAAAATGAGGTCCTTTTGGCTCCCGCTATCGATAATGAACTGTAGCGGGGAGGCCTTTACCCACATCTGTGAGTGGAAGAGACGCTCCTCCTCCTCTGGATCTTCGGGTTCATTTTTTTGGATCTTGGCGGTAGCAACAGTGGCATTGGGATCCGCATCAATGATCTTCTTCCCTTTGTCATTCCCCTTGTCAGGTTGTGACTCAGAGTCGGAATGTGCATCCAATTCTGAAACCTTTAGCTCAGCCACCAGTGACTGCTTGGGTCGACACTCACTTGTGTTGTGAGTGGATCTCTTATGGAACTCACACCATTTTCCCGTGTCCCTTTTCGGCTTCGCGGTGCTGTTATTTGCTTGTAGCTTTAGCAGGTTCTCTTGGTTGCCCTGCCTTGGCTTTGTCCTTTGTTTTGTGGTTTAGGGGCACCTTTCCCTTTCTTTGGATTCGCAGATCCAAAGTCTCGCTTTTTTTGTTTAAAATTTTGCTCGACCTTGACGACATATTGGTATGCTACGCCGAGCGAGGAGATGTTCAGGAATTGTATTTCTTCCTGGATGTACTTGTGCAGGCAGCCGCAGTATTTGAGTATCAAATGCTGCTCTGAATCCTTGATACCCAACTTTGTGCGAAGGGTATGGAAAAGATTGGTGAACTCTGACACGTCTTGGTCCCTTCCCTATCGCAGCGTGGTCCACTTTATGTATTCATCCTCAAAGCTTCCGACAGGGTAGTACTACTCCTTGATGGCATCTCGGAATGAATTCCAGGTGGGTGCGGCTGAAAATAGTGAGCTGGTACTTTCATCCGTCTGCTCGCAGTAGGTTTCCCACCAGTCCTTGACGTGGGGGTTGCTTTGAGAAGAGCGAAAACAATCTTTTCCCGATTCGAAAATTCATGAACAAAAAAATAACCCTCTAGCAGATTTAACCGTTTATCTATAGCATCTGCATCTATATGACCCTCGAAAATGGGGATTTCAAAATTAACTTGTACCTTAAAGGCCGTGGCATTTCCAGAGTAGCTTCTGGAAGCCGATGCGTCACTTTTGGGTAGCTGCTGAAGGATCTGGGCAAAGCTATCCATCATCGTGTTTCGTTGTCGCTCGAGGGCTTCTTCGAGCAATATTTTACTAGGATCTCCTACCCCCTCGTCTTTCTTCTTATCCACCATGGGAGGTCGTTGGGATTTGCGAGGCTGGTCTTGCAAAGGTTCGACCAGTTGAAGCCCTAAATCCTTATATCCCGACCTCGTTGGGGACATGCAAAGAAAAACAGAGGAAAAGCAGACCGCTCTAACACCACTGATCCTGACTTAAACATGAACGAAACAAGTTACAGAGATAACCGTAAACACATATATACAGCGGAAATAATACTTCATTTCATTAATGTAAAATACTGAAATATGTTTACAAACAGTAATGGAAATAAACCAGCTAGGGCAATGGTAGCTTATCTCTGAGAACAGATGTGGTGTTTACATGCCTCTGAACTGTCTTACAATGAGGCTCGAAGGCCTATTTATTGTTGAGAAACAATGGAAAACCCTTAACATTCCAAAACCTAACCGTAGAACATGAAACACCAAATTGTGGGCCCTGTTTGGGTAAATTGGTATATCAACATCCCGGGGTTGTAACTTTGGCATATGATCTCCGTTTGACGCGTACAATAGCTCATTAGAGAGATCAATCCAAGCGCTACCACTTTCGGAGGCAACATGGGTCCATGGACCCATGTTGCCCCAGATTTACCAAAAAACGTCATTTAGGGCCTCAAAACGGCTCCGGAAGTTCAGGGCCTGAAAAAACTTCTAAAAGCAGTAAGTTGTGCTATAATTAAGGAAACTGAAAATTCTGAGAGAAACAATGGTGGGGGTGCATGTGGACTTGGCAGGTGGCCACCAAGATCCACCCGAATCAATGTTTCAACTTTCTTCCATCTGAATACTACCTTGATCTGCATTATTCACTTGTTTTGCAGGCTGAGATTCTTGTGGAGTCACCTTTTGTGAGGAAGTTGAAACTTGCTACTGACTTTTATTTTCTTGACTTCTTGATCTTTTCCTTAATCTCAAGTCACATTTCTTATGTAGTTCAACCTGCATGAAATCAGAGAATTGTTTCCAATATTCATCAATTTTATTTTCATCATGAATGGCATCTGTTTCATCATATTCATACTCTTCTCCTTCGATACCAAGTTCATCTTCATCTACTGCATATAACGTAGATCTTTGAGAATTCTTATTTTCTAACTCTAACTTATTCAACTTATCTGACAAAGTTTTAATTATATTACACATATCCTCCAATGTTTGACTTTGAGAGGATTCCATCTTTGCCTTTCCCTTGTCTTGGATAGGTTGTGTCTCTGGTGCTTTTCCTGCAACCACCAGATTTTCTTGGAACAAAGTCAACCAATTCTCTGCTTGGGATATTATTGGAGAGAAATGTTTTATAAACTTCTCCGCATCATTTTGAAAAAATGATAGTTCCTCGCTTTCAGAGACTTGCTCATAGTTAATCTGGCTATAACTTCTCTGGATGCTTGATATATTATCAACAAGATCATTAGTTTCATTGACAAGATTATCTTGAGCCTTTAAAGTTTCTTTAGCATCATAATATTCACAACAACCTTCAAAAAGAAACTTGTGAGGATAATAAGTTCCACAAGAAGAATTGAATACTGAATGGAAATCTTTCAAAGATGAAATGCTTGAACAAGGCAGACACTTGAACCAATCCTTAGCTTCTTGGTCCAAAGAAAACAAAACCGACTTCATCTTTACATCTTCATGAATGATACCCTGCTGCTCCATTCATTCATGAAACTTTTGGAGATGTTGAGCTGGATCTTCATATTCCTTTCTACTGAACTTTAGAAGATATCCATTCCAGGCATAAAATCTAGGCATATCATGAGGATAGCCGATGATACTAGTAAAAGCAAATGGATCGAATTTATGGACTAAGAATGCAGGGAAAGCCATTAAAATCCAGAAAATAAAGCTTCAAAGCCTAGTGGAGTCACCAATCAATATTGTAAGTGAAAATCATAGGTGTGAATGTACAACCAACTACTGAAACTTGTCATTCTCAAGAATTAGCTTTAAACTTAATAAACTCAAGGGAAAGTTCTCTTATTCAATTGCTTTTATTCAAAATGGCCAAATATTTCCTCCTCACTGAACAACTAGAGGAAAATATTGAAAACATAGGGAAAAGTGTTCTTGTCTTCTCTCCCCAGCAACAACGCCAATTAATGTTGTACCCTAAGAAACTAATTTCCTAGTTGTAGAAAAATTGTGCTTAAGACATTAATAAATATTGTTTACTATCAGTTATTTTTTGTTGTGTTCTCAAATGAAGGACCTGGAAAACTTGGTCTTTAACCCTTAAAACATGTATGACTGGAACATTTCAGAATGCCATTTGTTGCTAGATATAAATGATGAGTGAAGAAAGCTTAAAGGAGAAGTTAAAGATATATGATGGTTTTTCACAGAAACTACTATCTGTAACTTAGAAGAATTATGAAATTGAGAATTGAATCATAGACAATATGCTTCTTAACACAAAAACTATTATCTGTGACTCTTGAAGAAGTTTAAGATAATATGTTGATCTTTCACAGAAACTATTATCTACAACTTAGAAAGGAAGGTGGAAACTTCAAGTATAGGAGCGCTCTTTATGGAATTTTAACTTTATCTACATAAGCAAATAAAGACGTGCAGCTTCATTACTATACTTGAAAGAAGAAAACATATCATGTCACATGATAGAGAAGGTTACAAAATAATACCCAACAACTTGTGGAAACTTTTGATTCTTTCATTAATCAACGATGATATCAGGAATACAGTGGCCTAGTCTCCAGGTTCTCCAAAATTCCAACAACCCACCCTTTACAATTCCCTTTTTGGGCTTTTATCTCTTCTATCAAATCAATTTTCGAACTGATTTCTTGGAACAGCTAATAAACTGCTTTATAGCTGTTATAAAACTATTTTCTCTTTGAAATTATTCAACTTTATTATATATACAATATTAAGACTCAGAAAATGTATAAACTATGCCAAAATCCTTGAAAGGGGTCTATATATATATATATATATATATATATATATATATATATTGGGAATGATCTAATTGACGAGAACACCAAATAACCCGACCAATCACCTTTTCTTCGAATTCAGCTTCAACACTAATTTTCCCTTTATTCATCAGAATTAATGCAAACCTTTGGTAATTGTGGAACTTAAAATGAATTAAATATATTGCATAAACTATCGGATATGCCCATTTGTCTTTTAAATATTCCTTAATACCTTTACAGACTTAATTATACATAGATCTATATTTAATAATTCATCGGGTCTGAAACCCATCGCAATCGCAATTGGTGCTTTCAATTGGGGTATTAACCCAAAACCTTAACAAACTGTGATTAGCACACCCACCGGAAATATAAAACATGGTAAATATAATATCGTGTCCAGCCTATTGCAATCGTAATTAGTGGAACCCATACATCCGAAACTTAATGATTTGCGATACGACGGAGCCGCTGAAATTAGAAACGCAATATATATATATATATATATATATATATATATATATATATATATATATATATATATATATATATATATATATATATATCTGTGTGTGTGTGTGTGTGTGTGTGTGTGTGTGTTTGTGGGTCCAACATTCAGTGCTTTGCGATACATTGTACCCAATGAGACATTTAAACACAATATATATTGGGTCCGATGCTTTTATAATTGTTCCTTTAGTGATTCCACTATGTTACTTTGTTTCTTTCTTGTTTCAATATGCACACACACGCACACACACATATCGGGTCTAGCGCCATTTATATAGTGATTTGATTTGTTCGTATAGCAACCTTGGCTACTCTAGGGCCAATTCTTTTACACTTCTTCCTTTGTGATTCTAATATATAATAAATAAAATGCTTCATTTATTTTAGACTTTGGAGATAAGAGAGCACCATTAATATTGAACCCCTGCAATGATTTTTAGACCACATTGTGACAAAAGTGATAAATACGCTTAAACACAATATAAGCTACAACAATTCCAACACATAATAAGATACAATCCCAACAAAATGGTGAAGGAAGGTGAAACCAAATTTCCCAATGTAGTTTAATAGAACTTCTCATAATAGAGAAGTAGAGAGTCAAATAAGAGGAGGGTAGTAGAGGCACCTCATATTGGTGGAGACTCTTAGAAGAATAGGAGTTGAACTTAGAAGTTGTAAGGTAAATAATGAGAATATTATGAAGGACCATTAAAAGTAGGAGGAGGTAAATTCTATCATCTTGCAAAGTCTATGATATTTTCAGTATTAGAGGAAATATGAATCATGTTCCAATTAATTTAGGAATAATTCTAAACAGGTCCATAGCCCATTTGAGATATAAAAATATGCATCAAGGACTAGCAAGGAAGAAGGAAGTAGATTGAGAAAGAGGCACAAGAATGCAAATGAGGAAACTTTAGCCAAAACCTTTGAGGATGGGACTACAAATTCTTATATGTTTTTTAACACATCAACTAAATGAGGGCTACATAATAAGAAGAAGAGGGCTGAGAAGAGTATATTCCCTAAATAGTTTAAGAAGGAAAAACATCTTACTTTTTATCAGGAAGTTAGTGAAAATGAGGATGCTGAAACATGGTTTTTAGTCCGAAGGAAATTTTTCAAGGAGCATAATTACTATAAAAATATGAATGCACAAGTGGCCATATTTAATTTAATACGAAAGGGCAACATATGGTGGGAATACATTAAGAATTTCATGGGAATTCAAGAGAATAATCTGAATTGGAATAAGTTTTGGAGGTACTCTAGGGAGATATTCTTGTCTAAAGTATATTAAGTTGGGAAGATCAAATTATTCCATGAGCATAAGTTGGGAAAACTTACTATGGAATATTATATGAATAGGTTCATAGAAATGTTGAGATAAGTGCCTTATATCCAAGATAAAAAGATAAAAATGTGGCACTTCCTCAATGGAATGCCACATACCTAATACGATATAACAGAATTCAATGAACTAAACATGTTGGAAGATATCTTTTGGAAGGAAAAATATTGTTATTATCAGTCCAAGAATAACAGTGATTTTGAGGCAGAGTGGAAAAAAAAAATATGAGTTTCAGAAAGAAGGGATCAAGTCTCATACTATAGGTAGGCTGGGAAAAGTGTCAAGTTCATTGTACCTACCAAAAGGAAGTTCTAGAAGATATTTCCTACTCCAGGTGGAGATAAATTGATTTGGCCAACTAAGGAAGATTTTGAGGAACTAAGTAAGAATTTGATAAAGTGATAGGTTTGTAGGAAAGATAATTTTCTAAGAGATTATCCACATCAACAGTTTCAAAATGGAATGGTGTACAATGTCCAATAGGATACCATAATAAACAACATGTCCCAAATTTTACCCTAGATTTATGCAACTATGGAAAAGAAGAAAGTAGACCACCGAGCGTCACTGGTGGAAATGGAAGCTATACTTACCAACCATCCTATTTTAATTTTAATTAATCCTGGTTCAAACCTTACTAATGTTACCCAAAAAACTCTGTGGAAGCCTATGTTTTACAAAGGAAACAATATGTTAAATCATGGCTAGTTCGGTTAGTCACTAGAGTAAAAATGATGGTGACTGGTTAACTTGAATCATTTTAGTTTGAGATGAATTTCGTAATTACCAAGGTGATTTTAAATATATCCTTTGGAGATGTATGAGCTAATAATTCGCATGGATTGGTTGGAATCATGTAGGGAAAAGTTGGGTTGTCGTAATAAAACGATGGAATGGAATGACGATGAGGGATAATAAAGGCTACTACAAGGAGTGTGAAAGCATATCTCCATGAGGATGATTTCATTTATTCAATTAAAAATATATAGTATGAAAGGATACCCTATGTATGTTACTGAAGTGATCAATTTAGTATAGTATAGTAAGTTAAGAATTGAAGATCATCCCATATTGTAGGAATAAAATGATGCATTTCTTGAACATATTCTAGGATTACCACCTAAGAGGGACACATATTTATCAATAGAAATCACTCTAGGAGTAGTGCCTATGTCCAAGGCACCCTGTAGAATTAGAACACTTGAGTTAGTGGAGATAAATATATAGCTGAAATAAATGTTTGAATATTAATACCATAAACATCGTGTGTCACCCCAGGGATTTCCAATATTATTTGTGAATAAAAAGGATGGTGCCCTTAAATTGTGTATTGATTACAAACAATTGAAAAAGTAATCTATTAAAGAAAAAATTTCATTTCATGGGATCGATGATTTATTTGACCAACTAAGAGGAGCCACATTACTTTCAAAGATAGATTTGAGGTCCAAGTATCATCAAGTCCAAAACATGGATGAGGATATCTAAAAGATTGCATTTAGGGCTAGATATGGACACTATGAATTTGTATGCACCAACCACATTTATGTGCCTCATGAATAATGTTCTCAACAAGTACCTATGTAAATTTTTTCTAGTATTTATTAATAATATATTAGTATATTCAATTACCAAAGAGGAGCATATATAACACCTCAAGGTTGGGTTACAATTTCTATGTGAGGATTAGATATATGCTCAACTATTAAAATTATGAATTATTCCAATCACAAGTGTGCTGACTTTCTCATGTTATATATAGATAATGAGTGGTGTTTTCTCGAAAATATCAAGGCCATAGTTGAGTGCCCTGCTCCTTGGAATGTAATAGAAGTTGGATCTTTGATGGGCCTGGAAGGATATTATTGGAGATTCATTCAAGGATTCTTAAATATTGAGAACCCAATTATAAAATTACAAAAGAAGGGTATGATATTTCATTGGACACAAAAGTGCACAACAGGCTCTGAACATATGAAGCATCTTCTCACAAATGGCCTTATTTTGAGTATTACAGACCTAGATAAATATTTATTTGTTTTCACCAATTCTTATAAGGAACTGGTGGACTTATTATGTAGGATGGACATGTTATTAATTATGAACCCATGAAATTAAGTGAGTACAAGAGTAACTATGTAACACATGACTTAAAGCCTCCATCAGTCAGGAGCACTTTAAAAATGTGGAGGCACTACTTTCTTGGGAAAAAATCATATTGATGAAAGAACACATGGGTACGAGGTATTTATTTTATTGTCCTTAATCGAATAAGATGCATAAAACTTATTATTGAATTTTATTTTGAAGTAAAGAACATTAACGGAAAATAAATCGAGTGTTGATGCACTTTATTGAAAATGCAAGTGATATAAGTGATACACATGGAAACCACGGGTATATGTGAGACAAACATTAAAGAAGGAATTAGAGAAGCATTGTAAGAGGATGAGCACTTATATAATGTGATTACGTTACTGCAGCAAGAGCACAAGGGGACAATAGATAAAAATTATCAGCTAACCATGGATGAATTATTTATCTTTGGAGGAAGGCTATACATGTGCAATGTTGTTGAATTAAAGAATATCATAATGGATTCGTTTCACAAAATATCATATGCACGTCACCCGGGATATGATAAGATGATAAAAAAAATTACTTTCCAAGAATGAAGAAAGAAATTGTTGAATATATTTTCAAATATTTATAATGAAAATATTTTAAATTAGAATGAAAACACCCAACATGATTGTTGCAACCAATAACAATCCCATAATGGAATTGGAAAGTCATACCAATGGACTTCATTACTATATTACCAAGAACCCACAAGAAGCATGATGCAATTATGGTGGTAGTAGATCAATTATGTAAGATATATTACCCTATACCTATAAATTTTATGTATAAGGAAATTCATAGTGACCAAATTCTCATGAATGAGATATTAAGATTGAATGGTATGCCCATGAATATCATATCTAATTAGTATGCCAATTTTACCTATAATTTTGGGAAGGATTTTTTTACAAAATTTGGAATCAAATTATATTTCTACGTAACATATCACCCTTATACTGATGGAAATATGGAAAATATAAACATAATTTTGGATGTAATTCTTAGGATGTTTTTCATGGACTAGCCCAAGAAGTGGGAATAATTTCTTTCTTTGGTGGAATTTGCATACAATCATGGCTATAAAGACTGATTAAATATGATCTCTTTTGAATATTTGTATCGAAGAAAGTGTGATACTCGAATAATATGGATAATATATTGGGAAGAGTCACAGTTGGGCCAAAAATGTTAAAGGAAATGAAAAATAAAATAACTAGCATAAGGAACGAATTGAGGATAAAACAAGACTAGCTCAAGCATTATGTAGAACACATTAGGAATTTTGATTAGGAGAGAATGTATATCTTCAAATCATTCCAAAGAGAATTTCATTAAGAGTTGGATTGTGTTCCAATTTAGCACCAAGATCTTTGGTGCCCTCCTAGGTCTTTGCAAGAGTGGGACTAGTAGTATACAAAGCCTTTCTTCCAATACTATAGGCACATGATGTGCTTCATGTCTCACTACTTAAAAGATATATATATATATATATATATATATATATATATATATATATATATATATATATATATATATATATATATATATATATATATATATATATATATATATATATATATTATAATCATATTATTGATTAGGATTTGATATAACTGGAACCCAAGGGATAATTTCAACCATAAACAAAGTGTATACTTGAAAAGAGGAACACCACACTTTATAACTAATTCATCACACATGTTTAGGTGCAATGTAAGAATGTTGGACTAGATGAAGCGACATGAGAGATGAATGATGCCATGAGGAAGGAATAAGCATTTTTTTTTTTTGCATAAATAGTAGAACACTAAGGTTGGTGTTCCTTTAGAGGAAGGGGAATGTAACATCCACTTTTTTAAACCCCAAGTTTTGTATTGTAATTAAAATAGGATAATATTGAAGAGCCAACATGGATATGTTTCCAAATTATTTGATGTAAATATTTTTTTATTTAATTATAAATTACTAAAGCTCAAGAAGAAGGAAAATCCTATACAATTTTTTATGTTTGGGAGGATATCTTTCTTAGGAATCTTGTAAGGGAGTTTGGGAAGTTTCATATCTTCCTTTAATTTAATGTTATGACCCTTGATTCTCTTGTTGAACTACTAACTTTTCAAACAATTATGAGAGGATGCAGAATGAGGTACTACATTTTCCAAAGCATGAGCTACATACCTCACAATAGATTCCCAATAGACTCTACAAAATAAAAGGGGGACCTTAGGCCTCTTCTACATGAAGAAACACTCATATGGATAAAACACATTTGTCATTTTTTCCCTTTTTGTTTAAAGGATACAGTTGTAGTCGTGGGAGAATAGAGATCCAAACTATGTGTAAACCAAGAATCATTATGGAACTCTAAGCTTGTGACCTTATTAGCCTATGTTTAGAAAATATACCACTTCTTCCAGGCTTGAATTGTGATAGATAAGGAAACCAATGAGAGATCCATCATCATAAGCTAGGTATGTGAGAAGAAATCTATTATTTTGGTTGTTTTTTCACGTGAAAATTACTAGAAAGAGGGAGGATCATCAAGGGAACCATAGGAAGTGGTGAAGGGGTATCTATTTATTTTTTTCTAGCACTTAGTGGCCATAGTTTGCTATTTATTCAACCTAGACTCAATTCTTAAGAGGTGTAATCCCTATTTCCCAACTAGTGAGGGAGGTTGGCTTTCATTATGTATACCTTGGACTAACCCTTTGATGTAATATCCTGATTAAAGCATCCTCAAAACACAAAATCTACCTCAAGGGTGGTCAATTGCAATAATTTTTTAGTATACTATTCCTATGGTTGGGTAGAGAGTGTAATCTCTTCTTTAGTTTCCAAATATTTTAAAAGGAATATATAAGTGTATTTTCCTCATGAATGAAATGATAATGATTTTTAGTTCTTTGTGTTTGAATGTAGTGTTTGAATTTACTATTTATGTATGTAAAAGTTGGTGGAAGGATATAGAAATATTAAGTTAAATAAATATGAACGATAGTGAGTTGAGTATTTAGAATAACTAGCTTGAATATTGATATGTACTATTTTAAGAGTATGATTGTGGCATGCAAATGTAATACTTTAATTATTTTATCCATGGTTATGGTGTGTTATGTCTTCATTAATTGAGACTTTATCCCCAAGTTATAATGTCTACACCTTTTGATGTTTCATGGATGTTGCATGATGAATTTCTATGCATTATAAATAAGTAGTGCAATGTATATATTGGAAGGATCTTAATGCTTTGTATGTGGTTGGAGGTAATCCAACTTTTTGACCTCTTTTTCCTAAGGATCTTGGAAGTGAGCAGTTAGAAGTTTCTTAGTTAAATGTAACAAGTTGTTTTGATCAAGCTAGTTGAAGATCATTGTCTTAACAAAGGTGAAATTGGGTAGAGAACCCAAGTTCCTTAAAAATTTGGATTTTTGGAGACCTCATCCATAACCCCTGTTCAAATGGCCAACACAAAGGCTATGACCAATAGCCACGATGGAAGGGGGGCTAATAGAATATTTTCCCTTGAAGAATGAATGGAACTACCTATGGGAAAACCCAGTATGGCATTGCCCTCAACAATGGGTTGTTAGGTAAGGTTAATAGCTCTATTAATAAGGAACATAAAGTGATGGCACTAAGAAATTCAAACCTTCGAAAATAGATGAAATCAAAGTCTCAAGTACCAATAGTATTTTAGTTATGATGTCATGATAACATCACCATAGATGACATGGTGATTCCACATGCCATCTAAATAGATCCATTTTGACATTTCAACCCTAAAAATATGAGTGGCACATTGCACAAAACACATTAGTAGTGCAATGTGGCAGTGGACGCATTAGCTCTCCTTGTTTTGAAATCAGAAGATTACATATTTTGGTTTTTCCCTCCAAAATTTGTAGAGACAATTTATGAGCCTTTAATTTATCATGGGCATTTGGACCACCAACTTGAAGAGTGGTGGTTCCATCTTTAGAAAATGAAGTTTGCCTTTTATATTTAACACACAAAGTAGATTTTATCTTTTCAACCCCATTACAATCTTTTACAGCATAAGCCCATGAAAGTCTTGTCTTCTATTTTGATTTGAATTTTATTTTACGTTTCTTTGATGTTTTCTCCTCTTTATAAATCTCAATGTTATCTGAGCCATGGTCTTTAGGTGGATGAGCATCATAATCATTTTGGAAAGGACATTGTTGATAAGAATGTTGGTTGATTCCAAATCCACTTGTAAATGATAATTGTTGTGTATCATTTTTAGGTCAACCAAGGAGAGCCATTCTCCTAGAATAAATACATATCCAATCAATTAAAATAATGAAAAATATAAATATGGAAATAAAAAAAATAACAAAGTGTTAAGATGAAAACAAAACAACTAATAAAATTAGAAGCATTATTATCAATATCAACCAAGATTGTGTCATGAAAACCAAACACAAAAATATCATACTATAATTATCAATTTATGATCATCATAAAAAAAAATTATTTAGGAAAATTTTCTATACACAATGCCATTTTCCAATGAATCAAAACATCAAGAACCAATAAGTTCCATAGTTGTAAGTGTCTTTGCAAATTTGAATTCCATTAATATCTCTACACATATATATTTTTGATACATCCATCATCTGTGTGTTACATAGACTCATGCACGTGAATCTATTATACTTGACAATATTTTTACAGAGACAAATTACACATAGATTTGAAAATGCAAAGATGAAAACATTTGGAGCTTGAAACCTCTTCACTATTACTCAAAATAAATAAACTATAAATAGTCTAAATATCCTACATACCTCGATGGAATGTTCACCTACTAATCCAATTTCTGTTACATTGTTAGAAAAATGTGATAATACTTCTCTTTTGCTGTTATGTCCATTTTTCCTTATCAATTCTCCTCTTAAGGCTTTGGATTATTTAATTAAGTTTATTACTCTCATTCCACACCAAAGTATTATAAGTTGGGGTATATATATATATATATATATATATATATATATATATATATATATATATATATATATATATATATATATGTATATAGATATATATGTATATATATACATATATATCTATATATATATATACATATATCTATATATATATATATATACATATATATATATACATATATATATATATATATATACATATATATATATACATATATATATATATATATATATATATATATATATATATATATATATATTGCACATTATAACCAAATATAACTAACATATGCTAGCATAATACATTTCAGCGCCCATACATGGAGAACCCCACACCATACACTAATATGACGATCATAATCGATCAACTAGATCGACAGTTTACAAAGGGGGTTCCCTCCCCACTAACATCACAAGGGAGAGTCTGCACATACCATTGATTCTCCCAGTGATTCACCATTATCTAACTGACACAATGGCATATATATATATATATATATATATATATATATATATATATATATATATATATATATATTGCACATTATCAACAAATATAACTAACATATGCTAGCATAATACATTTCAGCGCCCATACATGAAGAACCCCACATCATACAATAATATGACTATCATAATCGATCTGGTATATTGACAATTTACACGGGGGGTTCCCTCCCCACTAACATCACAAGGGAGAGTCTGCACATACCATTGATTCTAGCAGCAATTCACCATCGTCTAACTGACACAATGGCTCTGACCTAATGCTGAATTCAATGATAGCTATATATATATATATATATATATATATATATATATATATATATATATTTATATTTCATGAACATTCCATAATGTTCGTCCTCTAAATAAATGAATTCCAATGCATCCACATGCACAGATGTTAATAAGGGTAGGCATGGTGCACAAAGTGATTTATCAAAACTTCCCATCTCCACATCTACATGTGGGATCAATTCTAACACTCCTTCGTCACCTTTTCTAAAACCAATGAAGGGGGTGTCGAGAAAGGTGATATCGGGTTTCCAAAACCACTTATGTTTTGTTGAAATGGGTATAATGACAAGTCGATGCCCACACCATACATATATCCTTGGTACCTATAATACGTTACCATGTCACACAAGTCCCACATCATCATCCTCCCCACGTCACTGAGTCCTTCGTGTTGTCCCAGTCCTTGTCATCCCGATGCTCCCATTGCATCACCTCCCTTGCGATTCTGAGGTTATACTTTTAGGTCACGTCATCCTAACCTTTTTCACCCGACTTTTCCTTTGACATTTATTATTTAAAATTTGGGAAGGCTCTTACATGCTGACTTGTCTCACGGCCCACCTTGCACCCTTGCTATTTTCAACCAAGAACATATGGAAGCCACCATGTCCCATCCCCACGTCATCTTGGTGCTTGTCACCGTGGGAGCTTTACAAATTCCTTCATTCTTATTCACTAGGATCAACCTCCCAAGTTGACCCATCTATGGGCTCAAAATTTTGCACCAATGGCTAGGTTGCCAGGCTCGTGTGTCTGCCACAATAGCACGAGGTTATGTCATCCCCTCCATTCATTCTAGTGCTTCACTTTATCCATTTAGGAAAATGTCTCCGAGGCTAATTCGCTAGGCTGAACTACAAGATGGAACACCCTTCAGCCAATAGAAAGACTACTAGGCCCATGTGCCTTCTAGCATGGCTCAAACGCGAGTCATCCTGCTCGCCCCTTTACATGATTTTATTTACACCTTCTAGGAATAAACTTCCCACAAATGAGAGTGCTCTCCACCTCTGAATTGTAATCTTAGTTGGTCTGCTGCCTAGTCATCCTAGCCACTCCTTTGTGTTGTTAACTATAAGCTTCTGAGATGTGGCCTCTGGGCCAGGTCACCCTTTCATTCGCTCAACTACGATAAGGAAAAACCCCTGCATCAAATCCATGGCTTATGTCAGGAAATTCAATTGGTTGAATTTCTTTCATTAAATTATCAACCAGGGATACTCGTAAGCTTGTGATGATGCCAAAAAAATATATGCAGGACTAGGAAACTAATTCTAGGCGAAGAAAACTTGGTTGTTGTAGGATAGAAAACACTAAGCTCCCTTACAGGAGGTACTTACATAATGTTTCACAAGACCTATAAAAAATTAAAATTAACAATTAATCCTAATGAAAACAATAAATTATATAAACATATAGAAAGTATTAAGATGAGTTACATGACTTAGTTGTTGTAGGAAAGAAAACACTAAGCTCGTTTACAAGAGGTATCTTCGTAATGTTTCACAAGAGCTATAAACAACCAATATTATAAAACAACATATAAATCTAATCAATATTCACAACTATTTATAATGAAATAAAATGCTTCCTTTATCCATTAGGAGTGAGCTAAATTCTCTTAAGATGAAAGTGACAAACTATTCCATAAATCCATACATTACATTAAAGAAATTTACATCTAGAATTATAGAATGGAAATTTATGTAAAAGGAAGATTTATTATATACCATCATAAGTTGGATGCATTCTCCAAGAGTCCTCCTCTTGGAATGGATAAGGCACTCCTATTTATACATAAACTCAAGATAACTAACAAATATTTGAGATCCACAAATCTCTCCTAAATCCACAAATGTCTCATGTGGTTACCACCATGTGTTAACACTTAGAAAATAACATCTCTACAAATCCTCTCACAAATATCTAATATCTTTGAGAAGAAATATTATCAAAACTTCCATGATTCTTCTCCATTAAGTATGCTTTGAAGGAATCTTTCAAATCGTCATCAAATCTTCAAGGCATTCAAGAAAAAATTCGAATTTGAGGCTTGGTGGTGAAATATGACTTTGTTGAGGCCTTAAAATACATCTACAAACATCATGAAACTCATCCCACTTTAATATATAAGTGAACACATGTTAATTTTCCAATATTTAATCATAAATTCACTCAAAAACACTAAAACATATGCATTGGAAAATAATAAGTTGAAACTCAATGTAATCATGAAAATAATTTAATGTAAGGGTATGGGAAAGAGAAATATGGTTTAAAAGTGAAGTGAAAGATTGGTAAGTATTTGGGTGACCCAACATTCCTCATGCCCAAATACCATATTTCTACCAACCTTTCATTTAACTTTCTCTTCACTTTTAAACCATATCAAATACCCTTACATTAAACTATTTTCATGATTACATTGGTTTTAGGCTTATTATTTTCCAATGCCCAAATGAAGGTGTTGCATGTCCTCATGAGGACATACAACACCTTCATTAAAAAATGTTGGTAAAAAGATGGAATTTGGGCATGAGGAATATTGGTAAACGTATGGTATTTGGGTGACTCAATATTCCTCATGCAACCTTGCATTGGCTTTCTTGAACTATGTGATGGAGTCTTCTTTTCTGATGTGTAGCAACATTTTTTTCTTATAGTTGGTTCTTGTGTGGCAACCATAAATATTGGAAGTGTTGGTTCTTATGTGACAACACTTTCCTTTTTACTCTTCTTCTTACTATAACAAATAATGATGATGAAAACTCAACCATATGAATACATTTCAAATTATGATTCTGTAATGTGTGCATCAAAAATTCAATATTTTTAGCCCCATTTGCTTGAAATTGTTGTGAAAAACATGTTCTTTAAATAGGATATGTATAGGCAACCACAAAATTATGGAAAGCTTATTGAAAATTTATGTTTCTATGGATGGAAAAATTATTTGGAACATCCTCCACATGGTAGCTTTTCTTAGGAATATATGCTTCATATGAAAACCACTGATGCATTATGGAAGTCAACCCAGGTGTTTATAAGAACAACAACTTTCAATTGGGAAAAACATGTTGGTCAACAGTATATGAGGTTATGAAATATGGGATCGACAAATAATGTAATGAATATAAGGAATGATGAATATCCCCCCAAAACTAAAGGTCTTTTCCATCCTTGGAAGATGTAGCAAATAAGGAAGACATAGATTACATGAAATAGTGAAGAATACAAAAGGACAAATAGGGAATTTTTCCAAATACATCTATTTTAGGATTCAAGGAATTATTTGTTAAAGAATGGAAAACAACATACCTTCATCTAGATGAGAAGGTCCTGAGGTATTCATATGAAAGATCTTTCTATGGATGGAATATTTTTTTATTGTTATTGTTTGATCATATATTTTCAAGTGAAACAATCTGATCTGATCGGTTGTATGAACATAGAATGAGATCTAAAATTGATAGGTTTCTATCGTCTTATTGCTGGAACTAAGTTTTTGTTTTTGAACTATAGAGATATATTTTGATTTATTGGAACACTGCTACAAGCTATGTTAGCCTCACTCTCATAATAAAACAATTATAAATCCAAATTATAATTAAATAAATCAAATATTGACAATTAGGAGTTAGTTCCTCAAACTAGGGAGTCTAGTTAGGATGAGAGATTCTCTCCAACTAGTTCTCCTAAATTAGTGTGTTGTTGAGATATTTTCTCAACCAAGTTTGTTCAAGATAAATGCACTATCTTGAGACAACTTCCTCATGTATTTATATGTATCATAAACATTATTTTAATAATGAAATTCATGAGAATGAGAGACTACAGGAAAGTCTCTCATGCCTTTTCCGCCATTCTGGTTTTTCTATATGTATAGTATTTATTTTATGATTGAGTGTGTTATTATTAGTTTTTTAGTTTTCTACATGTGGTATCAGAGCCTAGGATTTGTTGTGTCATTGCTGGGTAGCGGAAGCCCCGCGCAATGGCTAGGGGGCACGAAGTCGAATATTTTGGGTAAAGTTAGGGTAAAGACTCCACTGAACGCAGAGAGTGCGAATTGTAAAAGGTTAATTCAAAGGGTAGTCTACCCAAAAATAATGTAAAGAATGATAAATAGAGTCGGCTCGCATAGGGGTCACGGGCCGGGGAAGGGTATAAATAGAGCAAGGCTGTATGGGGGAAAGATAGTTTTTGGAAGGATGAAATGTAATGCATACCTGAAGTAGAGAGATTGAAAGTGACTGTAAGTTTGAGTCGAGGGATAAGGGTAGTAGGTAGAGGCTCTACAGCTATGTGCGCAGAGGCCTGGAAAGTTCGCAGTTGTGTGCGTGGGCCCCTGCAACTGAGTGCACAGGGCAGATCTGGATGTAGGAAATATAAAGTGGAAATAAAGATAAGTTTCTTCTGAAATTATATGTTTCTTTGAGCTGTCATAATATTTGTTTGATTTAATCTGCTTATGGTTTAAATGAATGTAAATATGGGTTCATTTTAATGCGTGAATCAGTTGTGTTGATTAAATGTTTTCTTAAAGACCTTGGTAATTGGTAACTACTTCATCTAATAAGAGAAGCGAACTAATAAGAAAGAAATAATCAAGCTGGATCTGTGTGAAAACCAAACAGAGACGGGTCGTAAACCAATGCACGAAACCTCCAAACCACACCTAGACATCCCTAGGGTGTGGAAACCTGGTTCCAACACCCTCTCCTGCTACCTCGGGTGAGACCTCAGTCTGCACTCCACAGGTTGTTGCCGAAAGGGCCGGTAGCTGCATGATTTGTTGGGCTAACTAATTCTTCCGAACCTGGGTCAAGCCCATATAATCCAACAAATGGTTCCATTGCCGGGACTGAGATCTGCATAAGGGGTGTCTAATGTGGGAACACTGGAATACTACAAAGGAAGAACTCGAAGATTGGTGGGATTTGAAGCTCCACGAGTTCGCGGTTCAGGAGAACAGGAACTCGCATATATCAGAGGAACAGTGGTTGGATTGCTATATCTTCACAGACATACATGAGATCTTCTTTGTAACATTCATGATAGAATTGTATGAGTGGATCGCGAAGTTAGCTGATAGCGTGGGAAGGTGAAGATTGGACCAACCAATAGTGTGGACTTCGAAACTAGTGTGAAGGCTGGAAGCCACTGAAGATAGACTTGTGCGTGCGATATATCACTGGTTAGATCAGATCATAGGGGGATTTATCACTAAATTCATGATAAAGACCACCATAAGTTACAGTGAAGCAGAAAGGCACTTTCTCCAAGGACCTGGGGTAGGTACATCAAATCATTGAATACTTTGATTAAGATGCTGTTGTACGAAAAGCGTGTATTGATGTCTGGGATAATGCAAAGTGGAAATGGTTATCGAAGAATAGGAGAAGTAGAGAATAGCCCATTGATTTCCGTTTCGTGGGAAAGCGAGGAGGATCTTACTAGGTTCTCACTAGGAAGTGCGGTCCGATTGATTGAAGAACACTTCCCACTGGTACCACCTCCCTCTACACCACCACCTGCTTTGCCCGCAATGAGTCCATCCACACCAACACCCTCGCCATCTCCTCCACCAAAAGCTGGGATGGCAACTACAGTCAAGTTACTGACATTTCAAGGTGTAGGGAATGAAGAGCCAAGTCAGTTCTGGTTTGTGATAAAATCTGTATGGGACACACAAGGCATAACAGATGAAAACATGAAGAAGACCATGCTAGTTAGTGCACTACAAGATCACGCGCTGACATGGTACATAAAATACTCAACCGACCATCCAAATGAGGGAATAGCAGCGATCCAGGAGGCGTTGAATAAAGAGTTTGGCCGACCAAAGTCTTAAGCCTAGTCGGTCATTGGATTCAAAGAGATAGCAATGTTGCCTAGTGAGACTCCGTGGGATTTGGATCAGAGGTTGAAAATTACTATTCACGAGGCCAATATCACCCTGACGGGTGCACAGAACCGTGCTTGGTTCATCACATCACTAATGCCATATCTGAAATCGGCCTTATCACAATAGAAGATCTCAACCCAAGCAGAAGCGCTGGAGGCAGCAATGTGGCTGCACGAAACCCTAGTACTGGACCCAAGCTTTGGAGTTTAGTAAATCTAAGTGCATTTCTAAAGTCTATGTTTAGAAATACAAAAGTTAAAACAAGACCAGACACCATGCCTAGAAGTCTGGGAATAAGTATGGTGTATAAAGTGTAGGAGCCAAGAACACAATAAAGATCACTGTCCGGTCTCAGTAAATTTTGTGGTAACGGGGGGGCCAACACCCTTGTGACTAGAGGTATAGGCAGGACCAAGCACGATTTCCCTGCTCTGGTGCGCAATCTGTCAGGTAGGAGGGATACACAACATTGATAACTGTCATCTATTGCCAAGATACAACCAGACCCCCCAGCAGCTCTTTTGCAACTTTTGCTGATAGGTGGGTCACGAAGAAAGAGATTGTTGTGGCTATCGAATGTTAATGAACCAGACACTGTCCTACAAAATGCAGACCGAGGGGCAAGGTCAGGACACAGCCATGGAATTTGAGCACGGTGGGTTCCCAGGACGCGGTCGAGGATGGGGCGGAATGGGACCAGGAAGGGGTCGTGGGCAGCTAATCTGTTACAACTATGGGGGACCAGGACATTATGTGTGGGATTGTACTAATCCAACCCGAGTGTCATGCCCTTATTGTGAGCAATTCGATCATGAGCTACTAGATTGCCCCATGTTGATAGCACAGATTCGCGACAAAAAGGCAGTGCCTCCTACAACAATGCAAAACGTGCAGATGATGAGATCCGAACCACTTGACGATGAACCCAAGGTAAACATGGTATTACGGAGTGGTGCAGCTGGTCAATGGGGTGACCAATATGGAAGCTAGGGAAAACTTCAAAAAGGTCTCTACCCAAGGTAGTAGGGATTAGCTTGAGCCGGATAGGGATCCCTCAATGTTGACTACCTTCTTAGAGACATGCATAAAACTGTTTCGAGACAACAGGGCAGTTAGAGGGTTACAAGAAGTGATTAATAGGTGCATAGGGTGGGGTGAACCTCGTGCAGTCCAAAAACTAGGAAGACACGCATCGCGAATGGGTCGGGAGATGCGATTAACGGTGCAGATTGGCGACTACGAGATGGATCAGGTAATTCTGGACTTAGGTTCGGATGCAAATGTATTACCTAAACAGACTTGGGAGCGCATGGGTAAGCCTACCCTACAATGGTCGCCTATTCAATTGTGGATAGCCAATCAATAGAAGATCTTCCCCATGGGAAGGTTGCAAGGAATTACAGTAGATATTGATGGCACAAGTACCCGGACGGATTTCAAAGTTATTGAAATCATGGACGAAAGTAGCCCATATCTTGCACTGCTAGGGATAGACTGGGCCACTAACATGAATGGGGTTAACGACCTCAAACAGAGGAAGATGATATTTGAGAAGAAGTTGCTCTGAGCAGTCGTTCTGCTAGATCCCACAGAAGGACCACGCTACACAAAACTTGTGCGCAATTACGAAAGGGAGAATGCATTGGATTGTATCTACAAGGTTGTTGTACATATATAAACGAAGGAAAAGAGACCCTCGTGGGATCACGATAGGTCATGCACCAACATTTCAGACAAAGAGGACGAGCGATGGTGAAACAGGGTGAATGGGGTAACCACGTTGCATTGTAATATGATGATGAAATCCCTGTATTGTGTCAAAACTCAAAACCGCAAACTGCTAATGTATGATGGGCTGACAAAAGTAGATGAATTTCTGGTTAAATTCGAAAGCACGGTCCCCAAGTACAAGGTGTGATGAACCTCGCGCAGTCTAGAAACTAGGAAGACACGCATCACGAACAAGTTGGGAGATGCGATTAACGGTGCAGATTGGCGACTATGAGATGGATCAGGTCATTTTGGACTTAGGTTCGGATGCAAACGTATTACCTAAATAGACTTGGGAGCACATGGGTAAGCCTACCCCACAATGGTCACCTATTCAGTTGCGGATAGCCAATCAATAGAAGATCTTCCCCATGGGAAGCTTGCACAGAATTACAGTAGATATTGATGGCACAAGTACCCGAATGGATTTCAAAGTTTTTGAAATCATGGACAAAAGTAGCCCATATCCTGCACTGCTAGGGATAGACTAGAGAACTAACATGAATGGGGTTATTGACCTCACATAGAGGAAGATGATATTTGAGAAGAAGTCTCTCCGAGCAGTCGTTCTGCTAGATCCCACAGAAGGACCATGCTACACAGAACCTATGCGTAATGATGAAAGGGACAATGCATTGGATTGTATCTACAAGCTCGTTGTACATAGACAAATGGAGGAAAGGAGACCCTCGTGGGATCACGACAGCTCATGCACCAACGATTTAGACAAAGAGGACGAGCAATGGCAAAATAGGGTGAATGGGGTAACCATGCTGCACTGTAATATGATGATGAAATCCCTGTATTGCCTCAAAGCTCAGATCCGTGAACTGCCAATGTATGATGGGCTGACAGAAGTAGATGAATTCCTAGTTAAATTTGAAAGCACGGTCCCTAAGTAACATAGGTTTGATGCACTAAAATGGGCATTGCACGTGACACCTATGCGATGGTGGGGTACCCATGAAGGAACCTTCGAAGATTGGCGAAGTTGCAAGTACATGATGTAGATAAGATTCGGGAAGCCAATGCTCAAAATAACGAATAAATATGATGGACGAGAAAATCCACACATACACCTGAGCAAATGGACCAAAGCTTATGGTGCGGAGCCTCAACCAGAATGGGTGCACTTATTTTATCACACCCTGGATGTCATTCCAAGGAACTGGTATACGGAAATAGAGCTTTGGCATGACACTGGTGAGTGGAATATATTGCGTGAAGGGTTTCTGACGACATTTCTCTTTGAAGATCAATGGATGGATATTGTGGACAACACATTACAGTTGGTAAAATCCACCATCTTCAGAACACTGCTGGAATCAAAAGAAGTCATGCTGTCGGATTGGTCGCGACAGCTGAGCCAGACCTTAGCATGTTACAATGTCCAACTAGAAGATTATGAGGATGACCCGTGTAACATCAATATACCAGAATCCGAAGGGAGTCGCGAGGTGCACGGTCCCGAGGAAGAAGATCCAGACATCATGGCACTGTTGAAAACAAAGAAGGTAAATATCAGAACAGAGGAAGAGTCGAAATATGCTACACTTGGAGACTATTGGGACGATGCCGCGGTGGAAAAAGTCATCAAATTTCTCTGCGAATACCGAGATTTATTCCCTACAAAGGTTATGGAGCTGAAAGGGATTTTAGGAGAATTAGGAATGATGAAAATAACTTTGAAGCTAGATGCAAAGCCAGTGAAACAACGACCCTATCGACTGAATCCAAATTACAAGGCCAAGGTCCTCGAAGAACTGGACAAGATGTTGGCAGCAGGGATAATTGAACCAGTGAAAGAGTCTGATTAGGTAAGTCCTATGGTTGTGTAGGAGAAGAAGTAGAAGGGTGAGATCCGCATCTGCGTAGATCTGCGGAAGCTCAATGATGCTTGTGTTAATGATATGTTTCCAACACCCTTTACAGATGAGGTACTAGAAAATATGGGCGGGCAAGAAGCATACTCCTTCACAGATGGATTCTTTGGGTACCATCAGATCAAGATTACACCAGAGGATTGGAGCAAGATAATATTTGCTACTAAATGGGATTGTTTTCAGAGTACGGTAATGCCCTTTGGACTGAAGAATGCGCCAGCAATATTTTCCTGTATTGTGGTAGCCGCGTTCAAAGAATTTATCCACAAGTTTTTAGAAGTCTACCTGGATGACTGGACCCTATTTGGATTAGTTAAGAAAAATTGTCACAAGCTTACAATTGATGCTAGATACCTGCCACCAGCATCAGATTGCACTCAATCTAAAGAAGTTTACTTTCCTCGTCCCTTTCAGGAACTTGCTAGGCCATGTGGTTTGTAAGCAAGGACTGATGGTGGATCCAGCAAAGATTGCTGTCATACTCAATCTGCAAGCGCTGCGAAGTGTGAAGCAGCTACGTGATACATTGGGACACACGTGCTACTACCAAAAGTTTATAAGAAATTGCGCCCAACTCACGGCTCTAATGGAACAATTATTGGAGAAGGATGCTACGTATTGCTAGAATGGGGAATGTAACAAAAACCTGGAAACGTTAAAGGAAAAGATGGCATTTGCCCCTATCTTGGTCTTTCCAAAATGGGACGTTGAATTTCATGTACATGTCGACACATTATGTATAGCATTAGGTGCGGTACTCACTTAAGGAGGCGTGGAAGGAATTGATCACCCGATTGTGTTTGCAAGTCGCAGGTTTTCCAAAGTAGAAAAGAATTACTCTACTACTGAGTGAGAGGGATTGGAGATGGTATACGCACTCCAAATGTTCTATCACTATCTACTTGGAGGACATTTTAAGATGTACACTGATCACTTTGCACTCAAATACCTAGTGAATAAGCCTATATTGGGGGGGCGCATCTGTCGATGGTTGCTACTATTCCAAGAATATGACTTTGAGGTTGTTGTAAAGCCGAGATGTCTGAATGCAAGACCAGACCACCTGTCCCAAATTGAAATTGGCGAGGATCCAAAAAGCCTAGAGGAGGGACCCTCAGACGCCCAGTTATATGCTGTGCACATTGCAAATAGCCACTTTGAAGACATCATCCACCTTTTAACCACGGGCATTGCGCCGCAGGGGTATTCTATTTAGCAAAAGAAGGAATTAGTGATACGCGCATCAGACTTTACCGTAATTGCAGGCTACCTCTACAAGATGGGCAATGACGAGATATTGCATCAATATGTACCAGAATTTGAGCGAAGACAAATCCTGGCTAAAGCACATGGAGGGGTTGCTGACAGACATTCTGCAGGCTGCGCCACAACCCAGAAGATTCTTCGCGCTGGATTATGGTGGCCCACCCTACATCAGGATTCGAAAGCATACTGTCGGGCCTGCGATGTATGTCAATGAACGGGCAAACTATTGTGGAGGGATGAAATGGCACTTCAACCACAGATAACGCTACAACGATTTGAGAAATGGGAGATTGACTTCGTTGGTCCTATTAAACCAAGAGAAAAGACAGGAACGTGTTATATCATTACTGTGACCGAATACTTGACTTGATGGGCCGAGGCACAGTTAGTTAAGGATTGAACAGCTGCGACAGCAGCAAAATTTTTGTTCAAGAACATCCTAACTAGGTTTGGTTGCCCCAAAATTCTCATGAGCGATAGGGGAACACATTTTCTAAATGAAACGATTAGCGCACTCACTGAGGAATTTCAGATATATCACCAATAGAGCATGCCCTACCATCTGCAAGCAAATGGGATCGTCAAGGCCTTCAACAAAATTTTGGAAAATGTGTTGACTAAGGTCTATAATGCGTGATGCAATGACTGGGATTTGTGCATCCTTGCTGTGCTATGGGCATACTGAACAACGTGCAAGAAGCTGACTGGCTAGACGCCATTTCGCTTAGTCTATGGAAAGGAGGTTGTTATGCCTGTGGAATATATTGTGCCTAGTCTGTGGATCGCGACAATCACTGGTATGACAGACCACGATGCATTGGAAGAGAAGCTCGCACAGCCCGAAGAATTAGAGGAAGACCGATTTTTCACTAGATTCCATCAGCAAGTACAGAAACAACGCGAGAAAGCGTGGGGTGATCACCATATCAAGGTGAGCACCTTCAAAGAGAACGATCTAGTATTGCTTTATGACAGTATGTTCGATAAATTCCTAGGTAAACTCTGCATGCATTGGTTAGGACCTTATGTCGTAAAAGAAGTTACTGATGGGGGCACGGTTCAGTTGGCTAACCTTAATGGAGACCCCTTCTCGAGAAGAGTGAATGGTAGTTGCCTGAAGCTCTACATGGGCGGGCCGACTGCCTGATTGACCATTCAGAAGATAGTCTCACCGCTCCACCAAATTGAAAGAGAGTGTGGGACGATAAAGTAGCCTAGGGGACACATGCGTGAGTATTATGGTGCACATACATTTGACCAAACACAAGGGTCGTGGTCGCCCAAGAAGGCTCATGTAGACGCACTGATAAAAGGAATGATGACCATTGATATCACTATTCATGACAAGATGTCTGCATTATGGCAAAAGGGAGCAGGGGACAGGCAATTAAGAGGAACAGTACAAGCCAGATATGGAACGAGGTACCACAGGGTTTACATGAGAAGTTTACATGAACTGGTACAGGCGGAAATCAGTGCATTTGAAATTCCCAGGGCTTATAAATCACCAAGGGATATCCACTAGGTGGTCTACACTTCAGAAACACCGATGGAGCTCTTCATTATCTCGGCACAAGGCATGCACCCAAAGGTAGTAATCTGGCTGATGGCGAAGTAGGACTTTCTAAGGAATATGGGGGTGACCACTGCGGGCATCCCACAGCCCGCAACATCACCAGTAGGGGATGTACCGGAAAAGGGGGAACACAAAGCAGAATTGGTATGGATGCCATTGCCTTGCATAGGGGAAGGCCGATGCACTACAATAGAACAGTGAAAGGATGGACAAATGACAACCATGGGTAGATATGCAGTTAGTAACTCGTCTCTGATGTCCCTCAAAGATTAGGATCTTGCGAACAATAGCCAGGGTCTTGCAAAATTGCAACACAAGCTGCAGAAGACAGTGCAAAGAGAAGATACGAAGGTCGGAAATGGCAGCGGTGGTATCAGGTGGTCCCGTATGCGGCTCTCCCGCTCGCGTTAAAATCCTATGAGGGGGTGTTCTGTGTTAACTGAGCAGAGTAGAATGAGCATCATTGGTTGCGAGACGTGGTAGAAACACTGAAGCAAGAGCCAGACGAAGTGTTGCAGGAGACAATGAAGGAGCAGTAGGACGATGAGCGCCACTCAAAGGGAGGCAAACCACGACACCAAGGCAAAGCGTCTAGCCATGCCAGTGAGTGACTCGGGACAAGTCATGATGATTGTTTGGGGGGGCTATTGGGTAGTGGAAGCCCTGCGTAATGGCTAGGGGGCGTGAAGCAAGATATTTGGGTAAAGTTAGGGTAAAGACATCGTTGAACGCACGGAGCACGAATTGTAAAAGGTTGAGTCAAAGGGTAGTCCACTAAAAAATAATGTAAAGAAAGATAAATAGATTCGGCCCGCGCAAGGGTCGTAGACCAGTGAAGTTTATAACTAGAGCAAGGCTCTATGGGGGAAAGACAATTTTTGGAAGGATGAAATGTAATGGGTACTTGAAGTAGAGAGATTGAAAGCGTTTGTAAGTCCGAGTCGAGGGATAAGGGTAGTAGGTAGAGGCTCTACAACTATGTGCGCAGAGGCCTGGAAAGTCCGCAGCTATGTGTGCAGACCCCTGCAGCTGAGTGTGCAGGGTGGATCTGGATGTAGGAAAGATAAAGTGGAAATAAAGATAAGTTTCTTTAGAAATTTTGTGTTTCTCTGAGCTATCATAATATCTGTTTGATTTAATCTACTTATCATTTAAATGAATGTAAATGAACCAAGATAAAGTGGAAATAAAGATAAGTTTCTTTAGAAATTTTGTGTTTCTCTGAGCTATCATAATATCTGTTTGATTTAATCTACTTATCATTTAAATGAATGTAAATCTGGGTTCATTTTAATGCGTGAATCAGTTGTGTTGATTAAATGTTTGCTTAAAGACCTTGGTAATTGGTAACTACTTCATCTAATAAGAGAAGCGAACTAATAAGAAAGAAATAATCAAGCTGGATCTGTGTGAAAACCGAATAGCGACGGGTCGTAAACCAATGCACAAAACCTCCAAACCACACCTAGACATCCCTAGGGTGTGGAAACCTGGTTCCAACACCCTCCCCTACTACCTCGGGTGAGACCTCAGTCTGTCCTCAAGGGCCAGGAGCTGTGGGATTTGTTGGGCTAACTAATTCTTTCGAACCTAGGTCAGGCCCATATAATCCAACAATCACTACATTGGAATATTGAGTGATAAGAGAGTTAACTTGTCCAATATCCATGCTGGTTTTCCCCACATTCGATTTGGCAATAGATCCCACACTCATTGCACAGTACTGGGAACCAAAACATTCATCAATGTTGTAGTGATTCCATAATAACTTCACTATTGTACAACTCTTCGACTCTTTGACAATTAATATGTAGTGGGATTGCGACATGCACTGGAATTTGATTCAGGGTTACATAGTTTTCATAGTTTCGTAGCAATTTTTTTTTACTACAATTTTGTAAAACAAAAATGAAATGTTCATGGGTGGTACGGGTGCTCATTCTGATCAGTATCCTACGCTATGCACATGTTTGTCTATGAAATTGGTTCAATAAAATTTTTAGAGCATGAAATCGTTCTTGTCCTATTGTATCCCTAATGTAAAGTGTCACTATTACTCCATTAATTTTGAGGCGCTTGGTTAGGTAGGAAGCTTGAACTGTTACTATTTGTGAGTCAGAGAAGACATTATTTACATATCGCAACACAAGGGACATTTTTTGAACTCTACCGTTGCCAAAGAGCACAAGTTTGAAGGTAAGAGGCCCCGCCTTTGCATTCGTATTCATCTTAAGATCGCCCACTAAAAAATCAACAAATCTTGGCCTTCGAACCTACAAAATCCATTTACCCTGAACAAAAATTGGTAGAGAAAATTGGGAATTCGCAGCTGTATAATGGATGGCCTGTTGCTGTTCAAATTTGGAAGAGAACTTCAGTAAAAATGTTGGACAAGAGCTGACTTGTAAAACGTCTACATGAAGCATTGGACGTTGATGTGTCTCCGTGGATAGCTGCTTGGATTGGTGCCTCACTGAGTTCCTGTGTGTACTGCTCCAGATTTGCACCGAAGAAGAATTTCATGGAGTAGTTTGCCTTGCTTGGAGACTTGTGTGTTGCATAGCGTACATACCATTGAAACGTTCCTTCAATATTTTTGAGCGTGTAACTTTCTGCATGGACCAGCGTTAAAGCAGAAACCAACAGAAAAGGAAGACTTGTAAATGCGTTAAATTAAGGTTATGAATTAAGTGTGCTTTGACTTTTCAAAAAGGAGATTCATTCACTTTTAGAGTGACTCCATAAACCTGAATTCATTTTTTTATTCCCTTTATTAATTTCTTTTAAATGAGAGTTTAAAAAGAAATTACATTTTTTATTAAAGTGAAAAGGTGCATTTTTTTAATGGAGGTATAAGTCTGAATTTCTTTGAAGTGATTTTGTGGAGTGATAAGGTGAAATTCTTTTTGAAATTTGGAGCGATAAGGTGTGACTTATAAATCTTTAGAATGATAATGTTGTAACTCGTGGTTTCAAAAGTTCCTTTTATTTTTGAGAACAAGTTGATTCAAGAATTTGTTAGCTTGGAATTCTTATTGTTTGAGAAGGTGAAGGTTGATGTACTCCCATATTTAAATAAAAACATATCTTTTTGGTGGTGATTGTGTCCTAGATCTGCCTAAAATTGAATAAAGGGATCTTAGGTACACCATGTGTATGTTTGTGATGGCGCATTATTCTTGATATTTTTTTTGTTTTGTGTCTAGTTTTGACACTAACCTTCCTGTGCTATCTTTCTAATATGGTACACACAACAAATTAGCAAATTGCATGCACATATTCAATTACATTCAAGCTTATGTAATCAAGCAAGCTACAAGCAATCAAGAAGCAACATAATCAAGTTGTCAAAGACATTTCTACATCAACATCCAATCAAGCTGTCATCTACATCAACAATTTTTTGGAAACTGCACTTGCACCATTTTCTTTTTTACTAAGTTCAATACAAAACTGTAAGTTGCAAATCATAATTTGTAAGTTGATTTGTAAGGTTGCATTCTCAGTTGAAACCGAAACCCATGCTTTTAATTGATATGGAATCAATTAAACCAAGTGAATCCATTGTCTTTTAACTGAGTCACTCAAATCATTGTAAGAATTTTTCTTAGGTGCATTTTTTATAGTATTCGACAACATTATTTTGATCAATCAAGAGTGTGAGTTCAATCAAGTGAAAATATGACAAACATCAAGTGAGCCTAAAACTGATTGAAGCAAGCATCAGGCGAGTGTGAAAGCAAGCAAGTGTGGGTTCAAACAATCAATTTTTAAAACAAGTTCAAGCGAGTGTGCAACAATCAACCAAACATCAAGTGAGAAAGTTCTAAAAATACAACAAGTATTAAAAGCAAGTGAGTGTGAGTTCCAGCAACTTCACATGGCGAAAAGCATTCAGTTATTAAATATTCTTAACAATTTGATCCTCTCAACTGTTGAAGACATGGTGAAAATTAGCAAATCAACTCTTATTGATATTTCAATGAATCTACAACATGCACAAGAAATGATTGAGTTTCTTCAACTGGAGTCGTAACTTCAAAGAGATGAGTTGCAATAGAAGAGTGATGTTTCCAATTCTTTCATCCATACAGATGAAGCTAAAGATGTTGATTCCAAGTAACCGATCCAACCAAATTTAAGTGTCGAAGTGGTCCCTAATCCAGTTCAACTTTCTTCCAAACCAATCATCAAGCCATGGGAAGAAACCCAAAGTAACATAAATCGACGAGGCTTAGGATATGTCAAATATGACGCCAACTTGCATATCCTAGATTATTTAAGGCCCATTAAGTTTGTCAGTGCAGGGTTTCTTGCACAAATCACATCGGCTAGTTCTAAAAAAGTGGAAGACAAACAGAAATACACATAGACTGAAGTTACAAACAAACAGAAATACACACAGACTGAAGTTACAGACAAACAAACATGCACACACACTGAAGTTGCAATCAAACCAAAATGCCTTTTTTGTCAAAGAACTAGTCATCTGGAAGATCAGTGTTTTGATCTCCATCCTTGTCATCATTGTGGAAAGTCAAATCATTCATCAGCAAAATGCAGTAAAGAACAACAATAAACCAGATTGAAGATAAATTATTCATGGATTGATCCCTGGGAATGGTCATCCATGGTCAGAATATTGTATTTACAATCTAATTCACTCCCACATATTGTAGCCAATGGTAAAAATGAAGATGGTACACTCGTGCAGTGGAACGGGGGAGTACACCAGTGAAGCACTCCTACACCTGAAGGTGGGAGCTGAGAAATAATTTGAAGAATATTCTCTCTCCTTTCAACTCACAAAGGGGGGGAAGTGTCAATGAAATTGACAGTGGTTGTCAGACTGAAAGTCTTGACAACATCAACAATGTAGCTAGTGGCCATTTTCATCAGCGAGTGAGCATAAAAAAAATTTTCCAGTGGGCGATCGACAACAAAGTCAGCCGTGAGCAATTTTCAAACACAACAAAAGAAACAGTGAGTTGTTTTTCAACATCATCAGCTAGTCGCCATTCTCAATATTTTGTCAGTGGACAAAGGATGCTGATTGCAAGCAAAGGACAAATGGATCCTTTTTCAGCTTGGCACGTGATGGCGTTTTCAAGAGACATTCAGAGATGAATCAGACATGCAGTTGATTCATGTGGTGAGCGCCAAAGTTGCAGCAAGAATGCTGCAACTCCTGGGCTTCCAACTTTACTTTTATCAACACGGTAGTTCGTAACAAACTTGGAAGCGTCGGTGTTGTATGCACAAGTACTAGCTCTTACTGCAGGTTGTCACTTGGTTAGCCGGCGCAAGATCACTAGGAGCTCAAGCCAACTTCTATAAATATTATAAGATGCTCTGTGTGTGATGAAAGAAAGGATGATTACTCCACAGAAGCTATTCTAATTGCAGAAAGGAAAAAAAATACTGGAATGTAAAGCAAGGCCTAGTAAACCCTAATTAACAAGCTAATTCTACTTTTGCCAAAAACACTATGAAAACCTTGAAAGCAATGCCATTACCTACTCAAGAAAGCAAACAACATCTACCAATTCTATTTCTGGAAGTAAATAAGCAAAGAACATATTTTTGGATTTTTATGTGTTTTTATGTGAATTTTACATGCATTTAATTTATTGTGTGTGAGTGTGGCAGTGAACAAGTGGAGGTAAAGGGTGGTTTTGGAGCTTGGAAAGATGGAAGATGGTGTGGATGGGTCCTAGGAGGTCTTAGGTGGCCTTTTGGAGGCTTTTCCAATACTCTTCCTTCAAAAGAAAGCCTACAGGAAAAACTACAGGAGGACACAGGGAAACTACAGGAGGAAAACAGGGAAACTACGGGAGGCCTACAGGAGGAGGCTAAGAGAAATTTCCACTATTTTGAGGGTGTGAGAGTGGATGGAAAAGGTGGAAGAAGGTTGGAAGGAGGTGCTAGGGTGCCTACAGTCTACCATGAACCAACAGCAGAGAGAAAGATGATTGAGTTTGCTTAAGAAGAGAGGAAGAAGTTATATAGAAAATGCGGGAAATTAAGACAGAATTGAGGTGAGGTTTGGAAGACCTATAGGGCATGGATCAGATGGAGGATGTGATCGCTGATAAGCTGGCCTAATTCTAGAGAATTTTTGTTGCAAAAGAACTGACAGCCAACCAAGAAGATCAAGCAAGCAATGAAATGAGTGCATCTAGGAAAACAAAATTTTACATCAAAATAGTTTAAACTATGATCTATGGAAGGAAATGCTGAGAGATGATGCAAGAAAGGAAAGCATGAAAGAATAATATTGCAGATTAGGAAGCGAACATGATAAGGAAGATCTGAAGTAAAGCAAACCTAGACTATTAACCTACTAAAAGGCTGCAAACACTAGAAGTCCTAAGAATGAGGAAAATCTGTGTTTTTGGGGCAGCAAGAGAGTCTTTGCCTCAAATCATGGTTCTAGAGGGAGGAAGAGAGGCCAAGGCATTATTTCTAGCTTTTTGAATATTTTCTGATCACTTCTTAACCTGCTACAGAAAGCACAAGTGGAAGAAAACTACTAAATCATCAAAAGCAACCTATTCTTAACCATGAAAGAAATACATCTAACAACAAATTAATCTACAAACTGAAGTAAGCATACAAATACAAGTAAAGAGAAGCTTGGTTTCTTGGATTGAGCCCTAACCCAAGAGCTTCAGCCCTCTAAGGTAACTCAGTGCTAGCTCAAAAATGATTCCATCTTCATTATCAAAAAATAGCAAGTTTACATGAAACTGTCACAAAATAATAAGCTCGAAATTTGAGCAGAGTTTACATAAGAAAAAATACGACCCTAGTGAGGCCCTAGGCCTCTCTACTTATACATTTGAAGCTACCAACAACTTCCTTAAAATCAGGGAGGCTTGGCTCCCAAAACTCGAGATAACTATCAATCATCCTCCACTTGCTCGGCTACCTTCTAGTGCATGATTCGGCTGCTTGTACTCCGAGTTGAATGAAGGGGAATTTGAAGTGAGGAGTAATAAATGAGGGGGATTCCCTCCTATAAGTCCTCTCCTTTGTCCAATTCGAGTTATTTCTGCCATTTTCCCACTGGATCCTTGACTTTGACCTCGAAATTCATCAATAATCTGCATTAAACACATGTCATACCACATGGCATCATAACTAGCTCAACTCACTCTATAAGCATAAATATAATCAGAAGATCATACGATAAGATAAGAGAATGGTTTATGTGACTAGGTTAGGAGGTAAAATGAGCCCATATAATTACCCATTTATGAGGCTCATCATCACCCCCCTACTGAAGGTGTTTCTCATCCTCTAAGCAACTTAGTCGATATCCTCATCTTTTATGGCCTAGGTGGCCTCTCTAGCATCCCAAGCTTCTGATGTGGTTTTCTCTTGCTGGCCATAAAACCCTACCTTCTTGTCTATGTACTGCCACTGCTCCTCCTCTTCTTCTTCTTTTCTGCCTTCTAGCATGCCTAGTAGGAGTGGAGGACTTAGTTTGAGGCCAATCCAGTTGACCTTCAGCCTTTGCATGGAGCGCTTGTACATTGGCACTCTTTTTAATGCCTCCTTTAGCCTCATTGGGGAATGGTATTCCATGATTTGAAAATTGTGAGGTAAGGTGTTCCATCTCCTCATGTATGCATGCACACAGTCATCCCCAAGTAGCCTTTGTATATCCTCAATGTGTGGAATGGCTTGTCCCTGATTGTCTAGATATCTAGGGGCAATCTGAGGGCCATTAGAAAGCAGGTTGTGTGTCTTGATGAGTGTCATAGGGTTTGATGGCTCAGCCCTTATCATTAATGGCTCATTCTGCTCTTTTATGTTCAATATCTTTATTTTTGTTGCCCTCAATTCTTCATGGTTCATCCATGAGGCCATTGCCATTAATTATAGGTCCCCTAGCTTGGCATTGGGGTCCCACACATTCACGTTTATGAGGTCCATGTTATGTAGGTAGAACTCTGCCATCTTTGCTTTATCCTCTGAGGTGCTCTGGTTACACAGGTCCATGAACTGCTTGTAGTCTTGGAAAGGCATTGTGCCTCTTTGTGCCAAAGTCTTGATTTGTAATTGAAGCCATTGGTTCTTCAGATAGAGGCCATAAGATTTGACTGGTGTCCTACATTGTAATGCCTTCATGGATAAGTTGGCCATGTATGCTAGCTGAGTCTCTTTCTCTTGCAGTTGCCTCTTTAGGATTTCATTCTCATTTTTCAGGTGGCTTCTTGTGATGGCTTCTCTATCTCTGAGAGCACTCAACTCTCTACCCATTTCCCTGAGTTTGTTTTCCATATGGCCAACATCCTCAACCCCTTTGGATTTTTCTATTTGCATCCACCTGTGTGTTCTCACTCTTTCTTTCTCCAATTGAAAAAATAGTGTGATTGAAAATTTATGTGAGATTATTCTGCCTCCCTCAAGTAAATTGTAATAGGAGGCAAGACTAGGCTGGGGGTCAGGCTCCTATAGCTCTTTTGCTTCTTCCTTCACCTTTGGCTGTGCTTCTATCCTTTCCTCAAGCTTTTAGGTCTCCTGTATTTTAGACAGTGCCTCCTGTAGGACTGCCTCAGCCTCCTCTAGGTCTGGTTTTGGGTCCTGTAGTTCTACATTTCCCTTCCATTTAGAAGATCTTGGAGTCCCCCTTTCATATGTGATAGGTGTCTTGGAGGGAAACTCTTTTACCTTGGAAGATGGTGAATCCTCAATGGTAATGGGAACTTTTGAAGAGGGTTGAGGTTTGCCTGTTTTAATCCTTGTGCTCTTCCTTGCCCTGAAATACATGGAGGTCTGTCTTTTTCTCTTTTGCTTTGGCTTGACTGGTGTACTGAGGGCATGAAGGGCAACTACTTCCTCTCTTTCCAAAGTCTCAGGGGACTCCTCCCCTTGCTCTACCTTCTCTACCTCCTTTTCTCCTTCTTTTGCCTCTTTTTCTGTCTCTTCAACTTTTCCCTCCTCTGTTTCTTTTCCTTCCTTCTCACTTTCTTGCTCTGTTCTACCACCACTAGCTTCACATTCTCCTCCTTGGTATTCTTCCTCCTCATTGTTAGTAGGACTAATATCATAGGTTAATGCTTTTATGTCATCTTCAGCTGTCATGTTTCGGAAAACTTCCCATGCTATAGGGAGTGTAAAGGTATGGAGGGCTTCCTCCACTAGGATATTGATTAAGACATGGTGAGCTAACTACCCTAAGTTTCCTGCTTGTACCTTGGTGCTGAAGTCAATGAGGGACTGAAGGAGAAAATAAGGAATCCTAAGTTTTTGAGGTGTTGGGGTATTCATGCCATACCTCAAGTCATGGAGGATTCTGAAATGATAACCGTAGACAATGTTGTGCCTCCCCTCACAAGAAATGTACTTGATTATTTGGTAGCTGACCTCATCCTAGGGATATGGTATACTAGCCCTCCTAATTCCATTTTTTTCTTCCACAACTGTTTCATTATTTTGGAAGAATTTCTTCTTGGCATCCTGGCCAATGGGTTTTTCATCTTTTCTCCAAGGTAGCCCAAGAGGAAGGGTAGTGACCCTACTGATGAATTCTAGGGTTATTTCAATGGAGAGACCTCTAATGGTGATAGTGGCATGTGTTCTTCTCTGTGGGACTAGAGAGAGAACAAACTCCCGGGCAATCTCCTTACCAAACCCTTAGAATTTCTCAAAGAAGTTCATCCAATTTGCTCTTGTGAATATGTCCACTACTTGGGGATGTGCATGTAGCCTAGTGGATTTAGTGGGATCCCTTCTCATGAACGCTCCTATCATATTGCTTGTGCATTTTCTTTAAAAACAAATATTGAGGTGGAGACAGAGAGTTTCTGAGAAAAATGAAAGTAGAGAAGACTATGTGTTTTTTTTCCTTAAATAATTTTTTAATGTATTTCCTTCCCTCCTAAAGACTGATTTGACCCTAAAATTGAGACCAATCCTTTCATATATTGATATTTAATAGGGAGCATGCATGAACCCTACCTCTTTAAACTGAATTTCATGCACAAAACTGTGTTTTATCCCTTCAAACTGGCTCACTGCCCCTCCTGTAGAAGCTCGTTGTGCCTCCTGTAGATTTCCTGTAGGTGATCCTATAGAGAATGCCGAGAGTAATGATAGGGAGGAAATCAATGGAGGATGGTGGTTACAAGGCTATGGGGGCACAAAAAGGCTGATGTAGCTGAGTTACGAGGAGAGAATGAAGAAAAGGTGGTGAGAATGCTCGGGGAGGAGTGCTTATTACCCTTTATGGATATTTTCAGTTATGAGTGCTGAGCTGGCAAGGTGTATGTTGGCCATATTCAAACCATTGGTCCCCAACTACTTTGTCATCATGGCCCCTCCTCATAATCATCCCTCATTATTGCATCGGAGTTCACACTTCCTCCACTACCTGTCCTTGGCATCTTTTCTTGAGTTGACTATGCGCACGTGTGGGTGACATCTCAGATGAGTGGAGTCAACTAGATGAAGGTGGCCAAGTTAACTAGCCACCTTTCCCTCGTTCAATCTCAACCATCTCATTGCCTTCATATGATCTCTAATTACACAAATGCAAATAGAGGAGTGATTTAGTTACTTACCTGTGATCTGAGTGTATTTGCTGTGAGGTGTTGTGGCTCTCTCTGCTGCATGTCTTCATTATTCTTTATGCATGCTGTCTCTGCTAGCTAATGTGTGGTTGTGGATTTTTGCAGGGTCTTCCCTTACTGGAGCTGGGCTGCATGGTCCTTTCCAACCTTTAGATGTGCACTTTTCTGCTGTTGGTGCTGGACTTCTATGGCATCAACTGCTACAGGAATTCCTACAAGAGCTCCCGTAGCTGCTTCTCCCCTTGAAAATTCAGTTTTTCCCTGTGCTTGGAGCTCTAGAATATTGCCAGAGGTGTCATGGATGATGGAAGGAAGATAGGTAAGCTTCAGGTATGGTTATTGGTGCCTTTTTCCTTTTCTTTTTTGTTTTTTTCTGTTTTTTTCTACATATTGGAAAATTGTTTTTCTGTGTTTTTCTTGGATAGGAAAATAAATGATGCTTGGGGTTGGGATGCAGGCATGGAAATGATAGCAAGGAGGCTTGAAGGTGGTAAGAGGGATGATAAGTTCCTCATGAAGCTCTCCTGGTCCCTCAAGTTGCCTTCTGCAGACATTTTTGGCTCTCTGTAATTCCTACAGGAGCCTCCTGTAGAAAACACAGTTTTGGAAAAAAAGTACAGTGGGGTGAAAGAGATGCCAACTACGATGGAGGAATGTGTGGAGAAGGTGAGATAGGTGTTGGTGTCAGTGTTAGGGTTCCCTTGGCACCTTCTTCTACTTCCTGTAGTCCTCCTGCAAACCTGCAATGCAACAAAAATTTATTTTTTCTCTTTTTTTCTAAAACAACTAGGGCGCCTCAGAGAGGTTTTCACCTTAATTTCCTGCCCTGGGCACCTCCAAGCGAGGTTTTCACCTAGGGATCTTTTTTTTTTCATCACTGGGCCACCTCAGAAGAGGTTTTCAACCCAATGATGGGACTCAAGAGCCTCATGGAGGTTTTCACTTGAGTCCTTATTTTTATTTTTTCTTTTCTTCAGTGAGTGGGTGAAGTGGAAGCTAAAACATGCTCCACTACCATCATTATTTTATTCAAATCTTCAATGAACTCTTTCTTGGAGAGGGGTTTCTTGTAGACTTTCAACCGATTTCCATTGACAAGCATGGGGATGGCTTCATCATCAATGGTTATGATCAGAACTGAACCATTGTCGTTGCATTTCTCCAAAATGTAGGGTCCCAGCCATCATGTCCTCAGCTTGGCTTTGAAATATTTGTATCTAGAATCATAGAGTAGTGCCTAATCTCCCTCTTGGAATTACTTCTCCTTGATATTTTTGTCATGCCATATCTTTCTCTAATGTTGAACTACCTATGTATGGAGAAGGGCCTGCAATCTGTGTTCATCCAATCCATTGAGCTGAAGTAACCTTTCCTTCTGTGCATGGCTAAGGTCTAGGTCTAGCTGAGCTACCATCCTTAGGGTATTGATTTCAAACTCTATTGAAAACAAAGCCTCCTTCCCATAGACCAATTCATAGGGTGTGAACCCTATGCTGGTCTTCCATATTGTGTTATAGACCCAAGTGGCCTCAACTAATTTGTCTTCCCAGTCTTTTTTGTTGTTGCTCACTACCTTGGTTAGGATCCCTTCTAAAGCTCTGTTAGTGACCTCCACTTGCCCATTGGCTTGTGGATGGTAAGGGGTGGATGTCTTGTGCTTGATCTTATGATGTGTGAGCAGGTCTTCAATCAAGAAGGAAGTGAACTGACTGCCTTGGTCTCTGACCAACTCTCTCAGATACCTGAACTTGTAGAATATGTTTTCTCTCAAAAACTCAGCTAATTTTTCTTCTGTTACTGCTTTGATTACTTTTGTCTCTACCCACTTTGTCAGGTAGTCGGTGCACACAATGATGTACTGCTTCTGCTTGGAAGGGGGGTTGATAGGTCCCACAAAGTCCATGCCTCACTTCTCAAGTGGCTCAAAGGTCACGTGAGGTTGCATGGGCATTTCATCCTTTAGAGTGGGTTTCCCCATCCTCTAACACCGATCACACTGGCTCGTGTATCTCCTCACATCCTGATGAAGAGTGGGCCAGTAATAGCCTGCTTGAAATATCTTGAAGGCAATTTTTTTTGCTGCAAAATGACCTCCACAAGGCCCTTCATGACAGGTCAAGAGGATGTCAAAGACTTCCTCCTCCCTGACACATCTTCTCAAGATCTGATCTCGGCCAAGTTTGAAGAGATTTCCCCCAATCCAGGTGAAAGGGGCGCTTTTCCTTACTATCTTGCTTTTCTCTTTTGATGACTGGTGTGGTGGGAACTGTGCTAAAACCAAGTAGTTTGCTATATGAGCAAACCATGGAGAGAGTACTGATATATAAAATAGGTGTTCATCTGGCATTTGGTCATCCACCATTCCTTCTTCACTTGCAGGAAAATTCACTCTAGACAAAAAGTCAGCAATAACATTTTCTTTACCAAGCTTATCAATAATTGTCAAATCAAACTGCTATAGTAAAAGAAACCATCTAATAATGCGAGAATTTACATCTGGTTTGTCCATTAAATGTCTAATTTTATCATGATCAGTGTGCACAAAGGTTTGATAGCATGTGATATAATGTTTGAATTTGTTTAGGGAATGCACGACAGCTAGGAGTTCCTTCTCGGTCACTACATAGTTTAATTATGCCTTTGACAAGTTTTTGCCTATAAAGTATACGACATACGGTAACTTTTCATCAATTTTTCCCAAGGCTGCTCCTATTTGTTTCTTCGAGGCATCTGTGTGAATGTGAAATGGTAGGGCCCAGTTTGGTCCTCTCATAATTGGGGCAGTCACGAGCTTGCTCTTCAAGGTATCTAGGGCTTCTTGACAGTTTTCCGACCATGTGAACTCAACATCTTTACCTAGGAGGCTAAACAAAGCAAAGGCTATCTTGTTGAAGTCTTTAATGAATCTTCTATAATATCCGGCTAAGCCTAGGAAACTTCTAACATCTCTCATGTTTTGAGGAGGTGGGACCCTTTGGACGATGACAATTTTGTTGGGATCCACCTGCAGTCCTTGCTGAGATATTGCATGACCTAGCACGGTCCCTTCAGTCATCAAAAATTCATGTTTTTTCTGGACTGAGGGACAAGCTCATCTCAATACACTTATCTATAACTTTTCCTAGGTTAGATAAAGCTTCTTGATAGTCAGAGCCATAAGGAGTAAAATTATCCATGTATATTTCTACTGCATCATGAACCAGTTCAGAAGATATACTCAATACTACTCTTTGGAAAGTGGGTGGAGCGTTGCAAAAACCAAAAGGAAGGACCTGGTATGCAAAGGTACTCCAGGGACAAGTGAACGTGGTCTTATCTTGGTCTTCCGGGCTGATTTGAATCTAATTGTACCTGCTAAACCCATCTAGGAAAGAGAATTTTTTTTCCCTGCCAGACCGTTTTACACTTGATCTATGAAAGGTAAAGGAAAGTGGTCCTTTTCAGTGGCTTTGTTCAATTCTCGATAGCCGACACAAATTCTCCACTTACCATTTTTCTTTGGTACTAGCACCAAAGGAGAGACCCATTCACTGTAAAAAATGGGATAGATGAATCCTGCATCCAACAATTTCTGCAGTTCTTCCTTAACAATATCTTTAAGTGATGGGTTCATCCTCCTTTGAGGTTGCCTGACTGACTTGCAATCTTCCTTGATGTATATATGATGAGTACATACTGAAGAATGAACTCCCTTCATCTCCTTATAACTCCAAGCGAAGGCATCTAGATGTTTCCTCAGTAGGCTGCACAACTCCTTCTCCTGGGAATGAGATAGGGATGGATTGATTTTCAATGTTTTTTCTGGGCCAAACTCTATATTTTTGACATGGAGAGAAGTAGGGTCAGTGACATAGAGATCAGTTGAGGGGTTGTTTTGGGTTTCTCTTACTATGTCCTCTAATGGTGATACACTGGGAGGTGGATTCTAAATCAAATTTTCAATCATATCATCCTCATCTTGCGGTTTCCTCCCATGGTGATTTCCAATGCACAAAGTGGTGCAAAATAAACTTCATCCTCACCCTCCTCCTCCAACCAGAGAGGTAGATCATGTTCTAGCAAGGGTTGGGCAGGAGGATATAAGGTTAATTACTTGGACATATGCCTGTTCTTGATGGTCATGTTCCCAACTTGGCAGCTGATGTAGGCATCGACTGTAGCCAACCAGGGTCTTCCCAGAATGAGAGGATACTCAGTGAGCTTTTCCTTTGGCTGGAGAACTAAGAAATTAGTAGGGTACTCCCAAGAATCAATGGAGACCATCACATCTTCCACAATCCCCTTAAGGGTCACAATGGAGTGGTCTACTAGCTGCAACATTGTCGTGGTCTTCCTCAAGGAGCCTTGGAGGTTAAGTTTGAGCATTGTGTCCTTTGTCATCATATTAATGGTAGCTCCCAAATCAATCAAGGTATGTGGGACCATTGTGCCATTGATGTGGACATCAACTACTGAGCTTCCAGGATCCAGATATTTTGGACAGATTATCTGCCCCAACATTAGGTCGGACAGTTGTCCTATGACATTGATGGTTGGGGCATCTCTCTTGTGCCATCCTGGATGCCTAAAGCACTTCTCTTTGATCAAATTATTGTAGATAGGTACATATTTTATGACTTGGAGAAGTGGTATCTTCACACATAAATGTTTCAATTCTCCCAGGAGTTCAGTCTCTTCTGGGGTAGGCTAGACTGTCATTGATAGTCTCTCAGGAAAGGGTGGATTTTCTTTAGGTTCACTTTCCTCTTTATCGTCCTCAACCTCCATGGGTGGAGGCTGGCTATCTGGGAGAACTTTCCCAGATCACAAGTTGATTTCTTGAATCTCCACTACATAAATTTGGCATGATGGTTCCCTACTATACACTTGCTAAGCCTATCTATTGTTCGGGTTCAGATTTGGCTGGGCAGGCATTTGGGGTTGCCTCGGTGGAGCAGCAGGTAACAATTGTGGTTGGGTAGGTGGTGGAGGCAAAAGAGTGGGAGGAGAGTTGTATTGGGGCCTCCACCCCTGATGATATGCATTCCACTGAGGTTGCCACTGAGCATAGGGTTGAAATGAATGAGTGGCTGGTTGGGCATGATATTGAGATGTGAAGGACCAAGGAGGAGGTGTGGACTAGGAAGGATGAGCAGGGGGGCCCCAATAAGGTATGTATGTGACCTGGTTGGGGATGTAGTATGCTTGAGATGTCCCTTGCATCCCCTGCAAGTATGGTCTAAGTCCATGCGGCCTCCTCTGGTTTATGTGATAGATCTATTCTGTGGCGCCTTCGGCACCTTGGTATACAACTTTAATACCAGGCAAGGAAGGGCACTTATCTGAAGAATGATTTTACTCATAGACTGAACAAACCTCTATAGAGTTTAATGGACACTCATTCCTAAGATGTCTCCTGGTGCATTTAGGACAAAAAATGGCTAAAGCCCTCTCTACTTCCTCTTGCTTTCTTTTGATATGTAAGGTATCCATTTGCATGGTAAGAGTCTGTAGCATCTCACTCTTGAAGTCTTCCATCATGCTTCCAATTTCCCCCTTTATGGATGAATTGGAAGAAGAGGTACTGGCTATGGGTTGACTCCCCCTACCTTTCTTTTTGGCTGCTCTAGAATGGTTTCTAAAAATAGTCTCTATGTCCTCATAGGATAGTTGGTAGATGTCTCCCCTGGCTAGTAGATGGAGGGTGTCTAAAAGGTATTCCTGAATTTCCCTGAGCAGGACCAACTTCAAAGACTCAAGGTCAAGTGTACACCCGGCCCTTTTGTAATTGAGATGGAACCTCTCTTCATAGTCTTCCGGGGACTTATCACTTTCCATGGTCATTCAGAAGATATCTTCTTTAGTATCTTTTGTCCTATAATAGTCCTGATACTTGTTGTTAAAGGCTTGCTGCATCTGAGCCCAAGTTGTGATGCTATTTCCAATTAACCCCATGAACCAACGTAATGCTGCGTCCTTGAGAGTAGAAGGGAACAATTTCAACTTTCGCTCGTCTTCTGTATAGCCATAAGTTCAACAGATGATGGCGAACTAAAACAAGAAGGTGTTAGGATCTTCTATAGTCAGGCCATGGAAGTGAGGTAGGGCTGAAGGACTTATATTTTTCATTTTGGTGTCCCCATTGGTCTCCTGAATGGGAAAGGTACCCTCTATTCTTTCTCCATTTCCCCTAGCATTTCTGTTTTCAGCCATTGGCTCCAGAGGAATGTTTTCTTCTTCTTCTTCCCCTATAGGTTCTTCAAATACGTTTGGTTGTTCATCTAAGGGTTCTTCTTGATTGCAACCACCGAAGAAGAGAGAAGATTGGTTGTGCGAAGCAGTGGGGGTGTTGGGCAAAAATTTTCCTGAATTATCTCTATTCCTATGAGACATGAAAGGAAATCTTTTTGAGTGGTTTTTTTCTTTTTTTCCCACATTGATAGTACCTGCAAAAACTGAAATTGTGATTGAGCAAAACAAATTGAAACTAGCTGAAATGAACTTGCTGAATGGAAATTTCCAGAATTGAAAAGGAAATCAAGGAAATGCAGAACAGGAAGAAAGGAAATGACTAGTCTACTTGTACTGAAATGGAAATTGCATAAATTAAAAGGAAAGAAAAGAAATGCAGAACTGAAAGGAAAGAAATGCCTGGTCTACTTTTGCTGAAGTAAACTATTAGCAAAATGTTGAAATAGGAAATAGAAGAAAGCAGTAACCACAGAATACTCTGACGCTTCCCCGACAATGGCACAAAATAGTGGTGAATGCCAGTATTGTAGCAAGAATGTTGCAACTCCTGGGCTGCCAACTTTACTTTTATCAACTCGATAGTTCATAACAAACTTGGAAGCGTTGGTGCTGTATGCATAAGTACTAGATCTTACTGCAGGTTGTCACTTGGTCAGCCGATGCAAGATCATTAGGAGCTCAAGCCAACTTCTATAAATCTCAGAAGAAGCTCTATGTGTGATGAAAGAAAGGATGATTACTCTACAAAATCTATTCTAATTGCAAAAAGGAAAAAAGATACTGGAATGTAAAGTAAGGCTTAGTAAACCCTAATTAACATGCTAATTATAATTTTTCCAAAAACACTATGAAAACCATGAATGAAATTCCATTACCTACTCAAGAAAGCAAAAAACATCTACCCATACTATTTCTGGAAGTAAATAAGCAAAGAACATAATTTTGGATTTTTATGTGTTTTTATGTGAATTTGACATGCATTTAATTTATTGTGTGTGAGTGTGGCAGTGAATAAGTGGAGGTAAAGGGTATTTTTGGAGCTTGGGAAGATGCAAGATTGTGTGGATGAGTCCTAGGAGGTCTTAGGTGGCCTTCTGGAGGCTTTTCCCACACTCGGCCTTCAAAAGAAAGCCTACAGGAAAAACTACAGGAGGCCTACAAGAGGAGGCTGAGAGCAATTTTCACTATTTTTAGGGTGTGAGAGTGGGTGGAAAAGGTGGAGGAAGGTTGGGAGGAGGTGTTAGGTTGCCTATGGTCTACCATGAACCACCAGGAGAGAGAAATATGATTGGGTTTGCTCAAGAAGAGAGGACAAATTTCTATGGAAAATGCAGGAAACTAAGGCAGAACTGAGGTGAGGTTCAAGAGACCTGTAGGGCATGGATCAGATGTAGGATTTGATGGATGATAAGCTGGCCTAATGCTAGAGGAGTTCTGCTACAAAGGAACTGACAGTCAACCAAGAAGTTCAAGCAAGCAATGAAATTAGTGCATCTAGGTAAACAAAGTTTTACATCAAAATAGTCTAAACTATGATCTGTGGAAGGAAATGCTGAGAAATGTTGCAAGAAAGGAAAGCATAAAAGAAGACTATTGCAAATCAGGAAGTGAACATGATAAGGAATATCTGAAGCAAAGAAAACCTGGAATATTAGCCTACTAAAAAGATGCAAACACTAGAAGTCCTATGAATGAGGAAAATCTGTGTTTTTGGGGCAGCAAGAGAGTCTTTGCCTCAAATCATGGTCCCAGAGGGAGGAAGAGAGGAAGAGGGACTGTTGTTAGCCTATTGAATCTTTTTTTATTACTGCTTAACCTGCTACAGAAAGCACAAATGGAGGCAAACTACTAAATCATCAAAAGCAACCTATTCTTAACCATAAAAGAAATACATCTAACATCAAATTAATATACAAGCTAAAGTAAGCATACAAATACAAGTAAAGAGAAACTTGGCTGCTTGAATTGGGCCCTAACCCAAGAGCTTCAGCCGTATGATGTAACTCAATGCTAGCTCAAGAAGGATTCCATCTTCATTATCAAAAAATAACAAGTTACATGAAACTGTCACAAAATAATAAGCTCGAAATTTGAGCAGAGTTTACATAAGCAAAAAAGATCTGACCCTAGTGAGGCCCTAGGCCTCTCTACTTATACATTGGAAGCTACCAAAATCTTCCTTAAAATCAGGGAGGCTTGGCTCCCAAAACTCAAGATAACTATCAGTCGTCCTCTACTTTCTCAGCTGCCTTCTAGTGCATGATTCGGCTGCTTGTACTCCGAGCTGAATGAAGGGAAATTCAATGTGAGGAGTAATACATGAGGGGGATTCCCTCCTATAAGTCCTCTCCCTTTTCCACTTCGAGTTATTGCTACCATTTGTCCACTAGATCCTTGACTTTGACCTTGAAATTCATCAATAAACTGCATTAAACACATGTTAGACCACATGGCATCATAACTATCTCAACTCACTCTATAAGCATAAATATAATCAGAAAATCATACAATAAGCTAAGAGAATGGTTGATTTGACTAGGTTAGGAGGTAAAATGAGCCCATATAATTACCCATTTATGAGGCTCATCATCATGTACTCTTCATATTTGAGTTTTTTTATCATCCAGCTTTGGCGGTTTTTTAGGAAATTTTTTTTTGAGGATCAACATTTTTAGCATGAGAACTTGGAAGATGGTTTCTGGATCTTAATTTGGACTTATCATTGAGGGGGGGAATGTTAGCCTCACTCTCATAATAAAACAATTATAAATCCAAATTATAATTTAATAAATCAAATCTTGAGAATTAGGAGATAGTTCCTCAAACTAGGGAGTTTAGTTAGGATGAGAGATTCTCTCCAAATAGTTCTCCTAGATTAGTGTGTTGTTGAGATATTTTGTCAACCAAGTTTGTTCAAGATAGATGCACAATCTTGAGACAACTTCTTCATGTATTTATATGTATCATAAACATTATTTTAATAATGAAATTCATGAGAATGAGAGACTAGAGGAAAGTCTCTCGTACCTTTTCTGTCATGTCTGGTTTTTCTATATGTCTAATATTTATTTTATGAGTGACTGTGTTATTATTAGTATTTTAGTTTTCTACAAGCTATTGTAAGTGTTATGGAACCATATAGACTGCATTCATATTCACATCGTGGCATAATTCTTTTCTATGTGAATAAATTTTGCTGATGTCAAACATAGAAAGAAATTATTGTATTATTGACATTTAATGAATGTCGTTAACCAATAAGAGACTAGTCACCATTAATGTCAATAAGAGTCAAGATGCCCAAGTAAATCTTACTAGGTACGAATAAATGAGTTGAATTCGAGTTTCCCAGAAGATATGAAAACATGGGAAATTGATTTATTCCCACTGTTCATTGGCGAGAGAACATTCCATTAAGGAATGCAAGCCTTAAGGTACCAAAATAAAATCTAGTCTCAAAACTAGATAATGTGTTGAACTCGATGGGTTAAGGCTTGTTAGAAGGAGGTCCTTAATGAATACCCCATCAACTAACACAAGCATAAAGTAATGATTTAGAGGACCACAGATGAAATATTTGCATTTATGAAGAAGGTTTTATTTTGCAAAAGGAAAAGGACAATAAGGTAACTCAACATTGTAAGTGAGCTGAATGAATTTATTCATGGGTTAGGAATAAAATGTAAGTGAGGCAGGGAAGTGTGAAACTTGCAAAGGAAAATTGATTTGAAGTTATGCTCTAGAAAGATGGAAATTGATGGATGGATTGTAAGCTTAAGAGAGGAAAATGAATGAGCAACAATGTTATTATGGATGTGATTTGAAATGGACTTGACTTCTTTGTGTTCTATTTGAAAAAAATGGTCTTTGAAAACCACTTATGCATAACTAGTCTTCTTTGATCTTCCTGGAACCTATAGAACTTAGCACTAATTTGCAATAAAACGTAAGATTCTCAAAGGAGAGAAGTGATTAGTCTCTCTTCATATGATATATATGCACCAAATTCATAAATAGTGCTAATAAAACAAATTCAAGGAAGATAAATAAAAATAAAATGCAGTTTTTACTTGCTAGGAATAGGTGTAGCTTGGACTACCCGTTAGTGTTTCATTGATAATTTCTTCATTTGATATCGAATTTCAGTGATTCAAAAACTAGGTTAAAGAAAATTCATATCAGATACATGTTTTTGATGATTTAATGCCTTTTCCAAGTCCAATTTCTATAAAATTCATAAAAAGAAACCAATTCTTTTGTCTCCAATTCTATTGAAACCTATCTCATCTCATACATCTAACAAATATATTTCCAATTACACTTGAATCACCTCAAACATATTTCATATGAGAAATTTATTGTTGTTTGAAGTATTTAGCAAAACAGTAAGAAATAGAGGCATGGGTGCCACATGGTAGTTCCCAAGGGTTCCACGTGGCAGTACAATGCTGACATGGATTCATGATGTGGGAAAGGTTAGTGTGACATGATGACCTCGGAGATGATGATGTGGTAGTGATGTGGACTGTTGACATACCGATGACTTGAAATTCACTGATCAACTATTGATGTGACATGTTGAGCTGGAAAAGTGAAGTGGATTGCTAACTAGAAAAGGTGACATGGCAGATTGTTGGGTGATGATTGTGCAATATTAACTAATAGTATGCTTCCACACAGACCAATCAAATGTCACCATGTGGCAATGAATTTTTTTCCTTGTTAAGGGTTGTCAAAATTATTGAATAGTTAACTAACTTTAGCCTCTATTGGATTTGAACTCATGACCTCTCTTATACAAATTCAAAGACTTACCAATAAACCACAAATCAAATTTTTGAAATGAAAGGCATAAAAAAATTATTTAAAGTAAAAAATATTAACCATTCAACAAATTTGACTAATGAGGCAACAATTTGACATATGCCCAACAAAACAAAATTCTACATTTTTAGGAGAAAATCAAGTGTCTAACTGCTCCATGACACTAGTTAATCAGTTTCATGGCACCGAAATATTTGATTTTTAATTGACCTCATTCTCTTTCCAAAAAAATGGATCTCGCAACCAATTTATTATATAAAAACTGGGAAAACAGTTATTGTTGCAGGTTGCTACAAGTCATGTTACAAAAACATTCATGGGTCATTTTCTCACAAACTATCTGTTTGATTTTGCTCAAATTTTGTATACATATTCCTACTATTCTAATGTTTATGCACACAAAAAATCAACACCATCCAATGCACATACCTTGAGATATATTTGAAATGGTTGTAAGTGATGATGTGTTTCGACAAATTTTTTGTAAATTTCATAAATGATTTGTCACAAACTACAGATAACATTGGGATGATTTTTTTTAGGAAGGTTCCTATGGTCGTAATGTTTTTGCATACCAAAAATTAGATATATCTAATGCATGGATCTCGAGACATAAGTGGAATGGATAAAAGTGGTGATCCTCATTTTCTAAAAAACCATGAAGTGGATTGGGCTAAAAACTACAGGTATTTTTCATCAAAGTATTATGCACTTCTTGTCCAAAAATTACGAGAAACTAGTTCCCAATATGTGAGATATCTTCAATTTAATTTCTGCATTTTGTATTTTGTTTTTGTTTATATATATATATATATATATATATATATATATATATATATATATATATATATATATATATATATATATATATATATATATATATAGTTAAGTAAAATTGTTGATTTTTATTTAAGTGATTCAAATCAAATTGAATAAAGTTTTTGTTAGCAAATAGAGACAAATTAAATTGAAGATTGAAGATGAAAATTAATTCAGACATTTTTGACATCCTCAACGACTAAAACAATTCCTGAAAACTTTTCAAAGCCATTTACTTGATTCCTACTTTGATCTTCTAGGTCACAACAAGGCACAAGAAGAGAGCATACTTAGCAATTTTGAAATTTGAAAAGTAGTATAAGAAGAATTTGATTTCATACCTGAAATTTTAGTTCTGTAAACTCCACTTATTTTCCTTCTTAATAAATATCCCTTTGATTGTATATCTTCCAGCCAATGGTTCATGAATTAGGTGGCTCTTACTACACCACCAAATTTTAAAGAAAATAAATAAAATCAAATTTGAAAAAAAAAAAAAAAAACTCTCCAAACATGGTTTTATTTTCCTCCAATTTTTTTTTCAAGTGTAGGAGTATTTCCAATGAAGCCATTTACGGATCAAAATCTCTACTATGCTTACTTTTAAATTTGAAAAATATACCTCTATATTCATTTGATTGTGAGAGATCAATTGTACATTTGGATTAAATGCTAGAATTAGTTGAAGAATGGAAGACCGTTGTCCCCCTAGTCACCTTTTGAAACCAAACTTCAATGTACTCCTCATTGTCTTGGTTCTCCTCAAAATTCTTGAAATTCATTCTAGATCTCCTATCCATAAATGGATTAGTTTGAAACTCTTATAGTGCAAAGATCCATTGAAATTTATGCATCCTATTTATCGTGCTTTACATATACAGCTAAAAATGGGATTCAAATCTAACCCCTTTGTATACTTCCCCATTTTACTAATATCTTATTCTCACCAAGTCATCCTTTCAACATGAGTTAGACTTTCCATGAATCAAACCAAAGAGAAACGTTGGTACTGGATTATATTCATAATGCCTAATCCCTTAGCACCATCCCCGATAATGGCGTAAAAAATGTCAGGCAATTCAATTTCTTAAATTGCTTTGATTAAATTGTCAACTAGGGATACTCATAAGCTTGTGATGATGCCAGAAACATATATGCAGGAGTAGGCAATTGACTCTAGGCTAAGAAAATTTGGTTGTTGTAGGAAATAAAACACTAAGTTCCCTAATAGTAGGTCCTTCCATAATTTTTCACAAAACCTATAAAAAATAAAAATTATCAAGTATTCCTCATGAAAACAATAAATCATATAAACCTATCGAAATCATTAAGATGAGTTACATGACTTGGTTGTTGTAGGCAAGAAAACACTAAGCTCCTTTACAGGAAGTCTCTTTGTAATGTTTCACATGACCTATCAACAATCAATATTATAACCCAACATATAAATCTAACCAACATTCACAAATATTTAAAATGAAATAAAATGATTCCTTGATCCATTTGGAGTGAGCTCAATTCCCCTAAGTTCAAAGTGACAAATTATTTCATAAATTCATACACTACATTAAAGCAATTTACATCTAGAACTATAGAATGGAAATTTATGTAAAAGGAAGCTTTATTCCGTTCCATCATAAGCTGGATACATTATCCAAGAGTCCTCCTTTTGGAATGGAGGAGGCACTCCTATCTATACATAAACTTGATATGACTAACAAAGATTTGAGATCCACAAATCTCCTAAATCCACAAGTGTATCATGTGGTTACAACTTGTGCTAACACTTAGCAAGTAACATCTCTAAAAATCCTCTCACAAATATCTAATATCTTTGATAAGAAATCTTATAAAAACTTCCATGAAGTATACTTGAAGTAATCTCCCAAATCTTCATCAAATCTTCAAGGCGTTGAAGAAGAAATTCAAATTTGAGGCTTGGTGGTCAAATATGACTTTGTCAAAGTCTTCAAATTCACCTACAAACATCATGAAACTCATACCACTTTCATATATAACTGAACACATGTTACTTTTCCAATATTTAATCATAAATTCACCCAAAAACACTAAAATATATTCATTGGAAAATAATAAGTCTAAACCCGTTGTAATCATGAAAATAGTTTAATGTAAGGGTATGGGAAAGAAAATATGATTTAAAAGTGAAGTGAAAGTGAAGCGAAAGATTGGTAAAAAGATGGTATTTGGGTGACCCAACAGATTCCACGACCTGGCTCGCGTCATAAATTTTAGATAAGGTTTATCCGGTTAACGCTATAAGTTTGAGCTTAACCCTGGATCTACAACAATGTTTCTCATTGCAAAACTCTACCATGGATGAATTATAGGTCTTACCAAATTAAGAGCAATATGCCCGATCTTGAATATGATGGATTTTCATAAGGGCTTGCTCCTTTCCTCCACTATGTAGTGTTATCAAAATAAATCTAACATGGCTTGGCTACGATGGTTCTTTAAACACCTACACTTGTGCTGGAGACCTGCCATTGCCATTAAAGTTGGTTTGAGGTCTGAATAAAATGAATATGTCAAACTAGCATCAGAGTCGACATTACAATGGCTTGGAGAAGGCCACATGCAGGCCAATGGGAGAAAAAGAGGAAATATTCCATATTAATATATTGTAGCACAATAACAAAATGAAAACATGCACTCCACATGGCCAAAATTTTCCAATGAGAAAGAAAGTTCTTATGCTAATAGTTTTGTGCTTAACTATCATTCTCATACACTATCTCAACTCCTTCAAACATTGATACAACACATTAGTCCAACCTACATAATGCTAGCACATGCATGTATAATGCACTCATAACAACATTTCAACCGATATGTAATACATTTATATGTGACTAAGAAGAATAGGAGAACTTATCTTAAAAATACAAAAGTGTTTCGACTAAGAGTGGGACTTGAACTCTCAACCCAATGATAGACAACCTACAACCACAATTACTTGTAGTTTTCACCCCTGAGCAAGATTCCAAAGCTCGAGGTGGAGTGATTTAAAAGGGAGGACTTCAACAAATATATGGTTGAATTGAATACACCATGACACCCCACTTTCATTCCTAAGGCAAGCCACCTCTCTCTTTGTAATACTTATGCTATGCAAGTTTCAATAGGGCCTTTATTTGGATTATTTCTCTCCTTAGAGGTCAACAATGTAACCCCAAACCCCTTTTTCTCTGCCTTTTCTCTAACCTTGGCATGAAATTAGGATTTTTGTCTCTCTGCCTATTCCTCCTCATTTCTTCTCCTTGACCTCTCTCCTCTCGAGCGCATGTCAAATCTCTCTTTCTCCCCCCTTTTCAACAACTCTCAACTCTCTTGTCTCTTACTATTTTGTTTTGCCATGGAAGCTAGAGGACACTTTCCTCTGTCCTTTCTCTTTCAATTCATTTAGCCAACCAAGGAATTATATTTAAAATAACAATTCCCTCAAGTAATATCTTACCTCAAGTGATGGAACCTATCTCCCTCTCTCAGCATTGTAATTTAAAATAGTATTTACATTGCATACATGAGGATAAGTGACTAGGGTGTTACAAAACTCTCCCCATTAGGGGAAAATTGTCCTCGGTGTTCAATGACACATATATAGTGAACATACTTGTAAAACAGACATGTTGTTTGAGGGATATTTATACATTCATCTCTTCACAACATTTACATTGTTCCATGCATTTTCTTCAATAAAAAAAAAAATATGATAAGCCTAATATTAGAATTAAACCATCTTCTAATGGTTTTTCCTAAATGTGTTCATACCAACTTGGATTGCTCCTTTTTCCAATGTTTCTATGTTGAGCCCTTTTCTCTCTCAGTGAACAATTTGTAACTCATCGTTTTTGGGCACACCCCCAATGTGCTTCTAACCCCTATGCTCATGACTAAGAAACCCAATTTATTTTCTGGATTCCCTTCTCTGCTTCTTAGTCTCTTAGTCCATTTGGTTACTTCCTCTCCATGCATTAACTCACCTACCAAGTTCAAGGATCTCGTTCTCTGCTTCTTAGTCCTTCAGAAAATCCATCCCTTGGAAAGGTTTCCTTGCATCAGAAGGAGTTCAAATCCAAGGCACATTTATGCCTTTAAACTAAAATATAGGTCATATCATGCTTCATGGTGATCAGTGGGAACCATTGAGGACTAGTGTCCCACAATGGATTTTTTCACGAAGTCATTACTTTAACACACTGTTGTCATTCTACCTTGCAATATATTTCATTCATTTGGATGGAAATCTCATATCCTTTCCTACATAGGCACAAATATTTCTTGAGACTCATCATGAAGAAAATGTAATAAATTTAAATCATAACTCATTAGTAGTTTATTCATGAGGTGAAGCCAAAATTATTCTTCAATTCCTATAATATAAAACCAAGTTAGCTCATGATGCAAACCATCATATTTAAAATACTGAATTTAGATTCACAATTTAAAGTTAAAGATCGGTGATATATTGTTACTTATCTTAATTTTCTCCTTGCTTCTTGTTTAACACCCGTTGGATCAATTGGTTATCTTAAAAAGCATCTAGTAACCCTTTCCTTTTTGCATACACACTGGATCGATTTCTAGCCTGACAAACATCCAATGCCTTCTCTTCTCCTTGACCATGTACACACACTAGATTAGTTTCCAAGCCCGGAAAGCACCTAGTTCCTTCTATTCTCATTGACCACATATGCACACTAGATCAATTTCCAAGCCCAATAAGAATCTAGTGCCTTCTCTTCTCTTTGATCACATACACACACTAGATTGGTTTCCAAGCCCAACAAGCACCTGGTGGCTTTTGTTCTCTTTAACCACGTACACACACTAGATCAGTTTACAAGTCCGAAAAGCACCTAGTTCCTTCACTTCTCTTATCTTTGATTTCAAATTTACTAAGTGGCTCATCAGCCCCAAGGAAATCACTTAGTAATAAATAAGTATGATTAACCCAAATGCTACCCTCCGAATATGGGAACTACCAAACCAGGTAGTTACTACCAACCAAATAGTCTTTTGTTGATAGGAATATAGGTGTGTTCCACACCTTTGTAGGCCTACGTAGTCCATTACCTACCTATTCCATACACATTACACAACATAGGGGTCCATATACATAGTGTACCACAACACCTACACATATACACAATGTACCACAACACATACACATACACATGATACACACATTGAATATGCATATATGATACAACACATAAAAACACATATAGCATAGATCCATATGTATACAATAATGTTTCCAATCCACCAACCATAGTGTCCCTATCCACAAACACCGGAAAACACTTCCTCTAGTGTCATTCCCATAATTTACCGTGTGTGTCCATAATCCAATCCAAGATGTGTGGTTTCTTTAATTATTCCCGCTTTTTCCTCACACATCACAGATCACATTGTTGTATTTACATTGAAATATCCTTCAACATTCCTTGTTCACAATATAACATGGGTTTATTTTATAAATCATCTTCACATAATTTTAAAATTATAAATCAATTAGGGGTACTTTCACCCACTTAATTTCTCATACAATCAAGAATCTTGCATGCTACCCACATTTACATAGAAATGTATATAAACCATCATTCCTCCATAAGAATGATTGTTGACAAAACCTATCAGTCATAATGGAATTTACATATGTATATAAATAGAGACCTAATCATGGGCATATTTACAAATTCATGTATATCTATATCAAGTTAAGGTCAAAAGCCTTCTTTGTGCCCTTGTCATGGCTATTGTGCCACTATCCATCATTCTATTATTCACTCAATCATGAGTGCAATAGAAATTCACTTATGGTAATTGAAGCCAAGGCTTAGATAATTCCCCGTACATAACAAGTCATGAAATAGTTAATTAAATTCTCTTCCAAAATTGATCTTTCTACTGTTTCCCTTTCATATTTATATCATGCAGAAACTTTCAACCACTTATGTTCTCGCTTATGTCGTTGTTGTGTCTAGAAGAAATTCTCCAATGTGCTTCAACATTAGCCTTCTTCCATCCCCTCTTCCCAACTTGCAACTCCTTGTTTCCTGGAAATTTCTTAGCTCGTTTATATTTAGGCACATTACATGCGGCCCTCCTCAACTCTCTTTCACTAGCTCCATGGAAATTCAACTTGAGACCCTAGGCCCCAAGTATGCAAATCAAAATTCTGTCATGGCCATAATAACCAATATTAAAATCAAAGTGAGTGGCAATAATGAAAAGGAGAATTAAATCCATGATCACAATCATAAAGGAAACCCCACTCAAAACAACATGGCCATGTACACATCTAGAATCAGAATGACATCAATCATAAAAATGATAAATTAAAACATCCTATTAAAGGAATTAAAATAAAACAATCATCAAAATTCAATTTTATGCCCTTCAGTTCAACATTCATGGAACTTCTATCCATAATACAATGCACATAGGTATGCATATACATATGCATATCCATGTACCAAAATCAGTTCCAGACTTCTTCGCAAGGCTCACAACAACCTTGAAGTCTTGCACTGCCCACAATTTCAAAGGGGATCTTTTCAACACCTACATATATACATAGATGTGTCAAGGATCTTGAGGGAGTTCCCCCTTCTCCTTCTCGACATCCTTCATCATTTTTTCATGTCCTCGTGGTTCACAAAATATATTTTTATTCTTCTTCGTCCTACGAGGACATTCATTTTTCAGATTCTCTTATCTGCAACACCAACATGAAATTATTCTCTTCTCCTTTTTAGCCCCAGGAGACATCTTCCAGGCTATGCCATCTTTCCCTTTTGAGGATTCAACTTGATATGTCATTTCTAATAAAAAAAATTGCAGTTCATCATTCCACTCAACTAGTTCTTAGATATTTAGCTCATCTTCCAAGTCTTTGAGCTCAACCTTCAAATTCCTAAAGGTTCTCTTGCTTTAGAGGGGTGTCGCTCCTTCTCACTCTTGATGAAATTGGTCCATCTCCTGCTGCAACATGCCACTATCCATGTTTCCTTTAATCATCACTGAGTCTTGTTATGTGTCGTCGCATATATTTAGTTGTTGGTGCATTAATCAATTTAAACACTTATATCAATTGTATTTCCCTATTGTACCAAGAATGTTGCCCTACAAATACACACATGCCTCAATTTACATATTAGTCACATGTCTCAAAATCTCGTACATCAATAATTTTAGTTTTCCACTATGCTAGAAGAATACCTCTGACCGACAAAACAAACATTTGTTGAAAAATATGATGAAACACTGGGGAACCTTATAATTCAATGTAAACTATGGCATAACTAGAAATCCTTCAGCGACACAGTCTATACAAGGCCTTTTCCTTTGAACTCATTTAGTTAAAATATTGAACTTGGGTTATTTTTTTATCTCATAATGAGATAAGAACCCTTTGAAGGCTTCAACCAACCATTTTCATATGTCACAACCCATTCCTTAAAAAAGGAAGGCATTGAATACAATGGCCAAAATCCATAAATAGAAGCATAATCATCATGAAGGAAAATTCAACCTACATTGAGGTTCCATGCCATATAACAATTAGGTAGTGGACTCCCCCATCCTAATCAATATATTCATATACCTATACTTACATTTAGATGTTCATGCTTCATGTTGAGCTCCATCCCTAAACCATGGATTCATGCATTATTTTCATGGAACATACTTGGGTTACCATGTAAACATATCTACTATGAAAGCAATAAATCAATTATAAACTAACATTTAATACCTAGAAATTAGTTTAGTTAATTTTCTAAAAATCATTATGAAGCCACATTTGCAAGAACTCTTTATCACTTTCCCATGATAGAGACCATCCAGTTGAAGTGTTGAACCTAGATGATTTGATACCACTCTATAAACATCCCACTTACCTTAGTCGAATGTCCACCTACTAATCCAATTTCTCTTGTACCATTACAAAAATTGGATAATAGTTATTTTTTACTCTTATGTCCATTTGTCCTTATTAGTTCTCCTCTTAAGGGTTTGGATTATTTATTAAGTTTACCATGATTATTCTACACCATATTATTATTATTTGGGCATACACACACACACACACTCACAAACACACATTACACATTATTAGTGGATATAACTACAATATGCTAGCATAACTGATGCTAGTGCCCATACATGATGAAACCCAAACCATACAGTGATTAAAAGACTGTTACCAGTTAGGTAGATCAACATTCTACACGAGCATGTACCCTTCCCACTAATGTCACAATGGGTGAGTGGGGTCTATTGAGATCCTAGTTGTTCATCCCAAAAGTTAGATCGACGATATATGTGTGGGGTAGCCTCATCCCTAACGTTACATAGAGGGGAAATGCATACCATTGATTTTTGGAAGTGATTCACCATTTCCGATCGACATGGTGGATCCCACCTAATGCTAAATTCCACTGTAACTATATATACATACATACATACATACATACATACATACACACACACACACACACACACACACACACACACACACAGATATATATATATATATATATATATATATATATATATATATATATATATATATATATATATATATATATATATATATTTCATGAACATTCCATGATGCTTGTGCTCTAGATCAACGAATTTCAACCAGTCAGCATGCATGGATGTTAATAATGGTAGGGGTGGTGCGCAAAGTAGTTTATAAAAACCACCCATCTCTACATCTATGGATGGCATCAATACCAACATCCCTCCATCGCCTTTTCCAAAACCACTGCAGGGGGTGTTGGAAAAGGAAGTATCAGGTTTCCAAAACTACTTACGATTTTGTTGAAATGGGTATAATGACAAGTTAGGGCCTGAAAAATACATATATCCCTAGTACTCATAATATCTTACAATGTTGCATTGGTCCCAAATAATCATCCTCTACAAGTAACTAGGTCCTCCACATTGTCCCGATAATTGTCATCATGATGCTTCCATTGCATGATCCCCCTTAAATTTTTGGGGTGAGACTTGTACGACATGTCATATTGACCTTCCTCTGCTAGATTTTCCTCTGACATTTCCTCTTTAATCTCTAGGAAGGCTCTTACAAGCTGAAATTTTTCAGGGCCCACCTTGCACCCATGTGATTTGCAACTAGGATCACATTGAGGCCACCATGTCTTGATGCCATGTCATCCCACTACTTGTCACCCCACAAACTTTATGCTTCCCTTCTACTTATCCATCAGGATTAAAATATTAGGTTGACCCATTTGTGGGCCTCTACTTCTTCACTAATGGCTAGGCCACTAACCTCCCTGTGTGTGCCAAAACAACACGAGCTTACATCATCCAATCCATTCATTTGACTTCTCCACTTTATCCACTTGGGAAAATGTCTCCAACACTAATTGGATGGGCTAGCCTATCGAATGGGACCACCATTCAGCCAATAGATAGAGTTTTGGGCCCGTGTTCCTCCCACAATGGCCTAGACCAGAGTCATCCCACTCATCCATTTGTGTTATTTTCTTTACACCTTCTGCGACTAAACTTCCCGCCAATGCAAACACTCTCCACCTATCTTGTCAGACTAGCTGGCTCAGTTCCTAGTCAGCTTGACCACTCCTTTGTGCCACTAGCCACAAGCTTCCAGGATGTGGCCTCCAGGCGAGGTCACCCCTCCATTCGCCCAACTATGGTAAGGCGAATTCCTAACATCAAATCCATGGCTTCCATGATGGGGCTTCCATCATACCATTTGGATAAGATTTCTTGAATTAAGGTTATAAGTTTGAGCTTAAGTTGAGATTTGTAGAAAAACTTGTCATTGCAAAAATAGGCCATGGCTCAACTAGGATGTTTTACCAAATTAGGAGCAATATACATGATCTTGAATTTGGTGGTTTTTCATAAGGCATCTATCCCTTCCTACATTGTGTGATAATATAAAAATAACTCTAACATGGATCAACTACAATGGCTCTTTAAATGCTCAGACTTGTGTTAGAAACATGCCATGGCCATTATTTTTTGTTAAGGAACCCATTAGTGTTATCCCTCTAGAGCTTACAACATAAATTCCTTGCCTCAATTCATAATGAATACATCAAGCAAAATTTATCAAGGACTTCTCCATTTAAACCAAAGGCTTATCAATTATGTCTCTTAAGGTCTTATAGTCACTTTATTCCTCTACATCCTCATGCAAGAAGAAATATCTTTGCCAAGAAATATGTAGGTCTACATCAAGGACCAAATAGGCATCGTAAGCTTATAATAGCCACCATGAAGCACATGGGTCCAAATAGATCACATGAATATTTGCATTCCTCAAGGAAATAGGGATTCCTCTGTTTGAGTTCAACTTCAAGCATCAAGCTCATATACACGCATACGATGAATAAGATGGCATACTTATGAACACTCACTTTTCATGGGTAGGGAATCCTAGACATATTTTCACTAATGGTTGTCAACCACCCTCTTCCATAGTCTTTGTGACTCCTTAAGAGCCTCTAATACTCACACTACACATTATAGTGCTACTCGACATGGGTTGTAGCTACTCAGTGACCATATGTGCACATGTTTATGCATAAATTTTCTCTCACGTCACAAGAAGAAATATAGTGACATATATGGCTCTCAAACCTATGAGGTTCACAGGAGTGAATGCATAGCAAAGATGCAAGCCTGTGTGAAGTGCATGAATATAAATTTGAGTCACTCTAAATAATGAGTGCATGCATTACACAAAAAAAAACATAGATCTATTTTTCTAAGATATTAATAAAATTAATATGTGGACCCAATGCTAGAGTCTATAGTACTAAGGCTTGGAGAAGACCGCATATGGGTCAATGAGAGAAAAAGAGGAAATCTTCCATATTACTACATTGTAACACAACATTGAAATGCAAACATGCAATCCACATAGCCTGCATTTTGCAATAAGAAAGAAAGTACTTATGCTAATATTTTTTTGCATCCCTATAATTCTCATGTATTATCTCAGCTCCTTCACGAATTAAAACAACAGATTAGTCCACTCTATGTAATGGTAGTCACAGGCATCTCTAATTCACTCATAACAACATTTCAACTGAGATGTATATACATTTATTTGTGTGTAGGAAGAATAGGATCAATTATCTTAGCAATAGAGAAGTGTTCCAACTGAGAGTGTGAATCTAACTCTCCACCTAACCATAGACAAACTATAACCACTGTTACTTGTAGTTGTCACCACCAAGAAAAATTCCAAAGCTTGAGATGGAGTACTTTTAGAAGGAAGACTTCCACAAATATATTGTTGAAGACAATAAACCATGAGAATCCACCTTTATTACCAACGCAAGCCACAACCCTCTTTGTAATACTTAATTTATGTAAGTTTCAATAGGGCCTTTTTTTGGTTTATTCATCTCCTCAAAGCTCAACAATGTAGCTCCAAATCCTGCCTTATTTGCCTCTACTCTAACTAGGTGAAAATGGTTTTTGGTGGTTCTTCAAATTTATTTTTTTATTTTACTCTTTTATAGGACACAACAATGGGTTTTCTTGTTTCATGTTTTTGAGTTCTTGATCCTTGGACCTGTGCATTATGGACCCACGATTACCATTTAAAAATTGTTTTATTGAAACTCCTTTCACCATAGGTAACAATGGTGCTAAGTCTCTGATCCATATTCAATTGTGGAGCCATTAAACCCCACTTCCATGCTATCGAATCATTCTTAACTCCCGTCCATAGATGGTTGCTAAGAAAAATTTCTTTTGTACCTCCTCCCTAGAATTTTGATCTAACAATATATCCAACAATTCATTGAAGGATTAGAACGAAGTTGCAGGCCAGAAGGCCACAACAAATCTTCTCCCCACACTGGGCTCATGTTAGTATGCATACAAAGAACCCACTATCCAGTCTTATTTCCAACCATCTATCCTTCTTGTAATTGATGGTTGCAATCTCATCATCATAGCCAAAATCATCATGTGGGCCTTTATAATCAATTTTCACCAAAGTGACATGGATCATTCTTAGCATTAGAATGTAGGTTCATTCTCCTTGGTGCAAACATGTAAATCATTCAACTATTAGTTGCAAGGAGATTTATTTATTTTGTTGATCACGCTTCAGTAAAATCATATTTGTCTATGCTTTAGTTTATAACGAATTTCATAGGAACTTTATTCAACATTCTCACACATCCAAGCTTATAGACTCATATCAGTACAGGAACTGTAATTAAACAGCAAAAATAACACAACACAGTAGGAAATTCATATTATTCTAATCACTCTTCATAATACAATACCTCCCTCAATCATTTTGTGAGGTCTATGAGTGACATCGCTCATGTTCATCATCTAAATGGCCACCCTTTGTAATGTTGAAGACTATAATTTATAGAAAATACAATACATCGAATGTATCATATCATATTCATTATTTAATCCTAAAATCTCATAATAATTTCCTAAAATCTCATAACAATTTCCTAAAATCGTATAACTTCCCTATTTATAGTAAATTAACCATATTCTATGAGTGAGGTGGCCAATAATTAGATAGATGATTTAATCGATTCACCATTTCTTTAAGGGTTGTGGTTTCAATATTAAACAAAGATTGCATGCCAACAAAGTAGCAAACCATGTCCTCCACCATTGTTTCCTCTTACCAAAAGTTTGTACATTCAATTTTGACTTGGGATATGTCAATGCTCCTACATTACACTCCCAAGGAAAAAACAAATATGACCTCCAAGTCATATAATTTTTTCTTTTTCTTCTCAAAACAACTTTAACCTATGATTTGCAAACCTCTACAATAGCAAGTCTTCCCTTCTTGCTACATGATACCTCATTGAGCTTCTCTCCTCAAGGTTCATTCTTTTGGCATATTTAGTTTCTCTCATCTAGAACCAATCAAGAACTCCTTGCTCTAGGTTGATGTAAATATTATCACCTCTCTCTACTACTACCTTCACATAAATAAAGGCCACACACTTATCAATCTTCAACAAACGTGTACCTCCTTATGTTGCTCCTAAAATCTTCACAACCTCTGCTTCTTAATCAACTCTACATGTAGGATTTTCTCCTACTCTGGTACGACCTCATGAAAATGGTTTCTAGGGGCTCATCAAAAATAATTTTTATATTTCTCTTTGATAGTGTGCAATAGTAGGTTTTCAGGTTTCATTTTCTTGAGTTCTCGATCCTCAGACCCGTGGGTTATGGGCCCATGATTAAACTGTAGAAATATTGTTATTGAAATTCCTTTCACTATAGGTAACAATGGAGCAAAGTCTTGGATCCATACTGAATTGTGGAGCCATGTTGTGCTCCAAAACAACCCCCCATTTTCATAACATTTTATTTACAAAATTATTATATGAAATGGGTCCCTTTAGAAGTCAATTGGTATCAATATTACATTATTTGTAAAAGGTCCACAAACCAAATGAAGGCATTATATAAAACCTTTTGAAAAACCCATATTGAATCAAATATAACAATCTTTTATCATTGCGATAAAGCGATTGCAAGATCGCATATCGCAATGACATAGAAGACGCAAATAAGTGACATATGGGATCACGCCGATGCGATATCGCTATCGGCTATCGGCAAAACTCGATGCACATCATAAAGCAACCCATGCCATTAGTCCCGATGTGATGCGCAATCGGCAAGCGGCAATACTTTATATACATGATAAGCACCTTAAGTCATTCACCCCGTTCCGATGTAATTTCGCAATCGACAATCGGCAATATTCCAAGTATAATAATAAGGCGCCCAGATTCTACCCCCGATGCGATGCGATTTCGCTATCGGCAGTCGGGGGTATGATATCCGTATGTTTATATAACACCTATTCTCCCGATGCGATGCGATATCGCTATCGGCGATCGACGTTTCAAGATTGCCAACATAAAGATTTAAAGTGTTCCCGATGCCCGATTGCGATACAACGCGGGTTTCGAAAAAGCCGTTAAATGGAGGGATATTATGATACATTCGTATTTAAAGTTTGATCTCTTAAATAATCCATCACCTGCACTCAACTACCAAAATATCCATAGCACGCTTAAGCGAGTCATTCAGCCGAATAATGGTGTAATGAGCATTTAAGGGGTGGCAGGCCTTAAACGGCCATTTAATGTATCAGTAAGATCTTCCCATGGATTAGATCCGCAGCCATTTTTAAGAGTTAATCTCTCAACACACTTTGATTGATATATCTTTCCCGTATTGGATTTTCATTAGCATATCTCTGTGTTACGTTTATTCTCGCCGCTGTGCAGAATTCATCCATAGAAGGAAGCTCAAACAACATGGGGAAGAAATCTAAGAAGACCGCAGGCGCTTCCACTACACCAGCTGCAGGACAAGCTCTTGTGGACAAGAAGAAGGGCTTAATATCTGATACTACATGCATGGGTCTCACCAGAGTTACTTGGCAAGGCACTTACAACCTAATTGAAGACGAAGAACCAGTAAAAACAGTAACAGAAGCTACTGCGGATCCTACTCGGAAGTCTAAATGTACTCTCAAGGATTTAGCCGACTCTTTCCTTCACAGAATAGCAGCCAGGGAGCAAATTCTCCCATACACAGACGTAGTGCTGTGGGCGATTCAAGAAATCCCAATCTTGGATAGAACTTTCAGCACTAGAGATGGAAGAATCTTCGGATCGTTCAGGCCAGATGATCTAAGGCAAATGTATCATTTGCCCGAGCCGGAGAAGATATATAATAAAGCATTCTTGGAGAAGTTTGCAAGCGAAAATGAAGTTGAATCCGAACCCATCCGGGATTGGAGACAAAATCTAGCCAAACACAAACACGAATCTTCCGGTAAGTACTCGGTTGATTCTCTGGCTTCTCCTTATTGCTATGCGGGAATAATGATGTGTAGATTATGGGGATTGCATGATTCTGCTAATTTTACCATAGAGATGGTTCCTCTAATGGAGGCAGCTGTAAACAGTATAATTATGGATTGGGCCACCATCCTTTCTGACAAATTAGCACAAGCTGTCCGTGATTTTAGACATCAGACTGTCGTCACTGAAAGGAAAATTCCTCCATTCTATTACAGTGCATATATCTTAGATACACTATGTTTCAATTCTAAATTCCCCGTGCTCGGCTGGAGGTGGACGCGACAAGATCCCACGGCTATCCACATATACCACCAGAAACTATGGAAATCCTCTTATAAGCACCATCTGTACCAAATTTGCAATGGCTTTATGGTGCCTATTCATTATTCTATTTTTGATAAACACATTCCCAAGATTTCCTATCAAGCTTCGTTTGATATAACAGCGGTAGCGAGTTGGTTTGGAGAGGAGAGATTTACCTACATAAGAGTTTTCAGCAGCCAAGCCAACCCACATGTTCTCCCTTTGTATATACTAGATAAGCTGCTAGCAAGAGAAATCGCCTATCAGATTATGGCTGAGAGTGTTACACAGACTCTCAAGAAAGAAACGAAGAGGGGCTGGCCCTCTTTTCCCTTGAGGTGTGGTGTCTATACTCTGCATGATCTCAAACATGTAGAAAAGGAAGCCACAAAGATTCAATCCTTAACTCTGGCGACTATTCCAAACAGGCCATATGATCCAAAGAAAGTTGCCTACAATGCACTAGAACAGGCCAAATTGACAAAATTTGAGCACAAAGAAGATATGTTTGACGACCTATTCGTTGCAGCCGAAACAATAGGTCAGGCCAAAGAGCTCGCTCGATTGAAATATAATGATGAAGGGCTGATTGAGTTTAATAAGCTTAGAGAACAGAGGTTGCAAACTCTGCCTCTAGATTTACTAGCAACAACCCCGACGACATCATCAAGCGAACCTGTTCAACAACAGTCAAAGGAACCTCCAGTGGTAACAAAGGATCATAAAAAGGAACAAGAGGAAAGGCAGAGAAAAGAAAAATAAGATAGGCAGAAGAAAGCACACGAGGAGAAACAGAGGAAAGAGAAAGAGGAACAACAAAACAAAGAGCAAGAGGAAAGGCAAAAGAAAGAACAAGAGGAACAGCAGAAAAGAGGGCAAGAAAAAGTGCGGAAGGAGTCCCAAGCTGAAAAGGAAAAAAAAACCACCACTGATGTCAATATAGATACTACTATTGACCCTAATTTGCTTCAAGAGTGGAAGCAATTTGACTCTATCATCAGTGGGTTGGAATGTTCCAAGGATACAGACACTTCCAAGACAAACGATATACAGGACATCACTTCACCTCAGGTTCTAAGTAGAACCATCGGCCCACCCATTTCCAAGGATGTCGAGATAATACTGAAAGACCCCTCCAACCAAATCATTCTCCAGGTAGAAGATATTCCTCCCATGGATGTTTTCTACAGCCCGAGGCATAAGGCAGTGTTGAAAAGACAAAGGAAAAGGAGGAAGATTGATCAACCTCCCCTTTTTCCAGAACAAACTGTAACGGGAAGCGTGGTTTGGAAGGAGGAATTCGACCCCTCCGATGACCTAACAAAACTGTCACAGTATGCGGGAGCCTATTCGGCAGCAACAATCGACAAGGCATCGAAGGTAAGTCTCCTACTAAAGACTAAGGACCAAGAAATTTTCGCATTACAGGCAGAGTTGGCTGAATCAAAGGAGAAGGCAGAGCAGGCGGAGCAGCAGTTGTCAACACAACAACAAGTGAACAGTCAATTAACTCAAGAATTGCAGGCAGAAAAGCAAAGGGTCAACCAAAACGCAATCCAGAAATAGAAGGAATTATCGGAGGAATTGACACAATTAAGGGCAGCAAACGAGCAAATGATGAAAACAAAAGATGAGCAAATCGCTCAATTTTCATCGCAGCTCGAAAAGATAAAGGGCGCTCAACAGGTGGGTGAATTCAGAGCAGAAGCAGTGCAAATAAAAACTGCATTAATATCCCAAATTTGGCTCCTCTGTCAACAAATCGCTCAGGCAGAGCCATTGTGTGAGCTAACGAAATCCATAAATCAGCAGGTAGAGAAGGCCAGGAATGAGTTAGACCAGGTCGAAGAGATCATAACCGCATATCTTGACTGGCAAGATTCTGATCAAGGGAGAGAAGCAAATTTGCCCAAGATTTCAGAAACATATAAAGACATACTTTTCACAGAATGGCACACTCAGGTGATGAAAGCAGAAAGGGCAGCTTCAAGATGTAAATCAACTTCCAGCAATCTGGTTGATCTAGTTAACAACACTCTCTACTTAGCAAATATGATTTCCCAATGTACACCAAGAAAGATAACAACAACAAATACATTGGAACAATCGTGCTATCCTGATTTAGAGGAGAAAGGGAGATTAATCGTTGGGATTAATAGTTTAACTATTGATGCATACTCGCTCTTATTGGTAAAACTGCATACACAGAGAGCCGCCCTTAAGTGCCTAACAGATGCCATCGCGTGAATAATTCCCGATATTCAGGATGCCACCTATGCCGCCCAGCTCAGTTCGCGCCTCAACAAACCTCCTGAAGTAGAGCAAATGCTTGTGATAAGTCAGCTCAGATTTAAAGGCAAGTAGCCTACCTCTTGAATCATGCCGCCGATTGCCAGATCGCTGAGAAAAATAGGATCAAAATTTATTGATACTGATTTAGTTGCATTTTCAGTTTAATAGATATTTAGATTAATTTAGTATTTATAGACCCTTTCATTGTTTTGGAAAGGGTCGTAAAGTTTTGTACCAGACTTAAAGACTGAAGTTTGCACTATTGTGCTTCAGTCAATATTATTTTATGAAACTGGACCAGTCTTTCTTAATTTAGCAAAGAAGCCTTTTATGCAATTGTGCACTATTGTCGTTGTTGTGAATGTTTCTGCATTGGAGAAAGAATTACAAGTAGCGATTGATATCGGGAGTGTCAAAGCAGCTCATATGGTATTTCTATCTATGTCTGAATTCATTCTTGTTATGTGAATTGTTATTTGATTATCCTTGCTATTGTTGATTATATGCATGCGCTGTAACAGCAGATCTACATTCATACCACTATTGGATGTTTTATGATATGCTTTCCTTTTAATCATGTATATGTCGATAATATAAATGATGAGTGCAGTAATATTGCTGTAATCGCTGGGCTTAACTATTTAGGCACAGTAATCTTGAATGAATTAATATCTATGTCTGATCGACGGAGTCATCTATATGACTGTCCTTAGACACAGACCATTAAACGCTGTACTTTAAAGTTCAATTAATTCCCGGGATAGGTTATAGTTCTTGTATTCTTGTTAAATAGTTTAGTTATTTGCCCATCGCTAGCTTAGTTTTATAAATCATCCATTCATCCCGATTATCTACTTTTGGGAAACTGGTCCCATTATCCCCAGTCGGAGCCACTATTCCAAACGGAAAAGGAGCTGTATTAAGGTCCGGACCGGGTGGTTATCCCCGATGTTGTTGCAGCGATTTTCGAGGCATCAACATTTTTGGCGCTAGAAGGAGGGCATCGACTGTGAATGGCACATAAGCCAAAACCCATAAGCCATTCTAAGAGTAATCCTCCCTCCAAATCCCCTCGATCTTCCTATTTTCATACTAGTTCGCCGGTATCCAAACAAGAAGAAGGGGAATCAACTACCACTGCTCAAACCCATCATACTCCAGAAAAATTAAGTCTTGAATCACCTGAAGTCTAGTCTCTTATCCACAAACTTCAGAGCTTCTCGATTTCACCCCAGAAATCTGAGGTATCACAAAGCAGTGCGACTTCGCAGTTCAATTTAACTCACCCTCTCACCAGACTTCAGAGTGAAAAGATCGGTATTGAACCCACTGATTTCCCTTTACCCAAAAGGAAAAAGGCGAAGAAAAATACTGAAGGATCTGATAGTGAAGAGCTTTCATCCACATCCTCCATTGCATCTTCCCCTCTGCGAAGTCAACCATCCACTCCCCCATTACATATTGCCGTTCATCAAGGATTAGAAGCTTCAACATCCCAACCTGCCCACTCCTCAATATTATTTCCTTCTCATGCATCTGGAATTCCAACAGTAGTATCAACCACTGTTGCTATTACAATGGCAGATCCATGGACCAGAGCTGGTGCAGTCAACATGCCTGCGCCATTGCATCCATTACCAAATTATCCTGAAAAATGGCTACCCAAGTTTAATCCAGATGATGGAACCCAAGCTGAGGAACACATTAATAATTTCATGTTAGCAATCAATTTGAAAGGAGTAACAGAACAAGATGTTGTTGTTAGACTCTTCCCTTATACCTTGCAAGGATCAGCAGGATCCTGGTATTTCTCTTTACCCTCTGGTTCCATTACCAGTTGTAACACTTGCCAAGAGCAGTTTCTTACCAAATATGGAGATGATAGGTCTTTGGCTACTTTAATAAATGATCTATCCAATCTGAGAATAAAACATAGGGAACCAATTAAGGAATTTAATGCACGCTTCAATAAACTCCTAAATAAAATCCCTACTCCCTCCAAACCAAGCGAACAAATTCGGAGCGAATGGTATATAACAGCTCTGCCTGCCAATATAGCCATCTATGTAGATAGAGCAGGGAAACCTACCTTAGCCAAAAATATGAAAGAAGTGCTTGCTGTGGAAAAACGCATCAATGCCCTGGAAAAGAAAGCTTCCCTGGAAGAAAGAAAAGCCAAAAAAGTCTCTTTGAAAGATGACTCAAAGAAGAAGATCCCAAAAGACCCATACGACATGGAAGGTTTGCAAAAGGTCTTAAAGACGTTATCAAATGAAATGGTCGAAATAAAAAAGCAGGTGGCCGAAACCTCAACCAAAAGACCCTTTAGAACTTTTAAGAGAAATGAGTCAAAGCCCCCAAATGTCATATCTAACGCAGACTCAGAGCAAGAAGAAGAAGAGGAAGAGGAAACAATCACACCGACTGATGATGAAGAAGAAGTAGTAGAATGTCATGGAATGTGGGATTTTATACTCCCCAACTCCGATACTGATAATGAAGAAGAGGCGTTGCCAGTTACTACTAGGAGCAAAAGTACTTCTGAACCTGTTCAGGTATCATCAAAGAAGAGGAGTGCAGGTGCCACTACAACCAAAGAAAAAACACCTGCAAAGAAATCACTTGCAACAGTTCCCCAAAACTAGCCCTCAACTTCTAACATTCCTTCAACATCCAAAACATTAGTCGTATCTGATTCAATGGAGTATAACATTGTTGATGACATGAAGAAAACTAAAGCAAACATTACTATGTTTGAGCTTAGTAAATTAAAGCATCAACAAAAATTACTTCTTAAAGAATTGAATGTTGTTCCCTCTACACCGCTTCCTAGTGCAAAAGCCGCTAATGATTCAGGCCAACCTCCTCCAGGTATGGTTGAAGCTACCGATTCAGTTCTAATTGGAGATAGATCAAATTCTCATACTCCACCCTTCCTGCTGACCTATGAGATTTACAACAGAAACCTGCATAACTGTTTAATTGACTCAGGGGCATCATCTAACATAATGCCAGCTTTAGTTTGCTCTAAACTGAACATTGAACCCCAGAAGTCTGCTATTCATATTGTACAGTTGGACAAGACCAAAGTGCAGGTTGTAGGAGAAATTAATTCCGTAACTATCAGGTTGTCTGCTGATCCTAGAGTAGTACAAAGGATTGACATCCTAATAGCCGATATACCTGAATTTTACGGTTTAATTCTGAGTAGGGATTGGTCCGAAAAATTGCATGGGTATATTTCCACTGATTGGTCACATATGTGGCTTCCCTATAAGGGCAAGCCAAATCAAATAAGGATCGATCGAGAGAAACATATGACCCACACAGTTACTGAATTTGAGCAAGAAAACCAACCTGTAGCGTTCAATAACAACATTTTGGGGAATTATTCGTCAGAGTCATTCTTTGGAAACTTTGTTGCCCAACCATCTCCTTTTTCAGTCAATCATTTTACATCTCAGATTGAAATTTTTTCACAAACTGATGAGTCTAGATGTTTCAATGATGCTGAGAAAACTGTAAATACTTTTGTTAATACCTCTTTATTTTGGTCTTTATATTTTGATGGCTCTAAGTCCAGTGAGGGCTCAGGAGCAGGTTGCATTTTGGTTAGTCCACAAGGAGAAAAGACAATGCTATCCTGTAGGCTGGAATTTGAATGCACTAACAATACAGCCGAATATGAAGCCTTAGTCCAGGGATTATATAAAGCGATCGGTCTTAAAGTGCAATACTTGAAAGTATTTGGCGATTCTGAAATTATTGTTAAACAGGTGAGGAATGCAATTCATTGTCTTTCAAATAACCTCAAGCACTATCAATCGTTAGTACAAGAACTTACTTCGCACTTTTCCGCGTTCAACATTTCCTCCATCCCAAGGTCTCAAAACTCGACAGCCGATCTCCTAGCCAATGTAGCTTCCAAGCTTCTACCTTCTGAAGACTACAACCTAGATAGATTTTCCGTAGAATTGCTTTTTAGGCCTTCAATTCCCGACAATGTCACTAATTGGAGAGTATTCAACCATGATGAGGATATTTTACAATTTCTAACTTCTGAAAAGTCCTATGACGATCAAATTATTGAGGAAAATGACCATGACCTACAAATGAAAGAAATACCTCAGGAAAATACAATTCCTAAGCCTGTGGTAAAGCTGGAAGATCTTTATGATATCAAAGATAGGTTTAAACCTGTAATTAATACAAAGCTCCAAAGTTCTACCCTTAGGTTTGAATTTATAAATCTAGGTACTGACCATGCCCCTCAAAATATTAATTTAGGATTAGGACTTTCCTTAGAAGAGAAGGAGGCATTCATCAAACTGTTAAGAAAAAATAAACAGGCTTTTGCTTGGAAATATGATGATTTGAAGACTTATGATACATCCATTATCCAACATACCATTCCTATGCTTCCCGATCAGAAACCGATTCAGCAGAAGTTAAGAAAAATACATCCAAATTTGGAGAGCCAGATTAAATCGGAACTTAACAAACTCTTGAAGGCCAAGATTATTTTTCCTGTCCGACACTCAAACTGGGTCTCTAATATGGTGCCAGTCAGAAAGAAAAATGGCGACAATCGAATTTGTATTGATTTCAGAAATTTGAACAAAGCAAGCTTGAAGGACAATTTCCCATTACCTACTATGGAGCAAATACTCCAATCAGTAGCAGGCTCTGAATTGATGTCCTTTCTTGATGGTTTTTCAGGATATAACCAAGTTCTGGTTCATCCTGATGACTAGCTTAAAACCACATTCAGAACAAAATGGGGAACGTATGCATATCAGAAAATGCCTTTCGGACTTATAAATGCAGGAGCGACATTCCAAAGAGCTATGGATATAGCTTTTAGAGGGCTAATTAATAAAACAATAGTCGTTTATCTAGACGATATTACTGTATTCTCTATGGAGAGGTATAATCATTTGCATGACCTAAATCAAATCTTTCAGCGTTGCAAAAGATATGGTATTTCTCTTAACCCTAAAAAGTCTTTCCTTGCTCTTGATCAAGGAAAACTCTTGGGTTTTATTGTGTCCAAAGATGGCATTTATATCGATCCTGATCCGATCAAAGAAATCTCTGAAATCCCTTTCCCAGACAATAAAAAGTCGATGCATTCATTTTTAGGCCAGATCAATTTTGTTAAAAGATTTGTTCCAGATTTTTCTCAAATTATTTTGCCACTTCAGACAATGATTAAGAAGAATTCAGTCTTTAAGTGGGGATCAGCAGAAAAGGAAGCTTTTGATCTAATCAAGCAATCAATAATCAATGCCCCAGCCTTGAATACTCCAAATTTTTCAAATCATTTTACATTGTATACCATTGCATCCGACTTGTCTTATGCTGCAGTACTCACGCAACTAAATGATCACAATTTGGAAGCACCCATTTCATTTTTTAGCTCAAATCTTCAGGGTGCTGAATTGAATTACTCCGATGTAGAAAAACAAGCCTTTGATGTATTTAAAGCAGTCAAGCATTATAGACCCTTCCTTTTGAAAACCCACACAAAAGTTATAGTTCCTTTCCCAACAGTTAGGCAACTATTAATCCAAAAGGAACTAGGTGAAAAAAGGGCAAATTGGGTCACAACGCTTCAAGAGTATGACTTAGAAATTATACCAGCAAAGATTGTTAGGGGCCAAGGTTTTTGCAGGATATTGGCAGGAGCATCCGACATCCCAGAATCAAGCGATACAGAGCAAACTGAAGAAATCAATCAGATAAGTGTTACTGATTCTGAATCACAATATGCAGATTTAATCTTTTATTTAAAGAATGGTTATGCACCTCCAAACTTATCTTACAAGAACAAAAGGGCCATTAGGTTAAAAGCAAAGAATTTTACAATTATTGATGATGTCCTTTTTAAGCAGAATTATGATTCCATCTTATTGAGATGCCTTGAGAAAACTGAAGCCCAAAAGGTTTTGCAGGAGTTACATGATGGACCAGCGGGAGGACATTTTGGAGCTGATACAACAGCTCACAAAATTATTCATGCTGGTTACTATTGGCCTACTCTGTTTAAAGATGCCCACGAATATGTAAGGAAATGCCTCAATTGTCAAACTGCTAGTGGAAGACAACGTAAATCATCTTTCCCTCTGCAACCAGTCAACATTGAACAACCATTTGAGAAATGGGGATTGGACATCATTGGGGAGATTACTCCACCATCTTCCAAACAGCATAAGTATATCCTTACCGCTACCGATTATTTTACTAAGTGGGTGGAGGCAATCCATTTAAAGGCAGCAAATTCTGAAGCAATTATTGAATTCATAGATCAATTCATCATTACCAGGTTTGGTGTCCCAAATGCTCTTGTCTTTGATAATGCATATTATTTTTCAGGCAATGCTATGTTTGATTTCGCTATTAAAAGAGGATTTAAATTAAAATATTCTGCTAATTACTATCCCCAGGGTAATGGTTTAGCAGAGTCTACTAATAAAAATCTGATCAAAATCATTAAGCGAACTATTGAACAGAATCATAAAAATTGGCACAAATCTTTAGTGTTTGCATTATGGGCTGATAGGATAACACAAAAAGCTTCTATAGGATCTTCTCCATTCAATCTTGTGTATGGAAAAGAAGCAGTACTACCCACAAATCTTGTTCTTCCTTCTTTAGCCCTAGTGCAGTTCATTGAGGAAAGTCCTTCCTCTTCTATTCAACTTAGACATGACCAAATCCTAAAATTAGAAGAGGAAAGAGAAAAAGCAAGGATTATCCATGCCAAACATCAGCAAGTCATTAAGGCAGCTTTTGATTCAGTCTCATCCGGTTCAAAGCAATTCCAAGTCGGTGATTTAGTTCTAAAATGGGACAAAGCCCATGAGGATAAGGGTAAACATACCAAGTTCCAGAAGATGTGGCTTAGACCGTTTCAGATCTGTGAAAAGATAGGCCATTCGACCTTTATATTACAAGACTTATCAGGCTTGAGAGATTCTCTCCCAGTTAACGGCCTTATCTTGAAGAAATTCTTTAATTGAGGAGGTAACCCCTTCTCCTTCTAGTTTGATAGATTTTTGTAGTTTGTACGATTTGTAGAAAATAATGTTGTAAGGTATCTACTATTGACCTTTGCTGTGTTTGAAACTTTGATTTATAAGAGTGCAGCAATATTTTCTTTTAAAAAAATAGAACTCTTAACCAAAAGGGATAATTTCTAGGAAATTAGGTATCATTGTATTCTGAAACTACATTTCAAGTTTTGTGAACTCCTTTCAAAGTTTAAAAGTATTATAAATCATTCTCTGTTTTCAAATTCATCTCAAAAGGTTATCAATATCAAGATAGAAGCCAATCCAACTTCAGCATCTTCAACTCTTACTCTGTCATCCATTAAATCTTAAGGAGAAGATTGCTCATCCCATTCACTAAAGTTTATGATTACTCAGAGTGTAATTCTAAAATATCTGATATTAAAGATAAGAGGTCTTATTGCAAGCCTGCTTACCATGTTCATAGGGAAATAGTTTAACTGACATTACCAATACTGCATACCAAAACAGGGTAATGGCTTGAAATTACAAGACAAGGGGTCTCATCACGAGCCAACTTGTTCAGTTAGACTACTACCAGTGAATGGCATTGTCAACAGCTGGCCACCAAACCAGGACAATGGCTTTTTATCTTATCAACAACAGAAAAGGAAAAGAAATACAAAATATGAAAACATGTTTTGAATTCATTCTGTTAATCGCACTCTTAATTGAATGGAACAATGGACAATAACATGGCTAAAAGGTATTCCTGTCGAAACTATAAACGTTTGCTGGCAGCAGAGGCTCTACCTATGACAAAGGAGTTCACTTTAAAAGCTGATTTGGAGAAGTTTTCTGTTTTATCATTATAAACCCATAGAGGCTCATTTAAAACTTAGAATGTATCTATTTTCTTAAAAAAGAGAGGAAATTAGCAAAAATAGATTCATTTCACTTGGAATGCATATATACCTAGTTATATTAGAATTTTCCCCTTTGATTAGAATTCTATTTTTGAAAAAGTTTAAGTATTTCTATACTTTTCAGAGATAACTGTTTCTTCCAGCGAATCGCCAATTGTTGTGCTCCACAACAACCCCCCATTTTCATAACATTTTATTTACAAAATTATTATATGAAATGGGTCCCTTTAGAAGTCAATTGGTATCAATATTACATTATTTGTAAAAGGTCTGCAAACCAAATGAAGGCATTATATAAAACCTTTTGAAAAACCCATATTGAATCAAATATAACAATCTTTTATCATTGCGATAAAGCAATCACAAGATCGCATATCGCAATGACATAGAAGACGCAAATAAGTGACATATGGGATCACGCCGATGCGATATCGATATCGGCTATCGGCAAAACTCCATGCACATCACAAAGCACCCCACGCCATTAGTCCCGATGCGATGCGCAATCAGCAAGCGGCGATACTTTATATACAGGATAAGCACCTTAAGTCATTCACCACGTTCCGATGCAATTTCGCAATCGGCAATAGGCAATATTCCAAGTATAATAATAAGGCGCCCAGATTCTACCCCCGATGCGATGTGATTTCGCTAACGGCAGTCGGGGGTATGATATTTGTATGTTTATATAACACCTATTCTCCCGATGCGATGCGATATCGCTATCGGCGATCAGCGTTTCAAGATTGCCAACATAAAGATTTAAAGTGTTCCCGATGCCCGATTGCGATACAACGCGGGTTTCGAAAAAGTCGTTAAATGGAGGGATATTATGATACATTCGTATTTAAAGTTTGATCTCTTAAATAATCCATCACCTGCACTCAACTGCCAAAATATCCATAGCACGCTTAAGCGAGTCATTCAGCCGAATAATGGTGTAATGAGCATTTAAGGGGTGGCAGGCCTTAAACGGTCATTTAATGTATCAGTAAGATCTTCCCATGGATTAGATCCGCAACCATTTTTAAGAGTTAATATCTCAGCACGCTTTGATTGATATATCTTTCCTGTATTGGATTTTCATTATCATATCTTTGTGTTACGTTTATTCTCGCCGCTGTGCAGAATTCATCCATAGAAGGAAGCTCAAACAACATGGGGAAGAAATCTAAGAAGACCGCAGGCGCTTCCACTACACCAGCTGTAGGAAAAGCTCTCGTGGACAAGGAGAAGGGCTTAATATCTGATACTACATGCACGGGTCTCACCAGAGTTACTTAGCAAGGCACTTACAACCTAATTGAAGATGAAGAACCAGTAAAAATAGTAACAGAAGCTACTGCGGATCCTACTCGGAAGTCTGAATGTACTCTCAAGGATTTAGCCGACTCTTTCCTTCACAGAATAGCGGCCAGGGAGCAAATTCTCCCATACACAGACGTAGTGCGGTGGGCGATTCAAGAAATCCCAATCTTGGATGGAACTTTCAGCACTAGAGATGGAAGAATCTTCGGATCGTTCAGGCCGGATGATCTAAGGCAAATGTATCATTTGCCCGAGCCGGAGAAGATATATAATAAAGCATTCCTGGAGAATTTTGCAAGCGAAAATGAAGTTGAATCCGAACCCATCCGGGATTGGAGACAAAATCCAGCCAAACACGAACACGAATCTTCCGGTAAGTACTCGGTTGATTCTCTGGCTTCTCCTTATTGCTATGCGGGAATAATGATGTGTAGATTATGGGGATTGCATGATTCTGCTAATTTTACCATAGAGATGGTTCCTCTAATGGAGGCAGCTGTAAACAGTATAATTATGGATTGGGCCACCATCCTTTCTGACAAATTAGCACAAGCTGTGCGTGATTTTAGACATCAGACTGTCGTCACTGAAAGGAAAATTCCCCCATTCTATTACAGTGCATATATCTTAGATACACTATGTTTCAATGCTGAATTCCCCGTGCTCGGCTGGAGGTGGACGCCACCAGATCCCACGGCTATCCACATATACCACCAGAAACTATGGAAATCCTCTTATAAGCACCATCTGTACATAATTTGCAATGGCTTTATGGTGCCTATTCATTATTCTATTTTTGATAAACCCATTCCCAAGATTTCCTATCAAGCTTCGTTTGATATAACAGCGGTAGCAAGTTGGTTTGGAGAGGAGAGATTTACCTACATAAGAGTTTTCAGCAGCCAAGCCAACCCACATGTTCTCCCTTTGTATATACCAGATAAGCTGCTTGCAAGAGAAATCGCCTATCAGATTATGGCTGAGAGTGTTACACAGACTCTCAAGAAAGAAAAGAAGAGGGGCTAACCCTCTTTTCCCTTTAGGTGTGGTGTCTATACTCTGCATGATCTCAAACATGCAAAAAAGGAAGCCAAAAAGATTCAATCCTTAACTCTGGCGACTATCCCAAACAGCCCATATGATCCAAAGAAAGTTGCCTACAATGCACTAGAACAGGCCAAATTGACAAAATTTGAGCACAAAGAAGATATGTTTGACGACCTATTCGTTGCAGCCGAAACAATAGGTCAGGCTAAAGAGCTCGCTCGATTGAAATATAATGATGAAGGGTTGATTGAGTTTAATAAGCTTAGAGAACAGAGGTTGCAAACTCTGCCTCTAGATTTACTAGCCACAACCCCGACGACATCATCAAGCGAACCTGTTCAACAACAGTCAAAGGAACCTCCGGTGGTAACAAAGGATCATAAAAAGGAACAAGAGGAAAGGCAGAGAAAATAAAAATAAGATAGTCAAAAGAAAGCACACGAGGAGAAACAGAGGAAAGAGAAAGAGGAACAACAAAAGAAAGAGCACGAGGAAAGGCAAAAGAAAGAACAAGAGGAACAACAGAAAAGAGAGCAGGAAAAAGTGCGGAAGGAGTCCCAAGATGAAAAGGAAAAACAAACCACCAGTGATGTCAATATAGATACTACTATTGACCCTAATTTGCTTCAAGAGTGGAAGAAATTTGACTCTATCATCAGTGGGTTGGAATGTTCCAAGGATACAGACACTTCCAAGACAAACGATATACAGGACATCACTTCAGCTCAGGTTCTAAGTGGAACCAGCGGCCCACCCATTTCCAAGGATGTTGAGATAATACCGAAAGACCCCTCCGACCAAATCATTCTCCAGGTAGAAGATATTCCTCCCCTGGATGTTTTCTACAGCCCGAGGTATAAGGCAGTGTTGAAAAGACAAAGGAAAAGGAGGAAGATTGATCAACCTCCCCTTTTTCCAGAACAAACTGTAACGGGCAGCGTGGTTTAGAAGGAGGAATTTGACCCCTCCGATGACCTAACAAAACTGTCACAGTATGCGGGAGCCTATTCGGCAGCAACAATCGACAAGGCATCAGAGGTAAGTCTCCTACTAAAGACTAAGGACCAAGAAATTTTTGCATTACAGGCAAAGTTGGCTGAATCAAAGCAGAAGGCAGAGCAGGCGGAGTAGCAGTTGTCGACACAACAACAAGTGAACAGTAAATTAACTCAGCAATTGCAGGCAGAAAAGCAAAGGGTCGACCAAAACACAATCCAGAAACAGAAGGAATTATCAGAGGCATTGGCACAATTAAGGGCAGCAAACGAGCAAATGATGAAAACAAAAGATGAGAAAATCGCTCAATTGTCATTGAAGCTCGAAAACATAAAGGGCGCTCAACAGGTGGGTGAATTAAGAGCAGAAGCAGTGCAAATAAACACTGCATTAATATCCCAAATTAGGCTCTTGTGTCAACAAATCGCTCAGGCAGAGCCATTGTGTGAGATAACGACATCCATAAATCAGCAGGTAGAGAAGGCCAAGAATGAGTTAGACCAGGCCGAAGAGATCATAACCGCATATCTTGACTGGCAAGATTCTGATCAAGGGAGAGAAGCAAATTTGCCCAAGATTTCAGAAACATATAAAGACATACTTTTCACAGAATGGCACACTCAGGTGATGAAAGCAGAAAGGGCAGCTTCAAGATGTAAATCAACTTCCAGCAATCTGGTTGATCTAGTTAACAACACTCTACTTAGCAAATATGATTTCCCAATGTACACCAAGAAAGATAACAACAACAAATACATTGGAACAATCGTGCTATCCTGATTTAGAGGAGAAAGGGAGATTAATCGTTGGGATTAATAGTTTAACTATGGATGCATTCTGGCTCTTCTTGGTAAAAACGCATACACAGAGAGCCGCCCTTAAGTGCCTAACAGATGCCATCGGGTGTATAATTCCCGATATTCAGGATGCCACCTATGCCGCCCAGCTCAGTTCGCGCCTTAGAAAACCTCCTGAAGTAGAGCCAATGCTTGCGATAAGTCAGCTCAGATTTAAAGGCAAACAGCCTACCTCATGAATCATGCCGCCGATTTCTAGATCGCTGAGAAAAATAAGATCAAAATTTATTGATACCGATTTAGTTGCATTTTCAGTTTAATAGATATTTAGATTAATTTAGTATTTATAGACCCTTTCATTGTTTTGGAAAGGGTCGTAAAGTTTTGTACCAGACTTAAAGACTGAAGTTTGCACTATTGTGCTTCAGTCAATATTCTTTTATGAAACTGGACCTGTCTTTCTTAATTCAGCAAAGAAGCTTTTTATGCAATTGTGCACTATTGTCGTTGTTGTGAACGTTTCTGCGTTGGAGAAAGAATTACAAGTAGCGATTGATATCGGGAGTGTCAAAGCAGCTCATATGGTATTTCTATCTATGTCTGAATTCATTCCTGTTATGTGAATTGTTATTTGATTATCCTTGCTATTGTTGATTATATGCATGCGCTGTAACAACAGATCTACATTCATACCACTATTGGATGTTTTATGATATGCCTTCCTTTTAATCATGTATATGTTGATAATATAAATGATGAGTGCAGTAATATTGCTGTAATCGTCGGGCTTAACTATTTAGGCACAGTAATCTTGAATGAATTAATATCTATGTCTGATCGACGGAGTCATCTATATGCCTGTCCTTAGACACAGACCATTAAACGCTGCACTTTAAAGTTCAATAAATTCCCGGGATAGGTTATAGTTCTTGTATTCTTGTTAAATAGTTTAGTTATCCACCCATCGCTAGCTTAGTTTTATAAATCATCCATTCATCCCGATTATCTACTTTTGGGAAACTGGTCCCATTATCCCCAGTCGGAGCCACTATTCCAAACAGAAAAGGAGCTGTATTAAGGTCTGGATCGGGTGGTTATCCCCGATGTTGTTGCAGCGATTTTCAAGGCATCAACAAGCCATTAAACCCCAATTCCATGCTACTTATTCATTCTTAAATAAAATTCCATAGATGGTTGGTAAGAAAAATTCCTTTTGTATCTCATCACTAGAATTCAGTGCTAACAATATGGCCAATAATTCATTGAAGGATTAGAACAAATTTTCATTCCAAAAGGCCACAAAAACTTTTCTCCCCATGCTGGGCTCACGCTAATATACATATAAAGAACACATGATTTAATCTTCCTTCGAACCATCGATCCTTCTTGTGATCAATGTTGCAATCTCATCATCATAGATGGATTTATCATGCATGGCTTTATAATCGATGTTCACCAAATAGACATGGATCATTCTCAGTGTTAGTGATCCAGACTTACGAAAGAATGCAACAAAATAAAAAAACACACATGCACACAGAGATGCAGTAGAAATAAAACTTCATTTCATCAATATCAAACAACTGAAATATGCTTACATACAAAAATGGAAACAAACATGCGATGATAGCTTATCTCTGAGAAGAGATGTGGCGGCTACATGCCTCTAAATTGTGACACAATGAGCCTTGAAGGCCTATTTATTATTGGTACATAATGGGAAAACCATAAAAATCCAAAAACCTAACCCTAGGAGATGAAACGTGAAAACTATGGGCCTCGTTTGGGTAAATTGATACATCAACTTCCCAGGGTCATAACTCTGACATACGATCTCCTTTTCACACACACAATACCTTGTTTGAAAGATCTATATGAGGACTACAACTTTTTACTACAAACACAAATAACTTCATCCATATATTTTCGTGTTTCCACAAAAAAACTGTCGTTTAGGGCCTCAAAATGGCTCTGGAAGTTCAATCCCCAAAAAACTGCCAAAATTAATAAATTGTGGTACAATTAAGGACACTAAAAAACTAAAAGAAATAGTGGTGGGGGTCCAAGTGGAATAGGTGGGTGACCACCAATATCCACCTAGATCATTCCTCCCTCCTTAGGAAGCAATGGTCCCCATTGCATTGAGTGCCTCCATGAGATGGGGAACATCTGTTGAACTTGGTCCTTGGTGAGCCACTTCCCTTAGTGCAAGAGTTGGCCAACTTCGATAACATGATATAGTTGTATCTGCATTTGTAGAGTATCATTGATTTTGGGTTTCCATGATCCAATTAGTTGTGGCATGTTCCATGCATTCCGGGTTTGCCTCTTTTGGTGTGAGTTGTTCTGCAATGTCTAATATGTCCCATAATTGTGGAAAGTATGGTCGAAGGCAATCCACATTGAACACTTGGTGTAGGCCAAGGAATGGTGGAATTTTGAGCTAGAAATAATTTTCCCTTACAACCCTAGTGATGGTGTAAGGCCCATATCGAAGTGGGCAAAGCTTTTGGTGGGGCCCAATGTGGCGCTCCTTCTACAAATGTAACCAAACTTTGTCACCCACTTGGAACGTGTCTGACACCCCATGTTGATCATGACACTGCTTGTACTTAGCATTGGCTCTATCTAATACATTTTGTACTTGCTAGTAGATGTGCTAAATGCACTAAATGAAGTTGTTAGTCCTGTCATCTTTAGACTAGACATGAGCCGAATCTACGCGAGTAGCTGCAAATCGTATGGCCACATGAATGGGACGTAATGCCTAGAATCCCAATCCCACCTGAAAATGTTTGTGGCCAGTTGAGCTATCAAGAGCTCTATTATAGTTGTGATGGACATAGGGGTGGCTTTCATCTCATGCGTGTGTATGCCTCATGTTTGACTGTGTTTGAAAGTATCTCACTATGATATGCCATTGGATGCCCTTGCTGAGTAATAGCTACACCAATAGCATAGTCAGAGGCATCTGTCGAAGACAAAACAAACAGTTTTTGAAAAATATGATGAAACCCTCGAGACTGCTATAATTCAAAGTAAATTATGGCATACTTACAAATCCTTCAGCTACACAATCTATACAAGGCCTTTTCCTTTGAACTCATTTAGTTAAAATATTGAACATGTGTTTTTTATCTCATAATGAGATAAGAACCCTTTGCAAGATTCAACTAACCATTTTCATAAGTCACAACCCATTCCTTAAACAAGGAAGGCATTGACTACAATGGTCAAAATTCATAAAGAGAAGAATAATCATCATGAAGAAAAATTCAACCTACATTGAGGCTCCATGCAATATAACAATCAGGTAATGAGTCTCCCACATCCTAATTAGTATATTCATATACATACACTTACATTCAGATGTTCATGCTCAATGTTGGGCTCCATCCGTAAACCATGGACTCATGCATTATTATCATGAAACATACTTGGGTTACCATGTAAACATATCTACTATGCAAGAAATAAATCAATTATAAACTCACATTTAACACCTAAAAATTAGTTTAGTTAATTTTCTAAAAATTATTATGAAGCCACATTTGTGAGAACTTTGTCACCACTTTCCCATGATAGAGACCATCTAGTCCAAGTGTTGAACCTGGAAGATTTGATACCACTCTGTAAACACCCCACTTACCTCAGTGGAATGCCCACCTACTAATCCAATTTATCTTTTACCGTTAGAAAAATTGCATAATAGTTATTTTGTACTCTTATGTCCATTTTTCCTTATTAATTCTCCTCTTAAGGGTTTGGATTATTTAATTAAGTTTACCACGGTTCTTCTACACCATAGTATAATAATTTGGTTATATACACAAACACACTGACACACACATTGCACATTATCAGTTGATATAAGTACAATATGTTAGCATAATGCATGCCAGCACCCATACACAATGAAATCCACACCATACAGCAATCAAAAGATCATAACCCATTACATAGATCTACAGTTTGCACGAGGGTGTGCCCTCCCCGCTAAATTCATAAGGGGTTGGTGGGGTCCATTGAGATCCTAATTATTCATCCCAAAAGCTTGATCAACAAGATATGTGTGGGGTAGCCTCCTTTCTAATGTCACATGGAGGGGCTATGCATACCATTGTTTTCTGGAAGTGATTCACCATTTTTCGATTGACATGGTGGATCCCACCTGATGATAAATTCCATTGTAGCTATATATATATATATATATATATATATATTTCATGAATAGTCCATGGTGCATGTGCTCTAGATCAATGAATTTCAACTAGTCAGCATGCATGGATGTTAATAATGGTAGGGGTGGTGTGCAAAGTAGTTTATCAAAACCACCAATCTCTAGATCTATGGTTGGGATCAATTCCAATAACCCTCCATCATCTTTTCCAAAACCACAGTAGGGTGTTTCGGAAAAGGTAGTATCAGGTTTCCAAAACTACTTACGATTTTATTGACATGAGTATAATTACTAGTTAGGGGCTAAAAAATACATATATCCCTAGTACTCATAATATCTTACCACGCTGCATTGGTCCCAAATAATCTTCCTCTACACATAATTGGCTCCTCCACATCCCGATACTTGTGATGTTGATGCTCCCATTGCATGACCCCCTTCAGACTTGTAGGACGCATCATCTGAGACTTCCTCTCCCAACTTTTCTTGTGAAATTTCTTCTTTGAACTCCTTATGGGTTGAGTTTTCTCAGGGCCCACCTTGCACCCATGTGATTTGCAACTAGGATCACATGGGGGCCACCATGTCGCGATGCCATGGCATCCCACTGCTTGTCACCCCACACACTTTAGGTGTCCCTTCATACTTGTCCGTCAAGATTAACCTCTCAGGTTGACCCATCTATGGGCTTGCACTTCTACATTAATGGCTAGGCCACTAGACTCATTGTGTCTTCCATAATAGCACTAGCTTATGTCATCCCATCCATTCATTTGAGTTCTCTACTTTATCCATTTGGGAAAATGTCTCCTAGGCTATTTGCATGTACTGTCCTATCGAATGCGACCACCCTTCAGCCAATAGCAAGACTTTTGGTCCTGCATTCCTCCGAACATGGCCTAGACCCAAGCCATCCTTCTCATCCCTTTTTGTGCTTTTATTTAAACCTTCCATGACTAAACTTCCATCTAATGAGAGCATTCTCCACCTCTACGTTCTAAGCCTAGCTAGCTCAATTCCTAGTCATCCCAACCATTCCTTTTTGCTACTAACCACAAGCTTCTAGGATGTGGCCTCCAAGCGAGGTCACTCTTCCATTCGGCCAACTGTGGTAAGGAAAAATTCTAACATCAAATACATGGCTTCCATGATGGGACTCTAATTATACCCTTTGGATAAGATTTCTCTAGTTAAGGTTATAATTTTGAGCTAAAGCTACTATCTACAGCAACACTCATCATTGCAAAATTATGCCATGGCTCAACTGTATGAGAAATACACTCTATCTTGAAATCAGTGGTTTTCATAAGAGATCTATCCCTCCCTACATTTTGCACAATTATCAAAATAACTCTAACATGGCTTAACTACAATGCTTCTTTAAATGCTTAGACTTGCGTCAGAAACCCGCCATGGCCATTAAATTTTGTTAAGGAACCCACTAGTATTATCCGTATTGAGCTTACAATATAAATTCCTTCTCTCAATTGACAATGACTGCATCAAGGGATATTTATCAAGGACTTGTCCCTTTAAACCAAAGACTTATCAATTATGTCTCTTAAGGTCTTATAGTACCTTGGGTCCTCTGCATCTTCATTAAAGAAGAAAGATCTTGGCCTAGAAATATCTAGGTCTACATCCAAGACCAAATAGGCATCACAATCTTATAATAGCCACCATGAAGCACATGGTTCCAAATGGACCAAAAAAAGATTGACATTCCTCAAGGAAATAGGGATTCCTCTGTTTGAGTTCAACTTGAAGCATCAAGTTCATATACATGCATACGATGAATAATATGGCATACTTATGAAAACTCCCTTTTTAGGGATAGGGAATCCCAAACATATTTGCACTAATGGTTGTCAACCAACCTCCGTCGTAGCCTTGTTGACTCCTTAAGAGCCACCAATACTCACATTGCACACTGTAGTGCTACTCGACGTGTGTTGTAGCCAGTCAATTACCATATCCACACATGTATGTGCATAAATGTTCTTTCACATCATAAGAAGACACAAACTGATAGATATGGCTTGCAAACCTGTGAGGTTCATAGTAGTGAATGCATATCAGAGATGCAATCCTATGTGAAGTGAAAGAATATAAATTTGAATCACTTTAAATAATGATGGTGTGCCTTACACAACAGAGAATATAGATATATTTTTCTAAGTTATTAAAAAAATCAATATGTCAACCCAACACTAGAGTCTATAGTACTAAGGCTTGGAGAAGACCACATATGGGTCAATGAGAGAAAAAGAGGAAAGCTTCCATATTACTATATTGTAACACAACATTGAAATGCAAACATGCAATCCACATAGCCAAAATTTTACAATAAGAAAGAAATTCCTTATGCTAATAGTCTTGTGCTTCACTATTATTGCCATGCACTATCTCAGATCCTTCACGAATTAACAAAACACATTAGTGCATTCTACGTAATGGTAGTTGTAGGCATGCATAATGCACTCATAGCAGCATTTCAACTAAGTTGTATATACATTTATTTGTGCGTAGGAAGGATAGGATCACTTATCTTAACAATAGAGAAGTGTTCCAACTGAGGGAGTGACTCTAACTCTCCACCTAACCATAGACAAACTACAACCATTATTACTTGTAGTTGTTGCCCCCAAGAAACATTCCAAAGCTTGAGGTGGAGTGCTTCTAGAGGGAATACTTCAACAAATATATCTTCGAACACAATACTCCACCATCATTACTAAGGCAAGCCACAACCCTCTTTGTAATATTTACTCTATGTAAGTTCCAATAGGGCCTTTATCTATTTTATTGATCTCCTCAAATCTCAGAAATGTAGCTCCAAATCATTCTTTATCTGCCTCTACTATAACTAGGTAAAAATGGCTTTTGGGGGCTCTTCAAAAATCTTTTTTATATCTCTTTTATAGGACACATCAACAGGGTTTTCTTGTTTCACGTTTTTGAGTTTTTGATCCTGAGACTTATGGTTTATGGGCCCACAATAACGATGAAAAAATTATGTTAATGAAACGCCTTTCACCATAGGTAACGATGATGCTAATTCTCGGACCCATATTCAATTGTGGAGCCATTAAACCCCACTTCCATGCTACCGAATCATTCCTATCTCCCATTCCATGTATGGTTTCTAAGAAGAATTCCTTTTGTACTTCCTCACTAGAATTTTGATCTAAAAATATAGCCAACTATTCATTGAAGGATTAGAACAAAGTTCTAGGCTAGAAGGCCACAACAACATTTCTCCCCACACTAGTATCATGCTAATATGCATACAAATAACCCATTATCCAATATTATTTACAACAATCGATCCTTCTCATTATCGATGGTTGCAATATCATCATCATGGTGGAAATCATCATGTGGGCCTTTATAATCGATGTTCGTCAAATTGACATGGATCATTATTGGCATTAGAATATAGGCTCATTCTCCTTGGTGCAAACCTAAAAATCATTCAACTCTTAGTTGCAAGGACACATAATTATTTTGTTGATTGCACTTAAATAAAATCATATCTAGTTGTGCTTTAGTTTATAACAAAGCCCATAGGAACTTTGTTCAACATTCTCACACATCTAAGCTTATAGATTCATAGCACTACATGAACTGTAATTAAAAAAAAAAAACTCAATAAAACAAGAAATTAATATTATTCTAATCGCTCTTCATAATACAATACCTCCCTCAATTATTTTGTGAGGCTTACGACTGACATCACTTTGGGCTTGTTCATCGTCTAAATGGCCAACCTTTTTAATGTTGAAGACTATAGTTTATAGAGAATATAATACATCGAATGGATCATATCGGATTCAATCTTTCATCCTAAAATCTCATGACAATTTCCTAAAATCATGCAACTCCCCTATTTATAGTAAATTCACCATATTCTATGAGTGAGGTGGCTCATAATTAGATACATGATTTAATCGATTCACCATTTCTTTAAGGGTTGTGGTTTCATCATTAAACAAAAATTGCATGCCAACAAAGTAACAAACCATGTCCTCCACCATTGTTTCCTCCTCCCAGAAGCTTGTATATTCAATTTTGTCTTGGGGTGTGTCAATTCTCCTACATCAGACTCCCGAGGAAAAAAAATTATAACCTTCGGTTCATATACTTTTTCTTGGTCTTCTTGAAACAACTTTAACCTATGATTTCCAACAAAACCTCTACAGTAGCAAATATTCCATTCTTTCTACATGATACCTCACTGAGGTTATCTCCTTGGGGCTCATTCTTTTGGCACCTTCTTGGTTCTCTCCTCTTAAAATAATCAAGCACTCCTTGCTCTAGGTTGCTGAAAATATTCTCACCTCTCTCTTCTACTACCTGCACAAAAACAAAGGCCACACACTTATCACTCTTCAACAAACTTGTACATCCTTCTATTTCTCCCGAAATATTCACATTCTCTGCTTCTTCCTCAACTCTACATCCAGGATTTTCTCCTTCTATGATACCACTTGATGAGAGTGGTTTCTATTTGCTCTTAAAAAATAATTTTATATTTCTCTTTGATATCATGCAACAACAAGGTTTTCTTGTTTCATTTTCTTGAGTTCTCGATCCTGGGACATGTGGGTTATGGGCCCATGATTACCCGATAAAAATCCTTCTATTGAAACTCCTTTCACTATAGATAAAGATGGTTCTAATTCTTAGATCCATATTCAATTGTGGAGCCATTAAACCCTAATTCCATGCTACTAACTCATTCCTAACTCAAATTCCATAGATGGCTGGTAAGAAAAATTCCTTTTGTATCTCCTCACAAGAATTCAGAGCTAGCAAAACAATTGACAATTCATTGAAGGATTAAAACAAATTTGTAGGCCAGAAGGCCACAAAAATTTTTCTCCCCAAAATGGGCTCATTCTAATCTGCATATAATGAACCCACGATCTAGTCTTCCATCCAACCATGGATCCTTCTTGTGATCAATAATTGCAATATCATCATTATAGCCAAAATTATCACATAGGCCTTTATAATCGATGTTCGACAAATTGACATGGATCATTCTTAGCGTTCGTGATCCAGACTTATGTAGGATTACAAAAAATTATAGAAATACACATATACATAGAGATTCAACAAAAATAAAAATTCATTTCATTAATATCAAAGAACTAAAATATGGTTACATAGACAAATGGAAATAAGCGAGCGATGGTAGCTTACCTCTGAGAAGAGATGCAGCGGCTACATGCCTCTAGAATGTAATACAATGAGGCTCAAAGGCCTATTGGTTATTGAGAAACAATAGAAAAACCATAAACATCCAAAAACCTAACTCTAGAAGACGAAGCGCCAAAACTATGGGCCCTGTTTCGGTAAATTGATACATCAACTTCCCGGGGTCATAAATTTTCCATACGATCTTCGTTTGATGTGCACAATACCTCGTTAGAAAGATCTATTTGAGGAATACAACTTTCAGCCGCAAACACACATCACTCAATCCATATTGTAGAGCTATAAAAAGGGTCTCTTTCACCTCTAATTACCTCACATTAATATGTCAATCTGGGAACATTTGTTGTTTCAAAGAGTGTCTCAGTATGAGGCTATCATTTGCCAGAGTAATGCTAGTAGTACAATGTTCAGAAATACAAGAGTAAATGCTTGTCTACAGCTTAACTTATTCAAAAGATTAAATCACACATTCAAAAGACTAAGTAACTTATCAGTCAAGGGTTCGGTAGCAATAACCCATCCCTTTGGAAATAGATGGAAAAGGAAATCATAGAACAAACCATGGATCTGGGAGCCTGATAGTAAATGTCAATGCTCACTACAGCCTTAGATCATTCTTCACACCAAAATAACAAATGACAGGAAATGGAATGGCAGATAAGAAACGGAACAACAATTAAGAAATCGAACAACAATTCTGCAATGGAACAACAAATCCGAAATGGAACAGTAATTCTGAAATAGGACAGTGGCTAAGAAATAGAACAACAACTAAGTCTCAGAAGCAGTAACAATATTAATCTATCAGATCAAATGCATTAATCGTAATCAAACGAAAATCTTTCACTCTTAAGGGTGAATCAAACAACACACACCAATGGAACAGCACTGATTACTGATAAATTATGGAAACGTGCTTGAAAGCCATATACACACACAACACACTTAAATAGTAATCTGATCCAAGTGTCAATCGCAGTTAGAAGGAATACGACTGCGTTTCAAAATAGAACAACATTGTTCATAAATCCGACAATCGTAAAGAACATAACTCCCAAGATGAATTTCGTAACGTTAATGAACAGATGCACAACACAAAAGCTCTGTAATGGAATAGTAATAGTATTATGTCAAGACTAGCAATATTAGATCAACTCTTAAAAGAACAGTAATATGATGCAGAGTCAATACAATAGTCCTGTCTGTAAAAACCTTAATGAATTAAACATAACAGAGCATGTGATGTAAACTTATAAAACACATCAGATTACCAAATAACGACGATAGGCAAACCACGCATAAACCAAATGTAATAATACAGGAGAAAGTGTCCTCCAAGGCCGGGCCCTTAGCCTCCAGGGGTACACCGCTTGAAGTTAATCCAGACTCAGAGATGAAGTAATAACCAAGTTTGTATTAATGCACAAAGCAAAATTACAATAAACCAGTTCTTAGCGAGACTCGATGATCAAAGTTTTGATCTTAAAATAAATTACATAAAAGCATAACCATGTCTAACTCTCTCCCGAGCTAACAGTGCTGCCCCTTTTATAAGGGTGACGACGGAGATGTCTAAGTGCAAAAATAGATAAAACAGTGATCCCTCAAGATCAAGGATCCTGAGGGATTCGCTGAACCGTTAGTCCTTAGTCATTTATTTTATCTCCTGCGCCGAGCTAATATCTCCACCTCCTTTTCTGGGTTGATTCGCTTTGATTTTCTCTGCCTTGTTTGCATTCGTTCTCCTGTCAAAGGGAAAACAGTTAACCCGTCCTTATCCTTTCCTTTGGAATGGAAACTTCTCATTTTCCCTCCTCCCTACATAAGGAAATGACAATTGTTAGCATTTTAGTCTTGCATATTAATCTCACATGTTTTATTATAATTCTTTATCATTTTCCGAGTTCATAATGCAAAAGGTTTGCAAGTTCTAATGAAAAGATACTCAAATAATCATCAAAAACATACCTTCTTTAGTACTCCACACACCCCCCTGCTTACCCTGTTTCATGCCCTCATGAAAACATTGTAGATGACATGCAAGGCCGTGAGAGAATAGGTTGGAGATGGAATATCATGTGGAGGCCTACAACCATGATGAGTAACTAGGTAGTCAAATAAATGGCCTGTCTGACCCTCGGGCATCTTATACAGGGCTTGGTATCCGGGTGCAGGGTGCCAAATAATTGGACTCCGGAACCTATATCCTAATCAAGATGGCCCTACCCTCAAAATGATTTCACCATAGAGGTGCAAGTGGTTGGCAACTAATTTAAAATTCTCATACTTAAATGGTTCCCTGAGCTGGATATTCGGATTAGAGATTTGATACCGAAATTTAGCTGCATCAATGGAAAGGTATTTGATAGAAAGAAAGTATTCTAATCCTTGTTGAATGAGTGCCTCATGCATGGGTTCTAATGTTTCAATTACACCCGGAGTCTTCATGAGGTTTCCATGTGCTTTCCACAACTGTACTAGGTTCCTAGGCTCAGCGCTTACCCACAAATCTAAGCCGTTTTCTTGCCTCTAGAAAGTATTATAGGCTTTAAGCCATTTAATTTGATTAACCCCAAATGAGATGAACGCCTGCAATTGGATGTCTCCAACAAAAGGGCCAGGGTTTAACTCGGTCTCCTGGTATAATACAAGGTTATGTAAATAGAACTCGCACAGTAGTCTCTGGACTTTTACCCCGTAGTGCTTACAGCAGTCTATAAAATCATTGACAGTGTTAATTTGTATGGGGGCACCTGCTTTAACAGCCTTTATTTTTAGTTGCAAATACCGTTCCAGTAGAAACAAGGCATAATTCTTGGCAGGGGCTCTACATGTTAAGGTGTCATTGTATAAAGAACACAAGATATCCATCTTCTTGATAACAATATCTAGCCTACGAGTTACCTTTGCAACTTTCTCTTGTTCCCTTCGCTAACCTTAAAAAGCTTGGGTTTCAGATTGATTGATGTTCCTAAGCTGCTGCTGTAGCTCTTCATACTTTTTGCGAGGTACTGTTTGCTCTCTCAGCTTTTCTTCTTCTTGCTGAGCTTGCTTCAACCCCTTTCGTAGGGTTACTGTTTTTGGATCTCTTCTCCATGCAGCAGTGGAGGCCGGGAGTTTTACCTGAACTTTCCGATTGCGTTTTTTTGAGTTCATAGCCCTTATCACTCCTAAAAGTGGTGCCTCCGTCTGAATTTCCTTATCACAGGTCATCATCTCGTCCATTTCTATTTTAACGTGAATATCAGTATGTTGTTGTTCCTTTTCAATCGGAACAACAGTCTGTTTCTTAGCATCATTTGGAACAACAGCTTAGTTCTCGATAGGGTTTTGAACAGCAGGATGAATTCTGGTCCTCCGCCCCTTTTCCTTGCGGGGTTTTGCTGGTGTGGTCACCTTTTTCCTTCCTGAAGTTCTTTTTACCCTTTGCCTTGCTTTCAGGATCCTAATCTGCTGGTGGAGTCGGACTATTATATTCAATAATCTCTGTTGTTCCTTTCGCAATTCTTTAATTTCCAAAATTTCCTTAGAAGGAACAACAGGCTGTTCACTGCGGCCTGGACTGTGACTAGTTCCCAGATTTTCCTTCTGGGGTGTTTCTTCACTGTTCTGCTTTGGCTATTCTAGGGCAGGAACCCTAACTGGTTCTGTCATTTCTTGGGTGACTTCTCTTTCTGCCCCTGCTTCCTCCGGAATTTCTTTCGGTGTCTTCTGGTTAGGAACGGATTGTTCCTGTTCAGTATCTCCTATTATCTCTTCATCATGAACAGGCAGATTCTCTTCTTTTGCCTCCTTTGCATGTGATTCTTCAGGTGCATTTTCCTCCTGGCGTTTCTTTTCGGCATGGAGGTCTGATGGACTAGAAGGTTGGCCATATCCATATTGGCCAAGACTTCGGCCAATTCATCTTCTCCCACTGGGTCCTGTAATGGGCGACCTTCCTACTATTCCATTTCCTCCTCCTGTTCGGATTTCTCGGCTTCTTCTTCAGATTGCTCATCTCCTTCTTCATTTTCTTCTTCTTCTTCTGATTTCTCAGCCTCTTCATATTCTTCTTCTTCTTCTTCAGATTTCTCAGCCTCCCCTTCTGGCCGTGAGGGTTGCTCACCTTCAATTTCTACCGATCAGCTGGTGTTTTCTTGGGGCTTCTCCAGCCTACCTCGTGGCTGTGCTAGTCGGACCGATTTCCTATGTTTTTCTGGCCATTCGGGTCTACCAGTGGTATGTTTCTTCTTTGCCAATTCCTTGCGTTTTTCTGGACGCTCGGATGTACTGGTGGCATGTTTCTGTTTTTCTAATTCCCTACATTTTTCTGGACGCTCTGGTGTACTGTTTACATTTTGGGGATGGTGCGGTCAATCCCCCATTTATCATGGCAATTAGCTCTTCCCAGCTGCTCTGTTGCTGGGTGAGGCTATGGCTGACAATTAACCGAATCAACCCATGATGACTAACAACTGACTCTACATGCTGTGCCTTTTTTATGCTCCGTGCAACGTCATGAAGTAATGAATTCAAAAATGCAGGTAAATTTCAGAGCATTTCTGCTTTAGTAAAGCTAAGAGTTTAAGATGTCATGGTCTTACCACGTCTTTTCTGCCTTCACAGGTGATGTAGCTTTGAATGGTCCTTGCCAATTCTGCCCAGGGCTCTCCTAGCGTTGCTGGTAGAATTCCTTTTCCTCTAATTGCCAGGCTCTGGCCTTCGTCCCGGAAAATTTCTATAATCTTCTGCAATCTCTCCTTTTTTAACGTCCATACAGGTTCGGTAGCTGGTAGTCCTGAGGCTTCTGCGATTATGTCATCGGTGACTGCTTTGTGTCTCCCCCTCACTTTGGAGTAATCCTCTTGCAAATTCTGCAAGAATTCAATTGCCACTATCTCGTTAGACTCCTACAAGCGATTGAGATAAGTCAGCTACCCTGCTCTTGCCAGGATTTCCCGGGCAGCAGCGAAGACTGTCAACACCTGCGGTTTCCTCCGAATCGATCTTCCTCCCATGGTTTCACTGTAAACTCTCAATGGAACGACAACTGTTCGTGCTGTTGAAACACAGAGAGGCTAATAGACGCAAGACTTGTTCAAAAACAGAGTATACAATAGAAATGGCTTATGAAAAACAATTCATGTAGAAAAAATAAAAATAGTATGTCGTTGAGCCATGCCATACCCTAGTACACATCTTACCCGAATAGTGACCTGACACGTAATCCAGGGAATAATGAGGTTAACCTCCCCCCCCCACAATGTGATAGGCTGTCCCAGCTGTCAAATAAAGGAGCAGCGCCCGCTCTGAAATAGAGTCATAAAGGAACAGCGTATGGCAATATGCCATGTTTACAAAAACAGCGAATTACCGAAACCGAGGCATAGAGTTAGATCACTTATTACGTAAGAGGATGCTGTGATATGATGTGAGGCTGGAAGGATAGGACATTTGTCGTACATTCCAAATCTCATGTGGTCATTGTAAATTACTCTGCCATCATTGGTGACAATAAATTTACATGCGTTATATAATTCGAGAAATGATATATGCTTAATTACTAAGGTATAAGAAACAGAAGGGTGTTAGTAACTCACCTATTGGTGTAAATAATGTGACTTCAATACCATTAACAGTGCTCTGCTGCCGACAGCTGTCCATAACCTTGGCAGAGTTGTTTATTTCACCCATGGAACCATGATCCTTTTTGTATAGTTAGGGAATGTTGTGTGATGTCAAAATGTAGGCCATTATGCTAGCTTGGTGACCAGTTAACCATAATGCCATTCACGAGGAAGGAGCGAAAAGTGGGCAGGCCGGCTCGTGATGAGACCTCCTGTTCCAAGGGTTGTTTATTTGATATACCTTTTGGACCATATCCTTGGTGTGGTGGCCATAGTGGGAATGCCACTTCGCTTTCATCCTCATGATCATGGTAGGCTGGCTCTTGATGAGACCCCCTATCCTGCATTTGACAACTTATAAGTCATGTTTACTTTTTTTCTTTCTTTTTCATAAAGTACTTTCCCTTATTTATACACAAGGGGTGGTTCAACACTCCTTAAGAGTAGGAATGGTTGAAGAAGTCTTAACATATCGATAGGAAGATATAAACCCTTTGCTATTATTCCTAAATAATAATCAAAGAGGATTGAAAAGGGGTCGTCATGATAAAGATGACCAATCATAGCAGAATTAGTAGAACAATGACAACAAAAGATGATAAATAAGTGTGTCCTTCCTTCTGACCTCTTACCAATGCAGAGCCTTATAAAAATAGCGATTTATGATTGGTTGATTTGAGTATGTTGTGATTTTGTATCCATTGAATAAGTGCATAGTTGTATTCTGAAAGACTTGAAAGAATAGGGGTAATAAGCATCCTTAATTTAAAATAGCAAAAGGAATATGCTGTTTCACAGGGAGAGAAAAAGCATGCAAGTGGTGTTCCTTTTGGAAAAAGGAACAAAAAAGACCACAAATAGCAGAAAATACAAATGTCGTTCCTTTGAAAAAAGGAACAACAAAGATGGAAAATGCTGTTCCTTTGAAGAAAAAGAACAGCAGAACACACAAATGACGTTCCTTTGGAAAAGGAACAGCAGAACATTCCAATGTCGTTCCTTTGAAAAAGGAACAGCAGAAATAAAAAATGTTGTTCCTTTGAGAAAGGAACAACAATCACACAGAAATGTCATTCCTTAGGAAAAGGAACAACAAAAACCAAAAATGTTGTTCCTTTGGGAAAGGAACAACAAAAGACGCAAAAAATGTCGTTCGTTTGGAAAAGGAATAGCAGAAATCAAAATTGTTGTTCCTTTGGAAAAGGAACAACAAAAACATGCAAAAATGTCGTTCCTTTCGAAAAGGAACAGCAGAAATCGAAAATGTTTTTCCTTTGGAAAAGGAACAACAAAACACACAGATATGTCGTTCCTTTGAAAAAGGAACAACAAAAATCGAAATGTTGTTCCTTTAGAAAAGGAACAAAAAAACAGGCAAATGCCATTCCTGTGGAAAAGGAATAGCAGAAATAAAAAATGTTGTTCCTTTGGAAAAGGAAAAGCAGAAATAAAAAATGTTGTTCCTTTGGAAAAGGAAAAGTAAAAACACACAAATGCCATTCCTTTGGAAAAGGAACAACACAAACAGACAAATGGCATTCCTTTGGAAAAGGAATGGCATAAATAAAAAATGTTGTTCCTTTGTAAAAGGAACAACAAAACACACAAAAATAAAGAAAAAGAACCAAATTGCAACAAGATGACGGATGATCCAAAGGGGGTTGCTCTTTTGAAAAAGGAACGTCCAAAAGAAAAGGTTGTTCTTTTGAAAAAAGAAAGGAACAACAAAAATAATAACAGCAAAAATATGTATAAAAATGATTCAAGAAAAGAACTTATGTACAAACTGTAGAGAGAAATGAATTCCTTAATGAATTACAGGTGAGGAAGACTTCTCTTCCTCCCCCAAAATCTCCATATCAGAGTCTCAGCATAGCTGCTGGCAGAAGGACTCCCGAGTGAGTGGTTTGCGATAGAGACGAACTCAGTGTCCATTTTCCTTGAAGGCATATCCAGAATCGTCAATAGTGACTAGAGTAAGGGTCCCATTGTCATTACCTTATGGATTTCGTATGGTCCCAACAAATAAGTCTATAGTTTCCCGGGGAAGTCCTGAATCCTGGAGTCGTACAACAGATCCCAGTCTCCCTCGTGCAAGAGTTTATTTTTAATGAGAGCATCATGCCATTTAGCTCGTTGCAATTGGATAAGGGCAGTGTTTTGAAGTGCAGATAACCTAATTTCGCCCAGCTCATTGATCTGCTGCAATCGATTAATCTGTGCCTCGGTTAGATCTAAGCCAACTTCCTATGTTGTTCGTAATATTTAGATTTCGAATTCTATGGGGAAAATGGGTTGTTTTCCAAACACTAATTGATAAGGTGAGTAACTAGTGGTGCTTCTCAATGTTGTTCTGTAAGCCCACAATGCTTCAGGTAGTCAGGCAGCCCAATCACGTCTATGTGACGCAATGGTTTTCGTTGGGATTGCTTCTACTATTTTATTGCTGCTTTCTACCTATCCATTTTCCTGTGGGTGGTATGGAGTAGTGATTTTATGCTGGACATGATAGTTGTTGAGTGTTGCAGCTATTCTGTTCCCAGCAAACTGTGGGCCACCGTCTGTAGTTATTTTTCTTGGAAGGCCATAACGTGTAAATAGATGGAACAGGAACTGTATGACAGAGTCCTTTGTAGCTCTAGGTAATGCCTCTGCTTCAACCCACTTGGTGACATATTCTGTTGCCACCAAAATATATGTTTTTTGGTTTTATGATGGGTTAATTGGTCCAACGAAATCAAGAGCCCATCGCTCGAATGGTTCGATGAATAGTTGTGGTTTCAGAGGCATCTCATTAGACTAACTAGGACGTCCTGCTCACTGGCAACTGTCACAGGCTTGGACAAATTTCTTTGCATCTTTGAAAATCGTGGGCCAATAATACCCTGTCTGCAGCGCTTTATGTCCAGTTCTGTGATCGACAAAATATCCACCACATGGTCTGTCATGGAAGGCTTCTAAAATGTCAAAGATTTCATCTTCTCGAACGCATCTCCTGATGCGCATGTCTGCTCCTGTGTGAAAAAGATAGCCCCCAATCCACAAAAATCGAGCACTCCGCTGTACAATCTGTTTCCGCTCATTAGGGGTTAGATGCTTTGGTAATTTACCTACTGCTAGGTAATTGGAAACATCAGCATACCAGGGTATTTGAACAGCCACAACAAACAGATGCTCGTCCAGAAATTGGTCTTCAACTGCTGCTGCATTGATTGGCTTTGGCATTCTAGAGAGAAAATCAGCTACAAGATTTTCTTTGCCCGGTCAATCCTTGATTGTAATATCAAATTCCTGCAATAAAATCAACCATGTAGTTATTCTGCCATTTGTGATAGGCTTGTTTTCTAAATATTTTATGGTAGAATGATCTGTGTACAAGATAACAAGATATCCAGTAATGTAATGTCTAAAATTATTGATAGCATGTATTACAGCTAGAAACTCTTTTTCAGTAACAGTGTAGTTTAATTCAGTAGGGGATAAAGTTTTGCTAATGTAATAAATTGCATATGGTTTTTTATCCTCTTCCTACCCAAGGACTGCTCCAATCGCTGTATCTGAGGCATCATATGATATCTGGAATGGAAAATCCCAATTTGGTCCTCGAAGCACTGTGGCTGTGGATACGAGCTTCTTCAGATCCTTGAAAGCACGTTCACATTTTTCTGTCCAAATAAAATCGACGTTATCAGTTAGTGCATATAGAGGTGCAGCAATGTGCGAATAATGTTCTATAAATTGCCTATAATAACCAGAAAATCCAAGAAAACTGCGTACCTTTGTTTGAGTGGTAGGAGTGGGAATAAGCAAAAGCATTTGGATTTTGGTTGAGTCTACCTGAATTCCAGCTGCTGAAATATAGTGTCCTAGTATAAGTCCTTCAGTCATCATCATATAACATTTTTCGTGGCTAAAACAAACCCTGGTAGCAATGCAGCGTTGTAGGACTTTTTCTAGGGTATCCAATGCTGGATCAAAATCATCTCCATATGGTGTAAAGTCATCCATGTATACTTCAAGTCCATCATTTATTAAATCTGCAAAAACACTAAGGATATCCCTTTGGAATATGGCAGGAGCATTGCATAAGCCAAAAGGTAGAACTCGGTAGGAAAATGTTCCCCAAGGACAATGTTATGTACCTAGGGGAGATAATATGGGGTACTAAGGGAGGTACCCAAGGTAATAATGTAATAATGGGATGGGCCATAGTAATAAATAAGGTGGTTAACCCATGTCATGTAAGGGACCACAAGTAGTTAATAATAATGTAAGGGGCCCATGGTATTAGTTGATGGTATGAGGAAACCATGGTAATGATACATGGTATTGTATGTATGAGGCCTATATAAAGGTTAGAGACTCCAAATGGAGGATATGAAGATGAAGAGAAGTATTATTGTATGAACAGGCATATGGCTTGTGGAGTGTTCTCCTTCCTTAAGGAGTGAATGTATGGTGTTGCCCTACCTTAAGGGTTTTGATAATAAAGAAGCATTTTCTATCTATTTCAATCTTGTTATTCTTGGGTTATTTCTATTCTCTTATGTTTTTGGATCAGATCTACAACAATTGGTATCAGAGCTACAACAATTGGTATTAGATCTACAACAAGTGGTATCAGAGCCAGAGCTCTGATACCACTTGTTGTAGCTCTAACTTGGAATATAAGAGAAATAACAAATATACCCAATAATAACAAGATCAAAATATAGATAAATTCTTCTTTAAGACCATTGATAAAACATTCCTTGAAGAATGCATCTGTGAGACCCCTAGTGCGGAAGGCTAAGGCTTCAAAAGCGGTAATATATTCCTCCACTGTACCAGTTTGTCGGAGCCTAATGAGACGACCCAAAAAAGATTCTTCCTATTCAAAGCGATCTAGGCCCACCATCATAAAAATCCTGATCCAGGCACTAGAATTCCAGATCTGCTCTGCTACTCTCCCGCCGTCACCCAAAATGTCTGCAAAAAGAGCTGATTTTAAATCAGCGATATCTCCCTCATCCGGACTCCGATTCGACCGATTTTTTTTTTGAAATCGGGTCTTTTTTCTCAAAGAATACAGATCTGCAATTATATTTTACAGATCTTGTACCAGGAGGTCTAGATCTGTGCTACAAAATCGCTGCCCTGAAAATTGTCTGCAACCCCACTGATTTTAAATCAGCGATATCTCCTTCATCTGGACTCCGATTCAACCGATTTTTTTTTTTTTTGAAATCGGCTATTTTTGCATAAGGAATACAGATCTACAATTAGATTCTACAGATCTTGCACCAAAACGTACAGATCTGATCTGCAAATTCGCCACCCAAAAAATCCCTGCAAAAATAAAAAAATATTCTCCACGGTTTGCCCAGGAAAGTGCTATGATACCAATTGTTGTAGGTCTAACCCAGAAATATTATAGATCTGATATAAAAATATAAGATAATGCAAAGAAACCAGAAATAATATGAAATGCTCTGGCTCTGATACCACTTGTTGTAGATCTAATACCAATTGTTGTAGATCTGATACCAATTGTTGTAGATCTGTTCCAAAAACATAAGAGAATAGAAATAACCCAAGAATAACAAGATTGAAATAGATAGAAAATGTGTCTTTATTATCAAAACCCTTAAGGTAGGGCAACACCATACATTCACTCCTTAAGGAAGGAGAACACTCCACAAGCCATATGCCTGTTCATACAATAATACTTCTCTTCATCTTCATATCCTCCATGTGGAGTCTCTAGCCTTTATATAGGCCTCATACATACAATACCATGTATCATTACCATGGTTTCCTCATACCATCAACTAATACCATGGGCCCCTTACATTATTATTAACTACTTGTGGCCCCTTACATGAAATGGGTTAACCACCTTATTTATTACTATGGCCCATCCCATTATTACATTATTACCTTGGGTACCTCCCTTGGTACCCCATATTATCTCCCCTAGGTACATAACAGACAAGTAAAAGTAGTTTTGTCTTGGTCTTCAGGGGCAATCTGAACCTGATTATATCCACTGAAGCCATCCAGGAAAAAAAATAATTTCTTTCCTGCTAAAGTGTCTAATACTTAGTCGATGAATGGGAGAGGAAAGTGGTCTTTTTGTGTTGCTTTATTTAGCTCCCTGTAGTCCACACAGATTATCCATTTCCCATTCTTTTTTCGTACCACCACAAGCGGAGAGCCCCATTTACTATCAAAGATAGGATAGATAAAATGGAAATCTAAAAGTTTTTGAAGTTTAGCTTTTACCACATCTTTTAGATGAGTATTAAGTCTCCTTTGAGGTTGACGAATAGGTCTCGCATCCATTTCTATATAAATGTGGTGTGTACATAATTGAGGGTCAATTCCTTTTATATCAGGGTATTCCCATGCAAATGCTTCTTTATATTTCCTTAACAAATGGATGAGCTTCATTTCTTGTTCAGGTGTGAGGTTGGCGTTAATATTTAAGGTTTTTCTCGGTTCAATTTCCACAATTTTACTATTTGCAATAGAAGTAACAGGTATTGTTTGATCATGTGTATCTTTCAGAGGATCTTCTTCTAATTCATTATCAAATGCTGCTTCTATCATGTGACACTGTGTGCTGGATCTGGATTCAGTTTGACTAATGAAACTATTAATGGCATCATTTTCTATTTGGTATTTGAAATCAAGTGCCTCTTGTATAGTTAATGGAGATCTAATGGTATCAGTAAGGTATGATACAAGGTGCTTATTAGTTTTGATTATTGTGACACTTGGCTGCGCTGAAGGATATAGAACTAAATTCTTGATATTTGGTCCTTTGGTTATGGTCATATTTCCTTGCCGGCAACCAATATAAGCATCGGCAGTGGCAAGCCAAGGTCTACCTAAAATCGATGGATGTCCATCAAGTCGGGTTTTGGGATATATTATAAAAAAATCGGTTGGATATTCCCAGGAATCCACAGAGACCATGACATCATGTAGAGTACCCTTCGGCCTAACCACAGATCGGTCAGCCAATTCTAGCAAGATAGAGGTGGGTTCTACAGATGTAATGCCTATCTTTTGGCATGTAGTGGTTGTTAAGATATTAATTGCAGCTCCTAGATAAACTAAGGCATTGGACAGGGTTTGACCATAAATTTCGATAGTTACAATTGGATTTCCTAGGTTTTCATATTTAATGGTCGTTTCTTTCCCTAATAGCAAGTCAGATAAAGTGCCGACTACTTGGACTCTTGGATTATTTGTTATATTCCTCCTCGGTTTCTTTATGCACAATTATTTGATAGTTTTTGTGTATATCGGGATGTCTTCAATGGGTTGGAGGAATGGAATTTTTATGTACAGATTTTGTAATTCTCCCAGAATGTCAAAATCAAGATATTGTATAGGTTGAGGTATGACTAATCGTTCTGGGAACAGAGGAGAGGATGTGGTTGCTTGATTATGAGTTTGTTTTTTATTCACATCCTCTTGTTGTGACAGATGTTCTCTGGGTAACTGATCTTCAATCTTAACTGTCTTATCTCCCTTAGTTTCAATAATACGCCCAGATCTTAACTGAAGATCATTACACTCCCTCAGATCGGCTCCTACCTCAGGTGTTTCTATGATTTGGACAGATTGAACCAGTCTGTTATTTGGATTGGGGTTGGGTTGGGTTGGGAGTTGCGGTCTCAGATTAGACTGGGGATTTTGTTGTAAGGCTGGCAGTGTAGGTTGAGGGAGCGGAATGGTTCCTACTGGCTGATGCATCGGTCTCTGCCAGTTTGTTTGTCAGGCTGAACTTTGCGAGGTAGGGGGAGTCCATTGCAGTGGATATGAGTTACTTTGCTAATATGGTGGGGTAGAAGGAAAATTCGGCCAACCAAATTGGCTTGCCTGATTCAGCCACAGGTTTGAAGAAGGAAACGACTGTGGTGACCAGTTTGGAAACGGGGATTGGGATTGACTTTGCCACATATTATATTGTTGAGAATTATACCATGGAGGCTGAAAAGAAGAAGTTGGGTCTGGAAAAATACCAAATTGTCTCAGCTGCCACTGACGGCGCTGGTTGAGCAAATACACCAATTCTGGCTCTTCTTCTGCTTCCTTATATACAACTTTCAATCCAGGAAGTGAGGGACAGCTCTCCGTAAGGTGATATTTTGTACAGATGGCACACATTTGGACTGTATCCAGTGGGCACTCCTTGTGGCTATGCTTTTCCCTGCATCGGGGATAGAAGATCGCAAAATTTTGTTCTGCCTCCATTTGCTTCTATTTGGCCTACATAATATCAAGTTGTGTAGTCAGTGTCCCTAGTATATCAGCTTTAAAATTTTCCAATAAATTTCCAATTTCTACACATCTTACTCCTTCTGTTGAAATTTTATTATCTCTTACAAACCGATCATGTTCTACCAGTTTTACTCTTGTGCTGCCTCTCGAGCTCCTGATACATAAATCAATAATGTCAGCAACATTTTCTTGATAAATATCCCCTTTTCCCATAATGTTTGATGTTTCAATCCATTGTTCCTTCATGCCCCTTATTAATGTTGTTTTTAACACATTATCAGGTAAATGTAGTGATGGATAAGGAGATCTTTGTAGATTATACTCCAAACGTTCAACATACTCCTCTAATGTTTCATTCGGTCTAGCTGTCATCTGGAATATTTCGTCCTTCAGTTCTCTAGACCTGCAATAATCCTGATTTTTTTTAAGAAAAGATTCTTTCATTTGATCCCAGTTATTTATAACCCCGCCACCTAATCCCATAAACCATATTAAAGCAACCCCTTTTAATGTAGAGGGAAATAGTTTCAGTTTCTGGGGGTTGGTGGTGTAATCATATCCCCTGCACAACACATCAAATTCAAATAAAGATTGTGGAATGTGGGGATATGTTGAAGAGGGATTGCTTTCATAAGCGCATTTGCTGCAGAATCCACTATGGGGTATTGTAATGTAGAGGTTTGGGTGTTTGGCTGGTTTTGAGCCATTGGGTCGAATATATGCCAATAACCTTCTGGGATATCTAGGAGGGTATTCCTAGGTTGAGAGGGAATGGCTTTGACAGGAATAGTTTTAATAGAACTTCCTCTATCTGGGATAATGAGAATGCCTGATGTCTGAGGAGATTGAGTTTCTTCAACATTGATTTTTGTAGCACTTCCCTTGTCTAGGTTGTTTAATGGTTGAGTTATTCCAATAGGAGACCTTGGTTCGTCAGTTTCCCCTATCTCTCCTTCTCCTTCACAAATATTGCTGAAATCCCCTTCCTGCGATAGTTCTGGAGTAGAATTTTCAATTTCTTGAAAGTCCCGCTCTTCAGTTTGACTATGCGCCTCAGCAAAGGCTAAAGATGGTGATCCTGTGGCCTAAAGGGAACTAGTAGGCTATTTAGAAATGACTTTCCTGGGTCCTACTGAGGGTTGAGATTCTGCTCTCTTATAGATTTCGTCTATGAAGGTCGGTCGACCAAGGGTCATCGGCCCCTTAGATTTTTCTGACTTGGGTAGAGGTTTGGTATTTTTTTCTGGTTTTTTCTGCTCAGTCATGCAATCAAATTAACTACTAAATTCTATTCAAACAAAACAATAGCAAATCTGTAGGAAAGCGGACAAAGGAGCAGGGCTTTTTCATGCTCCACACGTAGTTCTTACCTTCCGTTTTTAAAATCCAATTCTTCCCTCCCAGGTTCATACACTACTTTGAAAAAAATAACAAATGGCTACACTTTCCCCAACAACGGTGCCAAAATGTAGAGCTATAAAAAGGGTCTCTTTCACCTCTAATTACCTCACATTAATATGTCAATCCGGGAACATTTTGTTGTTTCAAAGAGTGTCTCAGTCTGAGACTATCATTTGCCAAAGTAATGCTAGTAGTACAATGTTCAGAAATACAAGAGTAAATGCTTGTCTGCAAATTAACTTCTTCAAAAGATTAAATCACACATTCAAAAGACTAAGCAACTTATCAGTCAAGGGTTCGGTAGCAATAACCCATCCCTTTGGAAACTGATGGAAAAGGAAATCAGAGAACAGACCGTGGATCTGGGAGCCCGACAGTAAATGTCAATGCTCACTACAGCCTTAGATCGTTCTTCACACCAAAATAACAAATGACAGGAAATGGAACGGTAGATAAGAAATGGAACAGCAATTAAGAAATCGAACAACAAGTCTGCAATGGAATAGAAAATCCGAAATGGAACAACAATTATGAAATAGGACAATGGCTAAGAAATAGAACAACAACTAAGTCTCACAAGCAGTAACAATTTTAATCTATCAGATCAAATGCATTAATCGTAATCAAACGACATCTTTCACTCTTAAGGGCGAATCGAACAGCACACACCAATGGAACAACACTTATTACTGATAAATTATGGAACAATGCTTGAAAGCCATATACGCACACAACACACTTAAATAGTAATCTAATCCAAGTATCAATCTCAGTTAGAAGGAATACGATTGCATTTCAAAATAGAACAGCATTGTTCATAAATCCAACAATTGTAAAGAAATTAACTCCCAAGATGAATTCCGTAACGTTAATGAACAGGTGCACAACACAAATGCTCTGTAATGGAATAGTAACAGTATTCTGTCAAGACTAGAAATATTAGATCAACTCTTAAAAGAATAGTAATATGATATAGAGTCAATACAATAGTCATGTCTGTAAAAACCTTAATGAATTAAACATAACAGAGCATGTGATGTGAACTTATAAAACACATCAGATTACCAAATAACGTCGATAGGCAAACCACGCATAAACCAAACGTAATAATACATGAGCAAGTGTCCTCCAGGGCCTGGCCCTTAGCCTCCAGGGGTACACCGCTTGAAGTTAATCTAGACTTAGAGATGAAGTAATAACCAAGTTTGTATTAATGCATAAAGTAGAATTACAATAAACCAATTCTTAGCGAGACTCGATGATCAAAGTTTTGATCTTAAAAGAAATTACATAAAAGCATAACCGTGTCTAACTCTCTCTTGAGCTAACAGTGCTGCCCCTTTTATAAGGGTGACAACGGAGATGTCTAAGTGAAACAATAGATAAAACAATGATCCCTCAGGATCAAGGATCCCGAGGGATTCGCCGAACCTTTAGTCCTCAGTCATTTCTTTTCTCTCCTGCGCCGAGCTGATATCTCCACCTCCTTTTCCGGGTTGATTCGCTTTGATTTGCTCTGCCTTGTTTGCATTCGGTCTCCCGTCAAGGGAACATCGGTTAACCCATCCTTGTCCTTTCCTCTGGAACGACAACTTCTCGTTTTCCCTCCTCCGTTCATAAGGAAATGAAAATTGTCAGCGTTTTAGTCTTGCATATTAATCTCAAATGTTTTATTATAATTCTTTATCATTTTCCGAGTTCATAATGCAAAAGGTTTGCAAGTTCTAATGAAAATATATTGAAATAATCATCAAAAACATACCTGCTTTAGTACTCCACACATATGCTTTCTCATTTTCCCAAAAAAAATGTCATTTAGGGCCTCAAAACGGCTTCGGAATTTTAGGACCCAAAAAGCTGCCAAAAATAGTAAATTGTGCTACAATTAAGGAAAATGAAAAATTGAAAGAAACAATGGTGGGGTCTAGGTGGAATAGATGGGTGAACACCAATTTTCCACCTAGAATATTCCTCCCCCCTTAGGAAGAAATGGTACCCATTGCATTGAGTGCTTCCATGAGATGGGGAAACTTCTATTGAACTTGGTCCCTAGTGAGCGACTTGCCTTGGTGCAGGAGTTGGCCAACTTTAACAACATGATACAAATTGTATATGTTGTTATAGAGTGTTATTGATTTGGGTTTCCATGATCCAATTAGTTGTGGCATCCTCCATGCATTCTGGGTTTTACTTTGTTGGTGTGAGTTGTTCTGCAATGTATTATATGGCCAATAATGGTTGAAAGTATGGTCGAAGTCGTTTCGCATTAAACACTGGGTGAAGGCCCAGGAATGGTGGAATGTTGAGCTTGAAATAGTTTTCCCCTACAACCTTATCGATGGTATAAGGCCCATATCAGAGTGGGTGAAGCTTGTTGTGGGGCCCAACGAGGCACTCATTTTGCAAATGTAACCAAACTTTGTCACCAACTTGGTACTTTTTTGGCACCCGATGTTGATCATGACACTACTTGTACATAGCATTGGTGCTGCCCAATATGTCTTGTACCTACTAAAAGATGTGATGAATGTGCTAAATGAAGTTGTTAGCCCTGTGAGCTTTATACTGGACATGAGTCGAACCTACTAGAGTAGCTATAAATGGTATGGCAACATCAATGGGACATAATTCTTGGAATCCCAATCCCACCTAAAAAGGGTTATGGCCATTTGAGATATGGAGATCTATATTATAGTTGTGCTGGACACAGGGGAGGATTTCATCCCATGTGAATGTATGCTTCAAGTTGTACCTATGCAAAATGTGTACGATCATCATGTTGACGACCGCTTTTTGGTCAGCAGTTTAGAGGTAGAAAGCCATGGACTTAGTCACCATGGTATCCATCATCGACCAGAGACATCATGACCAAAATATACTTACGAACATGCTATCCTAGTCTGAGATAATGGATTATGGGATCCCAAATTGTACTCGCACTCGTTCAAAGAAGAGTTTAGTAGTGGCTTTTGTTATGATACTCTTCTTGCATGACACCAGAATGGCCATCTTAGAGAATCTATCGATGACCACGAAAACAAAGTCAATTCCATGCTTAGTAGAAGGAATGCGCGACATGTAATCCATGTAGATGGATTCCCAAGGTCAACTATGAGTAGGTAGAGGAGTATATAGGAATTTCATCTTGATGGTCGGCTTGAAAATGATGCAGGAAGTGCCGGATCTAATGTACTTCCCAACATCCTATCTTAGGGTTGCCCAATAAAAATAATTTTGTAGCACTTCCACTATTTTGTCTACCCCAAAATGTCTAGCAACCTGAATGTAGTGCGCCTCCCAAATCATCTTGACACGCTCACCTAAAGGAACATATAGGTGACCCAGGTGGCATAAAAGTCCATCCTAGAGGTGAAAATTTGAAACTTTCTTGCCTTCCAAGAGTGTTTTCTATGTGTTTCCAAATTCTAGATCACTCTTCTAAAGATGTGGCCACCCCACTGTCTCGTGGCCACAAGAGTCAAGCATAGTGGTCAACGCCATGATTGATGGTCAGCTGAGGCATCCTGCAACATTGTTGGTGCTCCCCTTCTTGTACTTAATTTTCAAATGGAACTGTTGTATATATGTGGACCATTTCTAATGGAGATCATTCTTTTGTACCAACACAACCAGGCTCCCACAGTGCGATGAAATTGGTATGATGTGCCCTTTCTACAATAGCTCTTGAATATGCCTCTTGATTTCATCGTTCTCCAGAATAGAGTGTCGATATATCGTTCCTTTGGGCAGTGACATGCCCAACATTAGATCGATGGAGCACTTGACCTTACAATGTAGCGGTACCCATATGGGTGAGGTGAAGATGTCCATGTACTCCTCCATAACCTTGTCCATTTGTTGTTGCGATGTGGAGGATCCTTGTTTGGAGATCATGGCCATAATCTTCTTCTTTCCCCAAGGGCGAATCATAAGGAAAATAAATTTCTTCATCTGGGAAATGATCTTACTGGATCTTTTCGCAATGATCAAAGAAATGGCAGTAGGCGGTGCTACCTTTGGTATCCTGTACAACTTATCACCCAAATTAATAATAACAATTAAAGGCCTAGACTCATACACAAAATTCCATTTCCACAAGTATGTTTTACCTAATAATACATCACAAAATTCAAGAGGATAAATGTCACACAATACCTCATCTGTGAAGGGCTTGACGTTGTAGGGAAGGTGACACTGTTGGCTGACGCGGAGAGATCACCCTTGGTGAAGCCAACCGATGGTGTAGGCTGTGGACATGGTGTTGTTGGTAGGCCCAACTACTTCATGAACTCTTCTGAAATGAGGTTCCTTTGGCTCTTGCTGTCGATAATGAACTACAGCGGGGAACCCTTCACCCCAATCTATGAGTGCAAGAGCCACTCCCCCTCCTCTAGATCTTCGGGCTCATCCTTCTAGATCTTGGTGGTGGAAATAATGGCACTAGGCTCCACATCGATAATCTGCTTCCCTTTGTTATTCCCATTATCATTTTATGACTCGAAGTCAGAACATGCATATGCTTCAGAAGCCTTCCTCTTGGCTACTAGTGACAGCTTAGCTAGGCATTCACTTGTGTTTTGAGTGGGGCTCTTATGGAACTCACATCATCTCGCTGCAGCCTTCTTTGTGTTCATGGTGTTGTTCTTCGCTTGCGGCTTCAGAGGATTGTCCTAAGTCACCCTATTTTTGGGAAAATTAGTGCCTTTTCGATCTTCTAGCCCTCTAGGATTGGTAGCTATCCTAGCAAACAAACAATCAAAGTAATTTGGGATTTCCTCTATGTATGATAGATAAGAGAGAAGCAAAGGAACCAACCTAGATCTTTTGCTTGACTCCTTACTTGATTTCTCTCCCCCTTGACAGAGCTTGCAACTCCTCTCCGTACTTATCTCGCTTGGAGAGTACCTGTAGAAACATAGTAACAAAGAACTATCAAAGCATCTCAATCTATTATATCATAATCATTACAGAATCAGAAATATAATGGACATACAATGGCATTCATAAATAACAAAATTCACAAATACACGATTGTATGGAGGAAAACTCAAAAAACTTTATTAAAATAGAAGCGAGAATTACAACCCATCTGTCTGATCCAACATCATCCTCCCAGCATCAAAGCCCTCTTCACCTCATGAAAAGCAAGATCACCCAACAATACAATGCTCTTTCTCAAAGACAAACTATCAGCACTTCCTTACAAATTACAAAATTCCAGCCTTCAGATCTCTCAGATGAGGGATCCATTTATAGATGTCTACAAGGGTGTGAGTCATCTCTGGGTTTTTGATTAGTGTCATTCCACTTGTTGTTTTTGGTTCCACTTGGAGATTTCTTGGATCTCTTACTCATCCCTGGGCGAATTCAGAGAGGCAAGTGTCATAGGAGAAGTTTCTAGAAGATTCCATGAGCATCCACTTAGCAAACTGTCTCGGACATTTGTCCATTCTCGCTCATCACACCCCACAGAAGGCCTCTTCAGTATGCATCGCACCTGGCTAGTGTAGAAGTCAGTATGCATCGTACCCTGACAGTGAAGCAGTCAGTATGGTTCAATTTTGGCTAGTTCTGAGTGGTTTTTCAGGTGGAACTTCTAGGGAATGATGTAATTAGTTGACCATGATCCTTTAGGATATGAAACAACACTTTAGGGGTTAAGGAACCCTAGTTTATCGACATATAAGATTGGGGTTGAAGTTCCCAAATATTTCTATAACAGTTGCCCCCTAAAGCATGAAGTCGTAAATCTTTTGATGTTGGGTGAAATGCTTTATCATGAGGATCTGAGGTATTCGACCTTGAAGGTGACCTATATAAGATATAATACAATACATCATAATAATATAATTTTCCATGATCTAGCTGAGGTGGGCATTCCCATGCTCAGCTTTATAAATTCATTTTCATGTACATAGAACAGATAATCGTCTGCAGTTGCACACTGGTGATTCTTTATATGTAGAGTCATCATCCCTTAGCTTGGATGATCATTTGTGCAACTTCTTTGTACATTTGATGTCTTTATATTCCTAAATATATTGTAGCCTGGATGGATGAAACTAGATCCAGGGTCTTCAAACTCGTTCAATCTTCACCTAATGTAAAAGTCGATCCATGTGAAAAGATGTCCTGAAGTCAAACATGGATAGACATCGCCTGATTACTAGCCAATAATGGAAGTTGTTAACAAATGCGAGAGGAATCACCGATAATGATAATGACCCTTAAGGTACTACAATGCAATTCACGTGGTGTGAATATAAGATCTGATGTCGAACACCACGCAAAACCTTTTGTTTGAAGGCCATTGATGTAAACTTGTTGCTGGAAGTGAGAAACTTACCATTGAGGCATGCAAGCTTCAAAGTACTGAAAGGGTTGTTTCTAATACAACTTCTTGGATAATGAGCTAATGTTGACAGGAAGTGACCCGTCGTAGGAGGGCCTTAACGTATCCCACATCAAAATCACGAAACGAAGCAAATGATTTTTTAGAGGTGAAAAACAATCTGACGATACAAGGTCCAGGAATGGCGGTCATGAAAAATGGAGGGTTGAAGTTATTGCAGTGGATGAGGCATTAACTGGATGGTGAATTCTCTGAATGAATTCTCTTGAACATATTGGCGACACTGAGATGGATTGGTAGCATTAACCCCAAAAGATGGATGGTATGGAGGACCAATGGTGATATGACCAGTGAACGGAATAACCCAACCTGACTCAATCATGGTGATGGAGTGAAAGTGTCACGTTCAAGAGCAACCTACTACCAATAAAATTCTTTAATTTTTCTTCCCTTTTTCCCCAGTAATTGTTGACCAGTACCTTTTTATTTTTGTCAAGCTTGAGGAGGATAACATATGCTTGTTCTATAATTTGCCCTTCGGGAAAACTTGTCGCTATGTTTTAGCAAGCCTAGCGACAGTGAAACTCGTTCTTGTTTGGGTGGACAAGTTTGTCACTATTGTTTTAATGAGTTTAACAACAAGGATAACTCAATCCTTTTCATGTTTAGAGAGTTTGAAAATGGACGAAAATGAAACTCCAGCAATGCTTTTTCGTAGAATAATCCCTTAAGTTTGAAAAAGGATAAAATAATACAAAAGGGATGACTTTTTCGATAACATTAGCAAGCCGAAAAGACAAGCGCTTGAAATTTTTCATGAGATAATCCCTCAGGTCTGAGACAAGATTAAAATATATAGGAGGGATGGCACTTCCCCTTACTTTAACGAGTTGGGAAGGCCAATAGCTCGACAATTGTTTCATATTTAATGAGTCTAAAAAGGGTTTAAAGGAGACTCGTTTTTGGGGAACGAGTGGTGTTTAGGGTAGAAAACTGGTTCCGGGTAAGATTGGTACTTCAAAACATGGTGATGTGAAGAGGGTGGCTAACAGGACCACTCATCGCAGCTGTTCCTCAAAAAGGTGAACAATCAAGTGGAAGCATATGATCGGCCAAAAGAATGGAGGTGATGGCAAGAACACAACCAAGGCTCAAAAGGCTGATAGTAGGGAAATGACAAAGGTTATTTACCAAAGGTGGGTTCACTTTTTAACAATCTTGAACTCTGGGGGAACATATGCTCAGAGGTAGGTTTATTTTTTAACGAGCTTGAACCATGCGATAACATTGCTCATTGGCGGGTTTATTTTTTAATGAGCTTGAACCTTGCATTAACATTGCTCAGAGATCAGTTTATTTTTAATGAGCTTGAACCGTGGGATAACGTATGCTCAGATTTCTTTTTATGTGAGCTAGAAATGACAAAACTAGAAAGCTAAAAAAGCTAGAAAAAGCTAAGGAACTACTGAGGTTAGGTAGGATGGTTTCATCAGTAGCTAGACAAAACACTTCCTTTGCTTCGTCTGTGGTGCAGAAAAAAGTGAATGGTGTGTCAAACCAATCACCTAACCTAAGAATTTAAAAACTAAAAAGCTAAAAATATAAAAAGAAATTGGTCGTTTTTAGCTGGCATAAAAAGGTTTGCATGCTCCTAGGCATCGAGAAAAGGAGAGTCTCAAATACCCATATGGAAATCACTGTGGTTAAGCAGGATGGTTTTAGTCAGTAGTTAGACAAAACACTTCCTTGGCTTTGTCTCCCAAATAGACAAAGGTGAGTGTTGTGTCAGACCAATCACTTAACTTACAAGGAAATTCATATCTTTTCAGTTGGGTTCATCCGCCAAATGGACAAGGGTGCATGCCCCCTAAGCTTCGTTACATTCACTGGACTACTCGCGGTAATTAGGTGGATGGAATGAAGCTTGAAGAGACACTCTCAACGCAAAAGGACCATTTAGGGATGATGATCGACTTGGAGTTGTGTTTGAACCGGGAAATGAAAGTTGGTCGATAGTGACAATTTTTCCTTCATGTCGGAAAGTCATCACTCGAAAGAGTGTTGAAATAATAGCCTCCATGCTATAAACATATTCACGCCCAAGGAGTAGATTGTAATCTAATGGCCCTAGGACCACCATCACGTTCAAGTGAACGGTCTTCCTTCTCAAAGTAATTGGTAACGTAGGAAGGATCCCTAACAGTCAACTGGTTCCTTTGTTAAAGCCTGAAAAATTTTGAGTAATAGGCATAAGCGATGGCGAGCCAAGCGCTTTCGAAGCAGATGAGGAAAGGATACTAACTAAAGCCCTTTCATCTATGATAGTGCCAAACACGATCATTTGTAAACTTGTACTGTGATCTGGAATGGTACATTAGAAGGAAGGTGAGATCTTGCTAGTCGATTCCAATCAAAGCAAGTGACTAGACTACTTGGAGGAGGTACCAAATAAAAGTTTGAAATAACCCCTTGAGTAACGGGAACTGGGAGATTCTCTTCCTGTTGTGATGGAATGGGTGGATTTCCCCCAAGTTCATCGGACTTTGAAGTAACAAAAATAATTTGAACAGTATCATTCTCACTCTCTTTGGGAATGATATCATCTGAAGGTGGACCTTCTGAAGGTAAAAATGGGTCAACTGCCATCTTGACCTGCTAACTTTGGTCCGGTATGGACTCAGAGGATTCACTCTCAACGATAGGTGTTTCAACCGACGATTGAGTTATGTTAGTGGGATTTTCAACTAGTAAAGGACTTGGTGAGAGTTTCTTGTATCTAGGTGGAAGTCGCTACGGTGAAGTAGGATGGTTATGCAAGACTCTCTTGGCCTCATCCAAAAAAGGACAACGGGGAAGGGTATGGTCCCCTTCACATAGTCTACATGGAGTTTTGACCTTTCCTTTCTATCCATGAACTTCACCATTACTAGTTGATGGTGTGCAATAAACATGATCACCAGAGGTTGATGACACCAGATGGTTCAAATGGGGGGACCATTCTCTCAAGATTTGAGGGATACATGGAAATCCTCGATGAAAATGGTCTCCCCTACAAATTATGCAAGTAAATCTAGGAGATTTAGTGTGCGGATTTTCATGAGATGATTCACGGTTGCCCCCTTTCTTAATTGACCTCTTCTTCTTCTCCTTCCCTTTCTTCTTCTTCTCTGTCACTCTGTTACTAGCATCACTATTTTTACCAAGCGAAGAGGAAGAAGGGGAGGGAGAAACAAATGAAGAAGAAGGTGAAGGGTCAACTTCAGTATCAACTGGTTGCTGATTCGATTGCTGAGGAATCACGGTATTGTGAATGGCAGAGGTTGAGAATAGTTGTTATAGACATTTTTGTGCCTTACAACATTGAGCATGAAATGTCCATAATCTAAGGGATCCAAAGTCCCTAGACATGTTGTTCCTACCCCTAGAGGAACAAGGCTAACAAACCACAGCAATTCACAAAAGTTCTCCACCAGAAACTGCTCAAAAACAAGTCAATTCAGGATCAATTCAGTGGCTCCACTAGCTGTCTGCGCTGAATGTCAAAGTCAACAGTCGCTACCTACACTGCAACGCAGGTAGAAGCACTACCAGGGTGCACTGAGCGAGAGTTGACAAATGGCAAGTTCATTCCAAGAGGTGTCAAGACCCAGGAAGCTTCCAGAATCTTCCTCAATGACACTTCCCTCAGTGAATTCGACTATGATGAGTAAGAGGCTCTTAATCTCCAAGTGGAAGAAAGAAACTCCAAGTGGAATCAAGAACTGACAGAGGGAGAGGACACTAGTCAGATCTCAAGCTGATTCATCCTCTCTCCAAACATCTATATATGGATCTCTCCTCCATGAGATCTGGGGGCTGGAATTTTGTTATTGCAAAGAATTGCTGTTGGTTTGAGATTAGAATCATTGGGTGCTTAATGCTTTGAAGGGGGTGAAGATAGGAATTCCATTTGCTGGGAAGGAGATGCTGGATTGGAGCCCTCTGGGTTGTATCTCTTCCTGAACCTTGTTATTCATCAATAAAGCTATCTTGGTTTCTCCTATATACTGATGTATCTTTGATGTATGATTGCATTAGTATGTTTAGTTTATTTCTAATCCTGAACTAGTTATGAATATGAATCCATGTCTTGTGTAGTGTTCTCTTCTTGCGATCTTGCAGAAACCTCTTGAAGCTGGGCGAGCGAGAAGGCAAGTAGTTGGGAACTCTCAAAGAGAAGGGAAACTGGATCGAGGGACGAATGGAAGACACCGGTTAGTCCACCCATTTCTCTTCATTCTTAATTCATAAAGGAAGAATACTAGAATAGCTGTCTCTGTTTGTTGCTAAGGCACTGTCACACCTTAGGTGGATAGGATCGTCCTGCATAGGCATTTTTCCCCACAACAAATTGGCGACTCCGCTGGGGAAATCTGTTTAGTCATTTTATTTGTATTTCTATCATTGTTTGTTTCATAGACTCAACAACAACAATTGAACTGCATCTGCTATTCTCAGATGCAAAGTAGACAGTTGCTGCTTTGATCCAATCACTGGATTTTTCTATGATCTGAACAATGGAATCACAAATGATTTGATGATCCTTTGTGATAGATCTTAGTACTCCCTCAAAGAATCCATTTTATTGTACCTTGCTTGTTGCTTTGATTTGGCCTGAAATAGTAGATTAATCAGCAATCTGTGACCCAGAACCCAGTGAGAAACTCTCGTTTCTCCTTCAGCGCAGACCCTGTGAAGAGGTTCTGCATTTCAACACAGGTCCCGTGAAGGCTACCTGCGCTGAATGTCAAAACCCCTGTGTTGAGGTTGCGCTGATCCAGTTAGGCCTTGTGCAGCTGGGGTTCTCTGCTCTGTTTTGCCTTGTTTTGATCTTTGATTTTTGCAGCCTGTAACCAGCATAGGTACCAGTCTGATAACTCCTTTTCTCTGCTTAAATTTCGCCTCCTTTTGTACAAAAAGACTGTGAGTGTTTTTATGTGTTTGTGGCGTCATTCGCAGTTTTCCTTTGCAAGAGTGAAATAATCGTCCTGTAGCCCTTGATTCAGATCTGTTGATTGTGAACTTAGGAGAGAGTTCATTGGCTGTTTACAGTTGATTATACATTTACTTTTGCTTTTGGTTTGAGTTTGTCTCTTTTAAGTGTCGAAACAAGTATTCATTTCGAAAATCATTAAGTGTTGTAATCTCTTCTACCCTCTCTGATTTCGAAAAGGTAAACTTGTGTGTATTTGTCATTTAAAAGAAAATTCAAAGTTGTACAAAAAGCTTTCTTTGTAGGCACCAATACTAAGAAAGCGGAAAACAAACACCTGCATTGTGCATTTGCATCTTGATAGTTTGCATGTTTGATTTAGGAAAAGTGCATTAGAGTGTGTTGATTGCTCTTTGAGAAAAGATGGTGTCTTTCTTTTCCCTTTGTAGCTAGGATTTTCATAAGTTGAAAAGATATAAAGCTTGTTTATCATCTTTAGACTGCATTTAGGAATTATATCATACATCTCGTGGTGAACCTCAAAAGGCAAACTTCTAAAAAGATCAACCTAAAATAAATTGAATGAACTTAACAACTCTTTGCAACATAACGCACAACATAGAGGTCTAGGCTAGAGACGTGTTCCGGCGTCGTAAAGCCTGGTGACTGTCGATCTCGTTGATGGTGGGTGATTCCTCCTGAGAGACGATAGTGCCAGTATGGATTGTGCTCCCACGTACCATCGTGTATATATTGGGAGACCCCTATAGGCATAAAACCTTTATCCATAGGAAGCCGTGTCGGCCGCCCTACTGATCGTAATGCACTGAACACAGCATTCAGGAAGATCGACCGCCCGTACCCTAAAAAGTATTCTGCGGTTTTGCGAAAAGTTTGGCACACCCTCTGCTAGAGCTCTAGAGCAGTTTCTTTTGGCCTTTTTCAGACTCTATAACAGAAAAAGTCCATCCAAGCATTTGTCACTTTGGGCTCGTTAAAACATCGAAGGAGACTAGAGTCATCTTTAGCTTTTCCTCGGCTCTTTAAAATTGAAAAAGCAAGTTGTGTCTAAAGCGTCGATAAAATTTATTTTAAACGGAACAATCACCCCTATTCCTGCGTTGATCTTTAGGTTGAGAAAATGGAGCACACCAACCAAGGAATTCCCCTTGGTGGAAATCCTAGTCCCTTCTCCTCTAAGGGAGATGTTGGTGCGCCCCATTTGGCCACATTGTCGCTTCCAGGACTGACAATTGGCCTGCCGGTCTGGCTCTTTTCAACCAATGTCATTCAGAACACCACTATTCCTGAAAAGTCGAATCAACAGTTAGACCAGACCACCGTTACCCACCAGCCTTCGACTTCATCTAATTCTCCCTCTCCTCCTTCCTCTTTGGTTGATGGAACTGGTAAAACAAAAAACCAAGTTCCTAAGGAGAAGAAGGAAAAGAAGAAGAAAGAGAAGAAGAAGAAGGAGCCAAAAACAACTGGGGGCAAACAAGTGGCGTCTGACAAAAATCCACACACAGCACTGACTAGGCCTAAATCGCCATGTGTCATATGCAAGGGAGACCACTTCCACAGAAATTGTCCCTGTATCCCACGAATACTAAGGGACTGGTCTCCCCATTTGCACAATTCGGTAGCGTCAACCTCTGACAGCCATGTTGACAGCTCAGCGTCAACTAGTGAAAGTGAAGTCACAGGACAGAGAGGGAAAGCTAGATTTCCCTACAAACCGTGTGAAGGCGACCATGCCATCCACCGTTGTCCCTTCTTAGACGAGGCTAAAAGAGTTTTGGAAGATCGCCCGGTTTTACCAGTGCAACTTCCTCCTGGATATCAAAAACTCCTGCCAAGTCCTTCACCAGTTGAGAACCCGACTGGCCCGCTCAGGTGGTCAGCCGAAGCTCCTATCATTGAGGATGAACCGTCTGAATCCATACCTAACGAAAGTCAAAAGGTTGAGGCGGCAGTTGACCCAGTTTTGCCTTCAGAGGCTCTATCTTCGAATGATACCATCACAGAGGAGAATAAAGACGACACCGTCCAAATTCTCTTCATCAACATAGACTCTGACGAACAAGGGGGCAATTTGCCCATTCCTTTATCGCAGGAAGGAACTTCGTCAGAGTCATACCCGGCAGTCTATTCGATCCCACCACCAAGAAACCTAGTTGTCTCGTTCGACTGGAACCAACTAGGCAGACCCCGTTTGCCAGCAAGCATACCATTCTGAATTATCATTCAAATATACAAAATGGTAATGGCTAGCACCATCATTGATGAGGGGGCATCTGTGAGTATCCTTTCCTCTATTGCTTGGAAAGCGCTTGGTTCGCCAGCGCGTTTTCCTGAAATGAGAAATCTGACATGCTTTGATAAAGGAACCAGTCGACCTTTAGGGATCCTCCCCAATGTGCCCATAACATTGAAAGAGAAGACCGTTCAAATGAACGTGATGGTCGTTCAAGGACCCTTGGATTATAACCTACTCCTTGGACGAGACTATATATATTGCATGGGAGCCATCGTCTCCTCACTCTTTAGAGTAATGTGTTTTCCGCACGAAGGAAGAGGGGTCAAGCTCGTAGACCAGCTTTCATTTCCCGGATCACGCATCACAAATAGTCATATACCATCCCTAAATGGTCTCTTCACGCAAGAAATGTCTCAACCCACGGTCCGTCCTCCTGATGAGCGCGAGTAATCTAGGAGGATATGACTGGAACCCAGGGGGCATGCGTCCTGGTATGCTTCGGCAGGGAAACTTTGGATATAGAGTAGGTTTCCGCAGAAGAATATGACTAGTCTGTACCCCACCCTTGCTGGAGAGGGGTTATTCTAGAATAAGATTCTTTTGTCAAAGTTACATTTTTGGCACTAAGGTCATTCACCTTTGTCTACCTCGGTAGACACCGCCGAGGAAGTGTTTTGTTTAACGAGACAATCTTTGGGTAACCTGAAAGAGGTAGGCCCTTCCTGGTAGAACAAATGTTTTACTTGCAAATTGAGGGGTAACTTTGAAATCATACTTTATACCTGGGGGCATGCAAACCTTTTGGAGTGCAAGCAAGGGGCGGCTATTTATTTTTTAAATTTTTAGGTCCTCCCTTTAAACCTGTAGGTCTAACCCTTTAAACTCGTAGGATTAGTCGTTTCCGAACTGGCATAACGAAAGGATGCGGGGCATAGCTTTGGTAAGGCGCAAGCTCCATAAAAAATGGGATCTTACATGAGACATTTTTATCATATGACTGGGTATTCGAGCAGTTTTAGCACACAGTTCATGCTCGTTAAAAAATAAACGCAAGATTCGAGCAGTTTTAGCACACAGTTCATGCTCGTTAAAAAATAAACGCAAGATCCGAGCAGTTTTAGCACATAGTTCATGCTCGTTAAAAAATAAACATAAGGCCAAGAAAATGTTTCCACCCGCGTTTAAGCTCATTAAAAAATGAACTATTCCAGTAAATAACCACCGTGAATGTAATATCATCAGCCATTAAAGCCTTGGTCGTGTGTACACCGTCACCTCCACTTTTCCATTGGCCGATCGTTCACCTCCATATGTTTGTTTACCCATTTTGAGGAACAGCTACGAAGAGTAATTTCACTAGCCATCCTTGTGACACTGCCGTGATCGGAAAATTCCAACCTGTACCTGGAATCAGCTGCTAACCCGTTTTATCACTCGTTCCTCAAAAGACGAGTCTTCTTTAAGCTCTTTTCATCTGACTCGTAAAATATGAAAAGATTGCCGAGTTTTGGCCTTCCAACTCGTTAAAGCGACTGGAAGAGCTATCCCTCCTCTAGATTTTAATCTTTTTGGACCTGAGGGATTATTGCACAAAAAGATCGAGCGCTTGTTTTGTTCGGCTCGTTAAAACTATCGAAAACTCATCCCTTCTGTATTGTTTTATACTTTTTCGGACTTAAGGGATTAGATGACGAAAAAGGACTTCCGGAGTTGACTTTACGTACCTTTTCAGACTCTCTAAAAATGAAAAGGACCGAGTTATGGTTGTCGTTAGACTCGTTAAATGCATTAAATAACGACAAACTTGTCTTTAGACGAGAACAAGTTTCACTATCGCTAGGCTCGTTAAAACATAGCAACGGGCTTGCCCGAAGGGCAAGTTATAGAACAAGCATATGTTATCCTCCTCAAGCTTGAAAAAAATAAAGAGGTACTGGTCAGCAATGACTGGGGAAAATTGGGAGAAACTCAAGAAAACTTTGATGGTAGCAAGTCGCTCTTCAACATGACACTTTTCTTCCGTACCAGAATCGGGTTGGGTTGTTTCATTCACCGGTCACATCACCATGGTCTCGCCATACCATCCATATTTGGGGTAATGCTACCAATCCATCACATTAGTGTCGCCATATGTTCAAGAGAAGTCGTTCAAAAAAGTCAACCGTGTCCCATCCACTGCCGTACATTATCCTTCATCCTTTCATGACCGCCACCCTGAATCATATGTCACAGATCGTTTTCACCTCCATCAAAATCATTAGCTCAGTTCCGTGTCATTGATGTGGGATTCATTAAGGCCCTCCTTTGACGGATCGCTTCTTGTCGACATCAGCTCATTATCCAAGAAGTTGATCTAGGAACAACCCCTTCAGTACTTTGAAGCTTGCATGCCTCAATGGCAAGTTTCTCACTTCTGGTGACAGGTATACATCAATGACCTTCGACCGAAAGATTTTGCGTGGTGTTCGACGCCAAGTCCTTTATTCAAACCACATGAATTGTACTGCAGTACCTTGAGGGTCATTATCATTATCGGTGATTCCTCTCGCGCTTGTTAACGGTTTACCTCATTGACTGGTAATCAAGCGATGTCTTTCCATGTTCGACTTCAGAACATTTCTCACATGGATCGACTTGTACTTAGAGTGAAGATCGAACGAGTTTGAAGACCCCGGATCTAGTTTCATCCATCCGGGCTGCGATATATGTTCAGAAACGATAAAGACATTGACATGTACATCATTGCAGCAGATGATCATCCTACCCAAAGGATGATAATTTCATCAAAATTATCAGTCTACCATCAGACGATTGTCTGTTCTATGTACAAAAAAATGAATTTATAAAGTTGAGCATGGGAATGCCCGCCTCAGCTAGATCATGAAAGCAGTATGAAAAATAATTTATTGTATTGTATCTTATTACAGGTCTCCTCCCAGCATTGGATGAACTTCGGATCCTCCTAATAAAGCATTTCACCCGATAAACGCCCTCATACTTTAGGGGGAAACTGTTATAGACATTTTTGTGCCTTACAGCATTGAGCATGAAATGTCCATAATCTAAGGGATCCAAAGTCCCTAAACATGTTGTTCCTACCCCTAGAGGAACAAGGCTAACAAACCACAGCAATTCACAGAAGTTCTCCACCAGAAACTGCTCAAAAACAAGTCAATTCAGGATCAATTCAGTGGCTCCACTAGCTGTCTGCGCTGAATGTCAAAGTCAACACTGGCTACCTGCACTGCAACGTAGGTAGAAGCACTACCAAGGTGCGCTGAGCGAGAGTTGACAAATGGCAAGTTCATTCCAAGAGGTGTCAAGACCCAGGAAGCTTCCAGTATCTTCCTCAATGACACTTGCCTCAGTGAATTCGACTATGATTAGTAAGAGGCTCTTAATCTCCAAGTGGAAGAAAGAACCTCCAAGTGGAATCAAGAACTGACAGAGGGAGAGGACACTAGTCAGATCTCAAGCTGACTCATCCTCTCTCCAAACATCTATATATGAATCTCTCCTCCATGAGATCTGGGGGCTAGAATTTTGTTATTGCAAAGAATTGTTGTTGGTTTGAGATTGGAATCATTGGGTGCTTAATGCTTTGAAGGGGGTGAAGATAGGAATTCCATTTGTTGGGAAGGAGATGCTGGATTGGAGCCCTCTGGGTTGTATCTCTTCCTGAACCTTGTTATTCATCATAAAGCTATCTTGGTTTCTCCTATATACTGATGTATCTTTGATGTATGATTGCATTAATATGTTTAGTTTATTTCTAATCCTGAACTAGTTATGAATATGAATCCATGCCTTGTGTAGTGTTCTCTTCTTGTGATCTTGCAGAAACCTCTTGAAGCTGGGCGAGCGAGAAGGCAAGTAGCTGGGAACTCTCAAAGAGAAGGGAAACTGGATCGAGGGACAAACGGAAGACACCGGTTAGTCCACCCATTTCTCTTCATTCTTAATTCATAAAGGAAGAATTCTAGAACAGTTGTCTCTGTTTGTTGCTAAGGCACTGTCACACCTTAGGTGGATAGGATCGTCCTGCATAGGCATTTTTCCCCACAACAATAGCCATACCAGTAGACCAATTGTGATTCTCGGGAGAGACAATGTGGCCATATACGAAGCACCAATATTTCACCAAGAAGAAAATGGACTAGGATTCCCCTCAAGATGGATTCCTTAATTGGTGGACTCCATTATCTCAACCTAAGATCAATGAAGGAACAGGGATGTTATTCTGAATTTAATAAATTTTAAAGACACTTTGACAGAACTTTTCTTTTTCAATTTTTAAGAGTCGAGAAAAAGCTAAAGATGACTCTAGCCCACTTCGATTTTTAGTGATCCTGAAGTGACAAGTGCTTAGATGGACCTTTTCTTTTAAGGAGTTGAAAAGCAACGAAAGTGACTACTCTGGAAATATAGACAGAGGGATTACCAAACCAATCGCAAAACTACAATATACACCTTGGTGATAAATTAAAGAGAAATTACCAAGGACTTATGTATGGTAGTCAATCTTTTTGAATGCTATGTTCAGTGCATTGCGATCGATAGGGCGGCAAACATGGCTTCCTAGGATAAAGGATATAAGCCTATTGTGGTCTCCCAATATATACTTGACGGTACAGGGAGCACAAGTCCGTGCTAGCACTTGTTGTATCAAAGAGGAGGAATCACCCAACCTTCGATGAAAATGATAGTTACTAGTTTTTACGACGCCGGAACACGTCTCTAGACTATACCTCTAAATGTGTTGCATTAGGTTCCAAAGAATTGTTAAGTTCATTGAAATTTATTTTAGAGTTGATCGTGTTTAGAAGTTTTCCTTTGAATGGTTCACCACGTGATGTATATGTAAAATTCCTAAAAATGCAATCTACAACGATAAACAATGGTTGTTTATTTTTAGCAATGAAAATCCTAGCTACTAAGGAAATAAAATTACGATTCTTTCAAACAAAGAGAAAAGAGCACACACTAAATGCGCTTTTCCTAAATCATTTTTCGCACACAGTCTAAATGCAAATGCAAATGCATGTATTTATTTTTCGTTCCCCTTAATGTGAAAAATCCCAAAAAGGAAAACTAAGTAGAGCAAAGATCTGAAATATTTTTACTCAAAGCGACATTTCGACAATTTCTTTTTCAAAATGGAAAGGAAGACTAAATGAAACTTTTCAATTTCGAATGGAAAATGCTTTTGACACTTCAAATATAAACAAATAAAATCAAATACATGATGAAAAGTTCAATCGACTATCTAGAGAAGGAAGACTTTACGACACTCCTCTTTTTGACACAAAGTGACAGTTACGACACTTTTTGCACCAAAACAACATATCTATTTAAGAAAATTTTCTACAAAGGATCGTAAATGATGGAAAAATACTTAAAAACATTTACTAATCATGATCAATGGAGGCTGAACTATGTAATGCAAGCAGGCTTCAGCAATGAGATACTTTTCATAAGTAGCAAAAAACAACTAAACGGAGCTGAAAACAAAGACAAAAAACCCCAAATTTCATGGAGAGAAATAGGATTACTAAATTATCGCATCTATGCTTCACAAAAATAGGGATGCATTGCAATTTTCAGGTTCGGGAGGTGAGATGCATACTGGTAGACAGTGACAGACAGTGTGATGGGCCAGGGAGCACAACTGAGATGGGTTTTGGCTCAAATTTGCAGCTGATTTCAGTGAGTTAAGCTGAGCTATGATGGAGAGTAAAGAGAAAAGTAAAGAGGTATGATCTTGAGAGGTTACTGAGCTACCAAAAGGGCACCTAAAATGTTTGTAAGTCAGATGTTCGACTCATAAACTAAACCAAATATTGACTGAAGTAACATTCATCTACTTTGCAATTGCAGAGCAAGAGCAGTTTGAAGGCTATCTAGCTAACTTCAGGCTCCGTCTATAGTTTATAAAACAAACAACAACAACAAACAAACAAACTATTCATTCCCCAGTGGAGTTTCCATTTTGTTTCTGGGAAAACTAGTGTCTTTTCGATCTACTAGCCCTCTAGGACTGGCAGCTATCCTAGCAAACAAACAATCAAAGTAATTTTGGATTTCCTCTATGTATGATAGATAAGAGAGAAGTAAACGAACCAACCTAGATCTTCCGCTTTGACTCCTTACTTGATTTCTCTCCCCCTTGATAGAGCTTGCAACTCCTCTCCGTACTTATCCCACTTGGAGAGTACCTGTAGAAACACAGTAACAAATAAATATCAAAGAATCTCGATCTATTATATCATAATCATTACAGAATCAGAAATATAATTGAAATACAATGGCATTCATAAATAACAACATTCACAAATATAGGATTGTATGGAGGAAAACTCAAAGAACTTTATTAAAATAGAAGGGAGAATTACAACACAGTTGTCTGATCCAACATCAAAGCCCTCTTCACCTCATGAAAAGCAAGACCACCCAACAATACATTGCTCTTTCTTAAAGACAAACTATCAACACTTCCTTACAAATTACAAAATTCCAGCCTTTAGATCTATCAGTTGAGGGATCCATTTATAGATGTCTACAAGGGTGTGAGTCATCTCTGGGTTTTTGATTAGTGCTATTCCACTTGTTGTTTTTGGTTCCACTTGGAGATTTCTTGGATCTATTACTCATCCCTAGGCGAATTCAGAGAGGCAAGTGTCATAGGAGAAGTTTCTAGAAGATTCCATGAGCATCCACTTATCAAATTGTCTAAAACATTTGTCCATTCTCACTCATCGCACCGCACAGAAGACATTTTTAGTATGCATCGCACCTGGCTAGTGTAGAAGTCAGTATGCATCGCACCCTGAAAATGGAGCAGTCAATATGGTCCAGTTTTGGCCAGTTCTGTGTGGTTTTTTAGGTGGAACTTATGGGGAATTATGTAATTAGTTGACCATGATCCTTTAGGGTATGAAACAAAAATTTTATGGGTTAAAGAGCCCTAGTTTATCGACATATAATATTGGGGTTGAAGTGCCCAAATATGTCTATAACACACCCCACCTTAGCTTTGTCCTTTTTGCTGTAGCTCGGGGGTGTCTTTTCCTTGCTTTAGATTTGTCAATCCAAAGTTTCTCTTCTTTTGTTTAAATTTTTTCTCAATCTTCACAGTGTATCGATAGGTGATTGCAAGTGAGGAGATGTCCAATAAGTCCATCTCATCCTGGATGTACTTGTGTAGACATTTGTAGTACTTGAGTACCAAATGTCGCTCAAAATCCTTGATACCTAGGTTCCCTGCTGCATCATGGTAAACTTTATGTATTTATCTTCACAGCTCTCAACATGGTAATATTATTCTTTGATAGAATCTCAGAAATAATTCCAAGTGGGTGTGGTTGAAAACTGTGAGGATTCGCTCTCGTCCTTTTGTTCATAATAGGTTTCCCACCAGGCAACTTTGACAACTGCAAAATTAATATTTTCCCGAGTGGAAAAGTCATAAACTGAAAAATATCCTTCCAACATATTTAACCATCTATCTACAGCGTCTGCATCTATCTGGCCTTCAAATATGGGAATATCAAAGTTAACTTGTACCTTAAAAGGAGTGGCACCTCCAGATTGGTTACTAGATGAAGATGTGCACTTGTGGCTACGAACCGAAGGATCTGGGGAAAGTTATCCATCATCGTATTCCTCTATCGTTCGAGGGATTCCTCAAGAAACATTTCTAAAGGATCTCCTGCCCCCTCATCTTTCTTTTCTCCCACCATGGGAGGTCATCGGGGTTTGTGAGGCTTGTCTTGCAAAGGTTCAACCAGTTCGATCCCTAACCCCTTAAACCCTGACCTCGTTGGGGACATGCAAAGAAAAACATAGAAAGAGCAGACTGCTCTGATACCACTGATCTAGAATTATGCAGGAATGAAGCAAAATATATAAATACACATACATAGAGATGTAGCAGAAATAAAACTTCATTTCATTAATATAAAAGAACTAAAATATGCTTACATACATAAATGGAAACTAGCCGGGCAATGGTAGCTTATCTTTGGGAAGAGATGTCACAAGTACATGCCTCTAAATTGTGTTACAATGAGGCTTGAAGGTCTATTTATTATTGAGAAGCAATGGGAAAACTATAAACATCCAAAAAGCTAACCCTAAGAGATGAAGCGCCAAAACTATGGGCCTCGTTTGCATAAATTGATACATCAATTTCCTGGGGTCATAACTTTAGCATATGATCTATGTTTAACGTGCACAATACCTCTTTGGAAATATCTATCTAAGGAATCCAACACTTGATTGCAAACAACAATTAATGAATCAGGCTTGCCAATTTTCCCAAAAAAAACGTCGTTTAGGGCCTCAAAATGGGTCCATAAGTTCAGGACCCAAAAAAATGCCAAAAATAGTAAATTGTGCTACAATTAAGGAAACTGAAAAACTGAAAGAAACAGTGGTGGAGGTTCAGGTAGAATAGGATGTTTTCCATCGATATCAACCTAGATTAGTTCGAATGTAGGTTCATTCTCCTTGGTACAAACCTGTATATCATTCAACTCTTAGTTGCAAGGACACAATTATTTTGTTGATCACACTTCCATAAAATCATATCTAGCTATGATTTAGTTTATAAAGAAGCCCACAGGATGTTGGGCTTATAGATTCATAGGACTACATGCACAGTAATTAAACAACAAAAATAACTCAACAAAATAGGAAATTCATATTATTTTAATCACTCTTCATAATGCAATGCCTCCCTCAATCATTTTGTGAGGCCCGTGACTGACGTCACTCTAGGCCTCTTAATCATCTAAAAGACCACCCTTTTCAATGTCGAAGAATATAATTTATAGATAATTCAATACATCAAATGGATCATATCAGATCCATTCTTTCATCCTAAAATCTCATAACAATTTCCTAAAATCATGTAACTTCCCTATTTATAGCAGATCGACCATATTCTATGAGTGAGGTGTCTCATAATTAGATACATTATTTAATTGATTCACTAATGCTTTATTGTTTGTGGTTTCAACATTAAACATAAATTTCATTCCAACAAAGTGACAAACTATGTCCTCCACCATTTTTCCCTCCTTCCAGAATCTTGTATATTGAAATTCGACTTGGGTTATGTCAATGCTCCTGCATCATACTGCTGAGGAAAATATAAATTATGACCTCTAGGTCATATGATTTTTCTGGGTATTCTCGAAACAACTTGAACTTATGAGTTGCAACAAAACCTCTATGGTAGCAAGTCTTCCCTTCTTATTGCACAATACCTCATTGATCTTCTCTCCTCAAGACTCATTATTTTGATATCTTTGTACTTCTCTCCCCAAAACCAATTGATCACTCTTTTCTCTAGGTTGCTGCAAATATTCTCACCTCTCTCTACTACTACCTACAAAAAAATAAAGGCCACGCACTTATCAATCCTCACCAAACTTGTACCTACTTCTATTCTTGCCAAATATTCACATTCTCCACTTCTTTCTCAACTCTACATGCATGAATTTCTCTTGTTATGATACCACCTGATGAAAATGGTTTCTAGGGGCTCTTTAAAATTCATTCTTATGTTTCTCTTTGATAGCATCCAGCAACAAGTTATTCTTGTTTCATGTGTTTGAGTTCTCTATCCTAGGACCCGTGGGTTATGGGCCCATGATTACCTTGCAAAAATCATGCTATTGAAATTCCTTTCACCATACGTAACAATGGTGCTAAGTCTTGGATCCATATTCAATTGTGGAGACATTAAACCCCATTTCCATGCTACTAACTTCTTCCTGATTCCCATTCAATATATGGTTGCTAAGAAAAAAATATTTGGTACCTCCCCACTAGAAATATGATCAATTTATTGACAGACTAGAACAAAGTTACAAGCTAGCCGCAACAAGTTCGCCCCCCCACACTAGGCTCACACTAATGTGCATACAAAGAACCCAATATCAAGTCTTCCTTCCAACCATCAATCCTTCTCGTGATCACTAATTTCAATCTCGTCATCATAGCCAGAATTATCACATAGGCCTTTACAATTGATTTTTTCCAAATTGACATGGATCATTGTCAACATTAGAATGCATGTTCATTATCCTTGGTGCAAACTTGTATATCATTCAACTTTTAGTTTCAAGGACACATAATTATTTTTATGAGTTCCCATCAATAAAATCATATCTAGTCATGCTCTAGTTTATAACAAACCCCATAGGAACTTTGTTCAACATTTTCCGACATCTGAGCTTATAGTTTCATAGCACTACAGACACAATAATTAAACAGCACAAATAAATCAACAAAAAAGGAAATTCATATTAGTTTAATCACTCTTCATAATACAATAATTCCCTCAAACATTTCACAAGGGATATAAGTGACATCATTGTGGGCCTGTTGATCATCTAAATGGATTCCCTTTTCAATGTTGAAGACTATAATTTATAGATAATGCAATACATCAAATGGATCATATCATGTCCATTATTTCTTCCTAAAATCTTGTAACAATTTCATAAAATTGTGCCACTTCCCTATTTATATCAGATTGACCATATTCTATGAGTGAGGTGGCTCATTCTTAGATACATGATTTAATTGATTAAGCAATGATTTAAGGGTTGTGGTTTCAGCATTAAACAAAAATTCCATGCCAACAAAGTAACAAACCATGTCCTCCACAAATTTTTCCTCCTTATAGAAGCTTTTATATTCAATTTTGAGTTGGGTTGTGTCGATGCTCCTGCATCACAAGAGCACTTACAAGTCAATGAGAGTAAAAGAGGAAATCTGCCATATTACTACATTGTAACATAACAGTGAAATGAAAACACGAAATCCTCATAGCCAACATTTTACAATAAGAAATAAATTTTTTATGCTAATAGTTATGTGCTTCACTATCATTCTCATGCACTATCTTAGCTCCTTCAAGAATTAACACAACACATTATTCCACTCTACGTAATGGTATCCATAGGCATGTCTAATGCACTCATAACAACATTTCAATTGATATGTGCATACATTTATTCATGAGTAAGAAGCATAGGAGCACTTATCTTAACAATACATAAGTGTTCCAACCAAGAGTGGGACTCTAACTTTCTGCCCAACCATAAACAAACTGCAACCACTGTTACATGTAGTTGTCACCCTCGAGCCAGATTCCAAAGCTTGAGGTGGAGTTCTTTTAGAGGGAACACTTCAAAAAATATATCGATGAAAAAAATACACCATGACACCCCGCTTTCATTCCCAAGGAAAACCATATCCCCCTTTGTAATACTTATGCTCTGTAAGTTTTATTAGGTCCTTTAGCTGGTTTATTGCTCTCCTCAAATCTCAACAACATAAATACAAATCTTTCTTTCTCCACCTATACTCTAACATTTGTGTGCCTAGAGGTTTTTCCCCTCTTCGCATACTCTTCCTCTATTTTCTTCTCTCTATGACCAATCAACTTTCGATCTAATTTCAACTCTCTCGTTCTCCCCCCTTTTCAACCACTGCAAACTCTCATGCCTCTTCCTATTATTGCTTTTGTGGTAAGCTAAAGGAAACATTGCTTTGTCATTTATCTTTCAATTCATTTATGGCGTAGCCAACCCCATTTAAAACAATTCAACCAACCAAGGGCTGATATTTAAAACATCAATTCCCTCAAGCAATCTCATACCTCAAACATTGGAATCTGTTTCCCTCCCACAACCTTTTAATTTATAAAAGTATTTACATTTCATACATGAGGATAAGAAACTAGGGTGTTACAAACACACCGCACACTAATCTATAACTCATTTTATTATTTTCCACTCATACTTCTCTGTAGAACATCACACGCATATATATAGAATATCTTATGTTGACTAAACATCTGCAAACTCTATGACCATGTCAATCTAATTTTTCCACCCAATAACATGATTATATCAAACCACCAGCTCTTAATGACTTATTTCTTGACAATGTCTATTGATAAAGTCAATAATTATTTCCATCAATACTTATATTAAAAAATTCACTTTATTCACTAATATCTTATTGGGGTTCCAATTTATTAATGCATGTGAATATTCCATATTTATAAAAAAATCCATGTTAAAACTTAAAATCATTTTAATCTACTCATGGATGTGAATCATGTGATACTTATAGAAAGAAAAATCCATCTTATTACCTTATTATTATATTACCATTCTAATTTCCATTTAAGGCATAACAACTCATTTTCATTTGTTTTGATTTTTGAAATAAGACACTTTTTAGTTTTTGTAATTAAGTAACTTCAAGTTTCCAAATAACTAGATTTATTTTTGGACTTATTTTCATCTTTTTAATTAGGTAATTTTTAAATAATTAGAGTTTTAGAATTAGGTATTTCCAAATAATTAATTTTTAAAAATTAAATTAAGTACTTTCAAACAATTAGTTTTCATATTTTTTTTCGATATTGAAGGGGTATTTAGAAAGTCATTTTTTTTTTAATTTATAAATATTCCTTTTTCTTCTAAAATGATTGGCAAATTTAAAATATTGAATAATTTTTGAATGGAAATTTTAAAAATATACTTTTATTAAGGAGCATACTTCTTTGGAAGGGCTAGGAAGATTCAATTTTCATGACTGACTAAGAATGAGTGAAATGTTTTTACAACATTGGGTTGTAACGTAAACAACAAATTGAGTCACTATAATGAGGTTGGAATTATTGATTTTTTTTCTCCACTTTCGCCAACCATGACAGTTGGGAGTGGAAGATACAATAACCATTTGAAATTCTTCTACATTTCCAATTATTTCTTTATTGGATTTCAAACTCTCTGATCCATAGAATCTTTTGGTGTCACTTGCTTCTTTTTCCAAAAAAAAATTCACATTCCGTTGTTGGAGTACTCGAGATGATGGTGCTTCAGCTAGAATCAATGAATCTACCTACTCAGCCATGATTTTCTCTATGATTTCCTAGGAGCTACTTTTAACGTTCTCTATAGTATTCTAGGGTTCTTCTTCCTCTACCTCATCAACCTGTTTGGGTCTTGTCTCATTTTTGTTTTGGCGTCCTTTTTGCCTCAGGACACAAGTTTTGAAGATGTCTAGTTTGAAGACAAATTTGGCATCTAAATGTCATATTTTCAAAGTCTAGAGCCTTGGAACACAACACGTTATTATGAATTAGAATAATATGATCAGGAAAAACTTTACTAAGGTCTACCTCTACACAAATCCTAGAAAAGGTGAATATTCCATTTGTAAGTATATCCCTATCCACCTTTAGGAATTTCCCCAAAGAGTTGTCGATTCCTTCTAGCACTTTCTGATGCCATAAATGTAATTGAAGATTATGTAATCTAACCAAACATTGGTACTGTGGAAACCACCATGATATTTTCATAAAAACCTGGAAGCCATGGGATCATAAAAATACATGCACTACCCCAGAACAATGGTCCCTGTTTTAAGACGAAATCCATATATTTTTTGCATCAAATGATCCAGGTCCTAGTGTGACAAAGGACCCTTCCAAGACCTTTACTTCTGTGATGTGTTAAATTAAATTTTTAAAAGAAAATAAATGAATACATCTGCATGTTGCAAAGAAGAGGAGCATGACATTCATCAACACATGAAAACATAAGCTGTTAATAACGGAGTTCGTCAAGGACGGACTATGTCTCTGGGCCTCGGTGTCAAGATGGTGTAGGCCACTGCATTAAGTGTTGTCAATAGTGATGATGTACATAAGAGGTACCGTCGCTATCATACAAGGAAAATTCCCTCACACAAGAGTGGCTCTAAGAGATGTTTCCCTACAGGAACTCTTAGTCAAAAGGACTCCTATCAATATGACATAAACTCATGTATGATGATAATGAACATCCTACCAACATGGCATAAAAGGGATCTCAATGCAATCATACATGGTGACACATGAGTATCCCATCAACATAACGATAAAGGGATATCAAATAAAACATGATGAATCATGACAACAAGTAATCTCACAAATGATTTCGTGTCACATCAAGCAGGAATCATGAAACAAGTAAGGAAACAAGATCCCACATCAAACATCAATAGGGATCAGTGCAGCACAATGCATCTCACAACAAAAGAAGTACATGAACACACTGCATATACCTCACATCCATGGACCATCTGAAGAAGAAGAATTCAAACTGCTAAAGCTGGATGCACCATCAATTCTTGCGGTGCTGAATCTCATGGAATGACTTCTCGCATGTTGAATGCTAACACCTGCACTCCACTTTGAAAAGTGGCCGAAAAATGAAATGAGAAAATGGAAAATCTAAATACACCATCAGATTTGTGGCGTCAAATAGTGCAAAATCGTCTGTCAAATTTATAAATTCTTGAGAAAGTGGAATTCTTGGGCTTAAGGAATCTTTTAGATTACCCTTAGAGTCCTCAAAGATTCCCTCTTATGGGTCCTCTGCAAATATGCTGCTCAGATCGAAATTTTGACTCTGCCATCAGGTTCATGTTGCTGAGAGGTGTAATATCGACATAAATTTTGTCCAATTTGGACACTACAAAAATTTCACCCTCTTGAGAATTTCGCCCAATCATGGTTTCACCTGTGTTTTTCTTAGGTTCATGGTTCTGCCCTACAAAATTCATTAATTAATTAAAAATCACCTTGATCCGTGTGCGCACTCCTGGCTCCTCCATGCTTGGGTGCACTAATGAAATGACGAGTTAATATAAATTTTCTGGCGAAGGTATCAATGAGGACCCTTATGGGTCGTTGGTATGGTTGGCAGATTGTGTGGAGGTGGGTGAGGTTCAAACGCCGCCGACTCCAAAATAGCATGTAACAAAGTTTTGGTTATCTATTTTTTAAATGATGTGGAATTTGTTGGGAGGCGCGTTGGGCACATTTAAGTTTTGGTACATGGTGGTTGGGTGTTATATGAGGCCAACCCACGTGGGTCGGGCGGGTTCAATCCCCGGCGACCTCGCACTTATACCTGGCATATGGTTACATTCTTGAGAATATGGCTCGGGTCCACTAGAGGTGGCCCGCGCGCACCCCAGATATTATGTTTAATGTTACAGTGTTGGTTTGGAGGGCCCGGTAGGGTGATGGCCACCGAGCCACATTTAATGTAATTTCTTAAGTGGTTGTGGTTGGGCCGGCGGGGTTTAATGTAATTTGTGAAGTGGTTGTGGTTGGGACGGTGGGGGTCATGGCCCATCAACCCTTCTAATAGAATTTTTATTATGTAATAGTTTGGGGTGTGACGACGGTGGTGGGGGTCATGGCCCACCACTATTTTTTTATAATTTTGAAAACCAATAGTCATTTTTTAAAAATTTGAAAAAATGACCGAAGGGAAAAAATTAAATAGGCCGCAAATTCACTCGGAATCTAGCCCAGGTTCGTTGGAATCCGGTGGCTGAATTTTGTCCAAATTGTTGCCTCCTTAAGCCTGCCCCATTAGCAAAAGTCAACCAAACTTTGACTAGCTCGTTCTCCCTCATACGAGCTCGAATTGATGAACCGTTCACACCACCGTGATCAGGACAACGAGATCTACATTTAGGTCCTAGTTTGAGAGAATTCTAATCATTTTGATTTTCAAGCTTCCATAAGCCCTCTTTGTCTTCTGTGTGTCTCTGGAGCCACCTAGATCAATCCTCCCCACTGAGGAGCTTTTGGTCCTCCAAAATCATGAAAAATAATCTGCAATTTTTTTGTACCTTGTCTACATCACAAGTGTCCTAAAAGGTCTCGCTTCTATCTCCTTCACCTTTGTTCTACAGAGCCTTAAGCGATGAGCCGACACCTACAACTTGTAGTACATTGTTTTTTCAAATTACATGCTTGAATTTCATGACCAACTAATGACCAAAGTGTCCCACACTTGCCACGAGTTCATAACACATACTAGGTGGTCAAGTTTACATCAAGATGGACACAATAACCCAGCTATGAAAACAAGGCTGAAATATCATTGTTGCTTCAACAAGTGATGGAAAACACATCATCACTGCAACACATGATTTACAAAGATAAGGCCAAACACTATTGTTTCTTTGACAAGTGATGGAAACACAACATCACTTTCACAGTTTATCATGCAACACAAAATAAGACCAGACATCATTGTTGCTGAATAAGTGATGGAAAAGACATCATCACTTTTACATTTTAAAATGCAACAAATGATTTACAAAATCACGACCATGACAAGCTAACATATCTAGAAACAATTTTTCACTTATTGTTTTGAATGGGTCAGCCCCCTGTGGTGGTATTTCTTGTCGAACAATTGTTTCACCTGACTCATGCACTGACACTTTGTCTTTAAGGCGCTTCTCTGGATGGAGCCTCCAACAAGTGGCTCTTTGATGGCCACCTTTGTCACAATGACTTCAATACACCTTCTTCCTCTAGATCTTCTTTGCTTGCTTCTGAAAGGGTCTTTCATGCCTCATCCTTTTTTCTACTGCTACCCTTTTCCAACACTTAGAAAATGTATGGTTATCCAATCCAGAAAAGGTAGATGTCTTTCGATTCCATGATTTGCATTCATATTTAACAACATGATTATAATTGAAATGAACACTCGAATGTCGAGAGTGGTTATACATTTCCTTGTTGTCTCTAGTGTAAGTATGGCAATGAGGGCTTTCCTCAGCTCATTCCCTTCCATGGGAACTACCATGGGATGATGGGGGTGCATTCCCATCATTCTCTTTCCTCGACGATTTCGACGTTGTCTTAGAAGCATATGACACCATCAAGAATTCTCCCTCCATGTATCTCAAGCCTGCAAATTGAGGTCTCTGCACAACCTCCAATGGTTGAGTTATGCTTTGGTTATTAACACCAACTTCTTGTCCTCCTCGTGCCTCATCTTAGTAAGGAGCCTCATATATGTTCCTGTAATTGGTATCTCCATATCTCCAACAAAAATCATACTATGTGAAGACGAAACCGAAAGGAAATCAACATCTTTTACCTCCTCTATCGATTTGGAAAGAACTGATGAGGGATTCTCATTATCTGTTGTTGGTGTCTCGCTAATTGTCTTGGCGCATTCCCCAACTTCCTTTTCTGACATACCCAAGTCCTGTTCGACAGGGTAATTCTTCTACTTTGATGGGGTTGACAATGCCTTAGCCATTAATGCCCAAGTCTTTTCCTTCATACCCCATTTTCTTCAACAGTTTGAAGCCAATTCCTCTGGTATGATTTTCAAAAACAACGAAATCATCATCAAGACACATACATGAATTTAGAGAATTACTTTTTACCTCACATGGGTCACGTTGTAGCCTTTCAAAGGACTCGTCCTTTTCTTACAGTTGTTGTAGCAAACTATGTTTCTCCTATTTCTCTTCATGTAGAAGCATCTTCAATTCAGAATTCTTTGTTTGAAGTTTGTGCTTCAGTTCCTCCAGGGCCTCTTTTGTGTCTTGCAACTAAAGCTCCAATTTCTCCTTTTCCTCTGTCTCATTTTGTAGAGTTTCATACATTATTTCCACCCTTTTGGAAATTTTGAGCATGGTCTCATACATCGCTTTTTCATCCTCTGTCAATACACGTTCCATTGGTCACACTTGCAATTCACATCAACACAAAGACCCCTCTGATACCACTTGATCTGGGTCCAGGTGTGACAAAGGACTCTTCCCAGACCATTTACTTTTGTGATGTGTTAAGTTGCATTTTTAAAAGAACATAAATGAGTACATATGCATGATTTAAAGAAGAGGAACATGACATTCATCAACACATCGAAACATAAGCCATTGATAACTAAGTTTGTCCAGGAGGGACTACTTCTCCGGGCCTCAGTGTCAAGATGGTGTAAGCCACTGCATTAAGTGTTTTCAATAGTGATGATGTACATAAGGGGCATCATTGTTATCATACAAGGAGAATTCCCTCATGCAGGAGTGGCTCCAAGAGATGTTCCCCTACATGAAATCTCAGTCAAAAGGACTCCTATAAGTATGACATAAACTCATGGATGATGATAATGAACATCCCGCTAACATGGCATAAAAGGGATCTCAATGTAATCATACATGGGGACACATGAGTATCCCATCAACATAATGACAAAGGGATCTCAAATAAAACATGACGAATCATGACAACAAGTACATCTCTCAAATGATTCTACGTCACTTCAAACAGGAATCATGTAACAAGTAAGGAAAGATACCACATCAAACATCAATAGGGATCAGAGCAGCACAACGAATCTCATAGCAAAAGAAGTACATGAACATATTGCATATACCTCACATCTGGGGGCCATCTAAAGAAGAGGATGTCAAACAGTTGAAGTTGGACGCACCAACAATTCTCGTGGCATCAAATCTCATGGAATGACTGCTCGCATGCTGAATGCTGACACCTGCACTCCACTTTGAAAAGTGGCCGAAAAATGAAATGGGAAAATGGAAAATCTAAATAGACCATTAGATTTGTGGCGTTGAATAGTGCAAAATCAACTATCAAATTTCTAAATTCTGAGAAAGTGGAATTTTGGGGCTCAAGGAAGCTTTTAGATTCCCCTAAATTCCTCAAAGATTCCCCCTCCAGGTCCTCTGCCAATATGCTTCTCAAATCGAAATTCTGAATGCGCCATCAAGTTCGTGTCGCTGAGAGGTGTACAATCGACATAAAGTTTGTCTAATTTGGACACTGCAAAAAATTTCACCCTCTTGAGAATTTTTCCCAATCATGGTTCCACTTGTGTTTTTTTGAGGTTCATGGTTCCGCCCTGAAAAATTCATTAATTAATTAAAAATTTCCTCAATCCGCGTGCACGCTCCTGGCTCCTCCATGCTTGGGCACACTGATGAAATGACGGGTTAATATAAATTTTTGGGCAAAGGTATTAATGAGGACCCTTGTGGGTCATTGGTATGGCTAGCAGATTGCATGGAGGTGGGTCGGGTTCAAACCCCGCCCACTCCAAAATAGCATGTACTAAAGTTTTGGTTACCCATTTTTTTTAAATGGTGCAGAATTTTTTGGGAGGCGCGTCAGGCGCATTTAAGTTTTGGTATATGGTGGTTGTGCATTATATGAGGCCGCTCGGTGGGAGCCGACCCACGTGGGCTAGGCAGGTTCTATCCCCATCAGCCTTGCACTTATACATGACATATGGTTACGATCTTGGGGGTCTAGCCCAGGTCCAATGAAGGTGTTATGAAACCAGCTCACAAAAAGATAGAAAAGATAGATGAACGCCTTAGAAATAAGCCTCTTCGAGGGGGCAACCTCCTTTACATTACACAAATAAACAATTCTTGGACGACACAAATGATAAGACCTCCTTTCTATATATAGGAGTCTAAGGGGTCATAATATAATCAGAGCCGACATAACAATAATGATGTAAGGGCACAATAATAACAATTAGTGGGTTTCTATGGGGCACAATAATAACAATATGAAGACTAAATGGGCACAACAATATAATAAGGGGATTGTACTAATAACAATAAGGGGTTACACTAGTAGTATAGGTACCTAACGTGCCCCTCTCCTTCAAAAAGTGTTGTCCTCAATGCTTGAGTAGTTCTTGATGCTTCTGTATAAATTCTTGTCCTCCCTTGTGGAATCTTCAGCGGGTATGTTCTTCCACTTGATGAGATACTCTGAAATTGATCTATTTCGTAGCTTTTGATTTCTCATTTTTGTGACTGCTTTAGGTTCCAATATGATTTTTCCTTCCTTGTCAAGTTCTCGCAATACTGTTTGAACTGGGATCTTCTGCAACTTTTGAATGAGTTCCCACTCCTTTGGGCATATGGATATATGTAAGACTTGATGTTTGGAGGAACACTTCATGGAATCAAATGAATAGCATGATCATGATCACGAATAGGTGGGAGGTCTTTGGGAGTCTCAAATACCTTGGAATGATTGTTCAAAACATTTCGGAGATCTGGAGAAATACATGGTTTCGATGTGGGATCCTCTAGTGAACATAATTGTGAAATTACACCTCGTTGTTATTTATTTGGAAGCTCTTTCATGCTGTTAGATCTGATTATCTTTCCAGGTTTTCCTTTGATACTCCTCAATTCAACTTCCTTCCCTTCCCAAAAAAAATTCAAGAAAAGTTCTTGAAAATTAAAAGCTGTCATACCCAAAGATTGTAGCCATTGGACTCCTAGTAAAACATCAGCACCACCCATTGGAATTGAAAGCATTGGGCTATTGAATACATATTCTCCCATGGATAGCTTGATATTATGGCACTTTCTAGAGCAATTTATGGTTCCTCCACTTGCAACCATCACTTGACACTCCGGTGCTAGATATAGGAAGCAGTTCAATTCCTTGGCTATCTTACAATCAATAAAATTATGGGTACTACCCAAATCAACCAACACTCTTACCTTTTTCTTCTTGATATGTCCTTCAATCTTGATATTTTAAGGAGTGGTAATTTTTTCCAATGCATTACAAGGTATGGTCGGCTTGATTTCTTGAGACTCGATGTGAAATTTCAATTCTTGAACATTTTTCTTCTTGATATGTCCTTCTATATTGATAGTTTGAGGAGTGGTAATTCCATCCAATGCATTACAAGACATGGTCGGATTCATTTCTTCTTTCTCGATGTGATATTTCACTTCTTGAAGGTTTTTCTTATTGATATGTCCTTCTATCTTGAGAGTTTTAGGAGTGGTAATTCTTTCCAATGCTTTACAAGATATGGTCAGATTCATTTCTTCTTTCTCTGGGGTTGGTTCCTGGTGTATATAGTCTTCTTTTGACGTTTCTTGATCCTTTTCTTCCTCCTCTCCACAATCAATGTAAAATAATTCCTTCTCAACAAACTTATGACCTTTAATGCATTTTCTATCACAATTGTAACAAAGCCCTTTTTCTCTTTTTTCTTCCAATTGTTGTGGTGTAACCCTTGTAGGTTTTGGAAGGCTATGAGAAACAACACTTCCATCTTTATAGTTGTGAGGGGTAGACTTCCTTGCTGCCATAATTTTTCTTTCCAATTTGTAACAAATCCCTTTTTCTCCTTTTTCTTCTAATTGTTGTGGTGTTGCTCTAAAGAAGGTGTTGCTCTTTGTATCCTCATAATGTACTATCATTTCCTTTGTGAAAATTGACCACGTAACAAGTTGTTTATGAGAACAAAGCCCTTTATAAAATAAAAATTGATCTGGTTCTAAATATGAAGATGCAATAGATACCTTTTCTAATAGTGGTACACCTTGTAGATCAAAATATTGCTCCATCTATAGTATCCAATTTACTGGATCCTTTCCATCAAACTTCCTCATATCACCTTTTCTTGATTTCAGGAGCTCTATCTTGAAATGACTGTAGCTATGTACTTTCGGATCTCAAAGTTCTAAAATTGTCTCCTGCAGTAGCCATTTGAGTCCTCTTTCTAACCCCGCAAGTTTGATCAGAATTTTATTCTCTAAGAAAGAGTTATGCCCAATCTCCTAAGATGACCTGATTATATAATGTTTCAATAGAGCGAAATTGTATGACGTGCCACGTGCCATTGTTTCGACCTCTGGATCTGAAAACTATGTACTAAAAAGTAAAATCTGTCTTCTTTCTGTAACTTCTTACACATTTCAATTTGTTGCTAAGAGAGAAAGTTATGATGATTTTCCCAAGGTCACCTGTTTAAGATGTAATTCGGGAGTTTGCAAAAACCCTAAATTCCTCAGATCATATATCTGAAAATATAGCGATAAAAGATATGAAATTCAGACCCTAGGTTTAGATTGATTTCTTCACAAATGGGTTTTTGTTTTAGCTTCTAAAACTTCGTAGCGAAAATGTTATAGAAAAAATTCCACGATGACCTGTTTTAGATGAAGTTTTGGAGATTGCAAAAACTATAACTTCCTCAGATCATATCTCCAAAAATATAGTGATACAAGCTCTATACTTTAGAACCAAGGTTCAACGAGATTTCATCTCAAATGGGTTTTATTTTTAGCTTCTGAAATGTTGCAAAACAAAAGTTATGGCGAAAATTCCATGATGACCTGTTTGGAGCAGCAAAAACCTTAAAATCCAAAGCTCTGATACCAAATGTTATGAAACTAGCTCACAAAAAGATAGATGAATGCCTTAGAAATAAGCCTTTTCCAGGGGGCAACCTCCTTTACATTACACAAATGAACAATTCTTGGATGATACAAATGACAAGACCTCCTTTCTATATATAGGAGTTTAAGGGGTCATAATATAATCAGAGCCGACATAACAATAATAATGTAAGGGCACAATAATAAAAATAGTGTGCTTCTATTGAGCACAATAATAATAATATGGGGACTAAATGGGCACAACAATATAATAAGCGGATTGTACTAATAAAAATAAGGGGTTACAATAGTAGTATAGGGACCTAACAGAAGGTAGTTCATGCCCACCCCATATATTATGTTTAATGTTACGTCGTTGGTTTGGAGGGCTTAGCGGGATGATGGCTGCCGAACCACATTTAATGTAATTTGTTAAGTGGTTGCAGTTGGGCTGGCAGGGGTCATGGCCTATTGGCCCTTTTAATAGAATTTTTTTTATGTAATAGTTTGGGGTGCGACGGCGGTGGCGGCGGTCATGGCCCGCCACCATTTTTTTTACATATTTTTTATTTTAAAAACGAATAGTCATTTTTTAAAAATAAAAAAAATAACCAAAGGGGACAAATTAAACAAGCCACAAATTTTCCTGGAATCTAGCCCAGGTTGGCTAGAATCCGGTGGCCGAATTTTGTCCAAATTACTACCTCCTTAAGCCTGCCCCATCGACAAAAGTCAACCAAACTTTGACTAGCTCGTTCTCCCTCATACGAGCTCAGATTGATGAACCGTTCACACCATAGCAATTGGGATGACGAGATCTATGCTTTGGTTCTAGTTCAGAAGCATTCTGATCATTTTGATTTTTGAGCTTCCATAAACCCTCTTTGTCCTGTGTGTGTCTCGGGAGCCACCTCGATCATCAAATGTTGTGATAAAAAAGCGACTAGAGCATAGTTGGATGTCACATATTTTAGTCCAAGAGGAATATATCGATTGATGTATATATTTTATTTTAGGAAAGAGACCATTAAATATGCAAAATGACTACTCTTGAATGGTACTCCTAATAGAGCTCATTGACCTTTGATAGATTTATTGTCAATGCAGACAACTCGTTCATTTATTCCACAATATAAAGACCAGAGATATTTGGGGGGAGATTTGGTTTTTTTTGTGGATCCGATCTTCCTTTAACCGCATTCTTGAAAGAAGATGGACCTTTGGAGCTAGATCTAGGACATCCTCCAAATAATCTCATATTAAGGATAATAGTTGAGTCTCGTTCAATTCCAATTCCTTTAACTGGATGTTTTCTTGTAAATATTTCCCGTAACTGGATGTGTTCTTTTGGTTGAGAGTTTGGATTTGATCTCCAACCCATACTCTCATTGGAGTTGATTTCCCATTTAGAGATTTAACAAAAATTTGGATAAAACCTTCCACAACAGATTTGCGTTCCAGTCATCAGGGCCCCCCTTCACTTTTAATGCCATTTTCCAATTCGAAATATGTGAAGGGATCCTTAAGGGCTTACACACATCAAATGGATAAACCATCTCTTTGCCCAATGTGGGAGCATCACCTTGATCTGCACAAAGAAAAGGTCTTGTATGCCATGGTAGAGAGATAGGCCTCGCATCCCAAACCTTGAATAATATAGTGGAGAGGAAAAACACCACTACTCCCGGGCTTGGAAATTTATCATGCCTTCAGATCAAATATACCAAAAAAAACTTAGGAGCGCCATCTATCTGTGACTTCTCCAAGCTAACTCTCTGATTTTTAAGGTGATGGATCAGATCTTCGTGAGGAGACAGTAACAAAAATTGTTTGAGTTTAGGTAGACACAGATCTTATAGTGTGATAGCAAGTACCTCCTTCACTGTGACCTGATCGAGACCCTCTCTCCGATGATTAATCCTAACAGCAGTGGTGCCTTCTCGATAGCGACACGACATCCATAAATCGTGCGTGGAGACTTCACATATTACCAAAATCAAACAATGATAATTTTATTGTCCATGGTTGCATCATTTAACTTGAAATAGGGACAAATCGATGCACAGTGGGGATAACACGACTGATAGCAAAAGGTTTAAAAAAAACCTCTGCACAAAATTGGAATTATTGATGTTTTATAATAATTTTAATTATTTTACAAATACTTTAAACACTTTATATTACATTATAGAAATATATTTCATTAGAATAATTAATATATATTTTTTAATAATAAATAAGTAAACTAATTAGAATACACATATTAACATCATCGATCCAATTACTGAAATTCGCCCAAAAGAATTTTGAAAATACTCATTGCGATTAGTTACGGCAATAAATTAAATATTATTATCATGCTCTCTAAGTGTTGCACCGATCACATGCATTTTGTTATTACCGTATTCGACCTTGGCCCAGCCATATTTTTGTGCATTCATTCACTCCGTGTTACTGCATTCACATTTTCATCGCTAAAAACATTGGTATTTGGTCAACGTACAACCTGTTCTATTCATTCACGGAAACTTGTTCTATTCTTTCACTCCGTGTTGTAACATTCACATTTTCAACACCAAAAACATTGGTATTTTGGTGATGTTTGCCATGTTTACATATTTTGTATGTTAAATGTTGCATATTTTATACAGAATTTATGTAAAACAGTATTTTATTGGGAAATTATGTTACTAATCAATTTTGCTTATAGAGTGACATGTTTCATTAAAGGATAATAAGATTATAAAATATATATCAAATAAAATAAAATTGTTGATATCATAATTTTAATCAAAATAATAAGAAATAAAATATTATAATGTTTAGAAGATTATATATATTCACGGTTGAGAATTGATCATCTAGATAGCTAAATATTATAGCATGAAGCATTATTGAAAGATCATTTTAGAAAATGACTATATTGGAGCCAAATAAATAGAAGAATAAGAATTTAGAGTAAAGAATGAAATTGAATTATATAAATAATAAATTAATAGCTTTATAATCTTATATTTGATAGATATTTCAATTTTAAGTAGAAGGAATGAAGGATATAAAAATAGTCATGTTTTAGTAGAGCACACTCACATATTAAATATGAGGTAATGTAAGTTGATAATGTCAAGGTTAAATTAGCCAACAACTTTCTTATAGTTTTCCTTCTTGTAATATCATAGTCTTATTTGGAAACCTTGTTGGTGGATACTTTATTATTATGCATTTTTCCTTTTCATATATCTTGTTTTATACATAGAAGCATATCATGGAAAATATACCCACCATATTGTAAACCTAACTCGTTGCTACAACTTTATGCATTCACTAGTATTCCGTTCCCTTCGAGATTCATTCTAGGAATGTTTAAAATGCAATAAAAGCTCATTGCAACTCAACTCATATGTTTTGACTTCCATTATATAAACCACATGATATACATAATACAAATGTATTGCGTTGTAATTTAGGAGTCAAAAAAAGAGGGTGATCTGTATAATTTAGAGTATGAATCTAATTGTCAAGAGAAATAGTAATTGGATTATTTTTTAAAATGCAATCCAAATAAAGAGGGCCTTGAAAACATGAATATCACATTTACTCCCCCTTCATTTTAAGACCATCCTTATTGTCTCTTTCTTTCCATCCATAAGACCATGTCTTTATGTCGCTATTCTTCAACTACATCCACCATGGCATCCTCTTCATTTCAGACATGCACATGATGGTTGTCTAGATAGCAATGTCCCTCATTTTCTTTCACTATCTTGATATTCTTCAATGTTTCAATAGTTTAACATAAAACTACAACAATTATTACAGCTACAATAATCATTATTATTGCATAGCAAGAATTTCAAAAGTAAAACACATATATTAAATGTCTTTTTGGCACCAACTAAAATTTATTATAATTATCTTACATAAATTCATTCAAGCCATATCTTTACTGTCTAAATGACTGTTTGAAAATCAAACTTCCGCTTCTCTTATAAACAATCCATAAAAAGACTTTTTTTTTTTTAAATTTATTAGAAAAAATAGATACATATATCAATGCAATTAGTCCTATCAAAAATTTTAAATTAGAAATTCTTATTATAATTTTTCTTATTCTTATTTTTCTTTTCTACGAAACTATTTTTCAAACAAATAGATATTTTACTCTCAATTTATTTTATCATAATTATTTCAATTTTATATTAATTATATTAAATTAATGAAATATAATATTTTTATATATTAATATGGTATATGTACAGTATTTATTGCAATAATGTCACCACCTCGATCAGAGGTTTTTTAACCAACTGGAAGATATTTTATCTATTATGCTTCTCATTCAAGTTGATGTTATTTTTAGGCATGAAGGTGGCTTGATTCTGGCGATAAAACAAGTAACATGCTTTTCATAATGAAAGATGTTATATCTTTAAATTAATTATTATAATGATGTTTGATTGTTCGGTTATATTATTTTAGAGTTATTTTATTACTAAAATTAAGAAATATATATCAAAATGGTTTATTAAATAAATAAATTATTAATTTATTGTATAGAATTTGATATTATTTATTGTTTTAGTATTTATACAATAGGTTTATTTTAAAATAAGTTTTTAGAAATTTAATTAAATTGTTAAACTCATGATATAGATTTAAAATTTTAATAATATTTATGAAATACTAAATTAGATAAAAAATAAATTTATGTCAAAACTAATTATATCTTTTATTTAGTTTTAAAACTTTATAAAATTAATTCTATATATATATATATGAATGTAAAAATAATTTATAAATTATCTACATAACAAGTCATCAAATGTTATTTATAATTTAAAAATTTCTATAAAATACCAATATTATTTATATCTTAAAATTTTTCATTAATATCTATATTTAAAAAAATTATTATAACAAATATTATTTATATATTAAAAATTTCCATGAATATCTATAATTAAAAATCTTCTTACAGAGTTAAAAAAAAATTATAATGCCCATGGGGCTTTGGATTGACGGTGAATGGGTGCGTTGTTAAGACACTCCTTGTGATAGGTCACTGGTTCAATTCCCCGTGGGTATTTAGTTTAGTCTTAACCTAGAAAAAAAAAAGAATTATAATATTTTTTAATGCTTATCCTAAATCAAGATCTCCCTATAAAAACGAAAGAGATATGAATCAATTCAAATCTAATTACCGAAACCAAAAAGTATGGTTATATTTAGTTCACAACAATTGATAGCACGTGCTACTACCATATATTTAATGTCTTCTTGGCACCAACTAAAATTCAAAAGTAAAACACATACATTTAATGTCTTCTTGGCACCAACTAAAATGTATTATAATTATTTTACATAAATTCATTCAAGCCATATATTTACTATCTAAATGACGATTTGAAAATCAAACTTCCCCTTTTTCTTATAAACAGTCCATAAAAAGACTTTTCGCATTAAAATTTATTAGAAAAAAATAAATACATATATCAATGCAATTAGTTTTATCAAAAATTTTAAATTAGAAACTCTTATTATAATTTTTCTTATTCTTATTTTTATTTTCTACTAAACTATTTTTCAAACAAATAGATATTTTACTCTCAATTTATTTTATCATAATTATTTCAATTTTATATTAATTAAATTAAATTAATGAAATATAATATTTTTATATATTAATATGGTATATGTACAATATTTATTGCAATAATGTCATCACCTCGATCAGAGGTTTTTTAATCAATTGGAAGGTATTTTATCTATTATGCTTTTGAGTCAAGTTGATGTTATTTTTAAGCATAAAGGTGGCTTGATTGGGGAGATAAAATGGGTAACATGCTTTTCATAATGAAAGATGTTATATTTTTAAATTAATTATTATAATGAGATGTTTGATTGTTTGGTTATATTATTTTAGAGCCATAATATGTTCTTATATTATTTTATTACTAAAATTAAGAAATATATATCAAAACGGCTTATTAAATAAATAAATTATTAATTTATGGTATAGAGTTTGATATTATTTATTGTTTTAGTATTTATATAATAGGTTTATTTTAAAATAAGTTTTTAAAAATTTAATTAAATTTTTAAACTGATGAATAAATTATTAATTTATTTTATAGAATTTGATATTATTTATTGTTTTAGTATTTATATAATAGGTTTATTTTAAAATAAGTTTTTAGAAATTTAATTAAATTGTTAAACTCATGAATAAATTATTAATTTATGGTATAGAATTTGATATTATTTATTGGTTTAGTATTTATATAATAAGTTTATTTTAGAATAAGTTTTTAGAAATTTAATTAAATTGCTAAACTGGTGATATGGATTTAAAATTTAAATAATATTTATGAAACACTCAATTATATAAAAAATAAATTTATGTCAAAACTAATTATATTTTTTATTTAATTTTAAAACTTTATAAAATTAATTAATTATATATATATATATATATATATATATATATATATAAATTGTTTACCTAAAAAGTCATCATATATTATTTATAATTAAAAAATTTCCATAAAATACATTATAACAAATATTATTTATATCTTAGAAATTTCCATGAAAAGCAAAGATATATTTCCCTCCCATGTCACAAGGCATTTATAATGCTATAGAGGTGGAAATAGGAATTTCCCTTATTCACTTGGTACTATTGCATTCACATTTCCTTTGCTAAAAACATTGATATCACATTTAAAAGTTTGAATGCTTACATTTAACTAAGTTTCTCTTTCTGCCCAGACATTCACTGGGTGTTACCGCATTCACGTTTTCATAAATAAAAACATTGGCATTTTGGTGATGCATCCATTTCACCCTTAAAAGTTTGGATAGTTATATTTAATTACAAATTGTTATATTTTGGATGTGTTAAAATAAGTTAATTATTTTTGCTAGAGGAGTGTGTTAAAGTTAGAGAGTGAGTTAACATAATGTTTAGCCAAGTTGAAATAATTTATGATTAAATTTATGATATGTGATTGTATGTCAAGATATTTTAGCAAGTTATTAGTTAGAAAAGATTAGATCATTCACAGACTGGATGCATTCAGGGCCAGCAAGATTATGCAGAAGAGGGTGCTAGATAACCCCAAGATCGAGGTCATATGAAATACGGAGGTCCTCAAAGCTATTGGGAACGAGAGAGGCTTTCTCAATGGGCTCAATTTGCGAAACACAGTGAACAATGAGGAGTCGGTGTTGTTCTTTGCATTTGGGCATGAACCAGCCACTATGTTTCTGGAGGGACAGCTAGAGTTGGACTGAGGAGTCGGTGTTGTTCTTTGCATTTGGGCATGAACCAGCCACCATGTTTCTGGAGGGACAGCTAGAGTTGGACTCAGACGGTTACATTAAGACAAAACCTGGAACGACCCAAACGAGACAATTGTTTAGTGGAGACAATTGTGTTTTGTCTGTGTCTAAATATGTTTTTTATTTCATCCTGGATTTTTGATAATGTCCCATTTATCAAAGATGTAATTTTCTAACGTATTTTGAATTTCGATTTACTGTGCAGGGTGTATGTCAGCATTGGAAGTTGAGCACTTTTTACAAGAAATAGCAGCAGAGGAGGAGGACTCTCAGAGAGATAGCGGCACAGGAGGATACGGAGAGTTCCCGGCCTGTTTGAGTATGTGAGAGAAGCGTTTTAAATAAACGTTTTAAATAAGCGTTTTAAATAAATTTTGAAAGAATTCTTAGTGGATGATGCATTTTTAAGGATGTAAACTGAATTGAATAATTTAACACTATGATTATGCTTTGATGTTTTAAAAATAAATTATATTAAAACTATGAAAGAATTATCCACACCTATGCATTTTTAAAAATGTAAATTAATTAAATTATTTAACACTTCATTATTTGATGTTTTAAAAAAAAAATTATATCAAAATTTTGAAACTAAATGTGAATGCTAAAACACATTTTTATTTAAGTGTATGTATACCTTTTTATCTATATATATATAATATTATTTAATTTTTTTTTCTATTTTTTTTTTCTATTTATATAACATCTTACTATTTTATGGCCTTGGAGTATGTATTAAAATTCTTTATGTTTGGCTAAGAGTTGGTCTTTCTCGGATATAAGGAAATACGTCAACAACCCAAAACCCAGAGTCATCTCACAAGAGTGAAAGCCTACCCCCTTATGGTTCACTAGCATGTTATTGCAAGTGGCATCATTTTCCTTGAATAATAGTGATGAGACAACCTGCATTCAAATGGCAACTAGAGATGGCCATTGAGTTATGATAGATTTTATCACCTGCGAAAAAAATGTCTTTATATTTCCTAAGAATATAACATGTTACTTCGAACAAAATAATAATGCAAGCAATGACATATTCTTTCATTGATACATCTTAAAGTAAAAACCCTCATAACTTTCAAATACAATATTGTCGAATAAAGAGTCTTCAATGATCTCAAGTCTTGGATAATGGTCGCAAACTAGTGTCCTTTTTCTTTCTCCTGATTGATTAGCTTGCAAGTTCAACTGCAAGAGTGTCTTTGAGCATGCTTCCCTCCTTCTCCTTCTCCATCATCTCTCCATGACATGATAGGGTACCTATTCCTGCAATTCAATCATGATGAGACGACATCAATTCGAAAATTCCTAGCTTAAGATGATGCTTTTTGATCCATAAATTGTGCATGGAACGAGTGATAGGCTGGGAAGAGGAGCTCAATTATTGCGTAGTTGCGCAATTTAGGCAGGTGAGGGGAAGCCTTGATTCTTGGGACTGCGCAATGCATAGCTCAGGCAAGGCTGAGGAACAATATTGTGCAGTTTCTAGAGCCAGTGGGACATGTTGAAGGGATGGACCTTGGGAAAGAATATACAGAAGCTACACATATACGAAATATATGCACATATATGAAATATATGCATATATCGAATTTGCGCATATACAGAAGTTGCGCATATAAAAAAGATATGCTTATACATGAGAGGTGTGAATGTATGGAAGATATGCGGATATATGGAAGTTGTGCATGTATGGTATATGTGTATCTTTTGTATATGTGCATATATCGTTTGTCGGATGCCTTGGTTAAGTTGGGAACTATGGTTTTCAATGTTGTGCATGAATAAAGGAATTTATATAAACCTTGACCTTAATATCTAGTAATTATGTTATGTTCATGATTATGTTGATGTTTATATGATTGAGAGAAGAAGAGGTTGTTCCTTCAGAGAAGTACTTTATTATATACCTTTGACGTGCCTGTTAAGGTTTTCCCCCTCACCTTACTCTACTTGACTGAGCTGCCAAGGGTTAACCCAAAAACAACTGATTAGAGTACGTGACATTAGTTAGCGCGTAAGCGTTGTGTTTTCACAAAGGTTCACTTCGAACATTATGTATTTTACATTCATGTATCATAGAATGAAGAAAACAAGTTCTTACATAAGAGAGTGGACAACGGATAACTGAATGTTGATAGTTGTACATGTCCTCTTGTACGTTACCCAACTTGTTTCAAGTGTCGAACATGGTCCATGTGAAACTAACCTACAAACATAAACAAGGAGAAAACCCAAAAAGCAAAGCAAGAAGCATAGGCAAATGTGAAAGCAAAGCGAGTAAGCAAACACACAAGCAAGCAAACAAACACACAAAGAAAGAAGTAAACATGCATGCAAGCAAACAACTCAAAAGCAAACACTACTCCTACTCCTAAGCTAACAGTGCATGGGTCGTCTCACGTGAAGTGATACTTCCAACGAAGCCACCGACACATTGGTTGACCCATGTGGGTGAAGGCATGGTTCACCAACAAAATAGTTGCACAAACCAGTAGATACGAAAAATACACCAACAAAGACAAACAGACTCTGAGCTTACGAGCATCCACAAAATAAAAATGAGTGAAAGTGCATGACATGCACTATTTGAATTGCCATGGTGTTGTGCTATACTACATGTAGATGTTGAGTGTATGCATCCCTTGACCGTGATATGCAAGAAATGTGAGAAAGGTAGACCACTTACGTTGCACAAGTGTGCTTGTTGTGTAAGATTCCTCCAATGCATGAGCGATTGGATCGTGTAGTTTGAGTGGAGGAAGTAAAATCTCAGTGTTAGATTGATCATGAGTGATGAGGAGCCTGATCAGAAGTGAAACCAACCTCAGGACAACGAGGGCCTGACATAACCGTCAGCTCGGGCTGAAGTGCCTTAAGAGTCTGCGGGGTTTCGACTTCATTTATAGATGGATCATCGTAGACCAGTGGCTTAGACGTATTAAGAATGAGTGAATAAACATCGTGATTGGATGATGAGGAGAGATCACGACAACCAAGATCAGAAAATTCAGGATCTTGGTTGACATCCTCATGATTTGATGAATCACACAAAGGGGTAGATGAGAAGCAAGGATGTTCACCCTCTGCATTTCTGGAAATAGTAGATGAAAGATGAAGTGGATTCTCAATGAATAATTAGCCCTCTCCATTGTTGGATGATGGGCTCACATATGTCCTATGAATGATCAACAATGGATGCATCCATGGATGGAGATACACATGAAAAATCAGGGATGGTAGGATCATCAAGGATGTCAAGAAAAAATGGAGGAGGTACAGACATACATGGATGGTCCTCTGCTATCGATGGATGTTCAAGCTCCCGATCATAGTCCTCTTGAATTCCAGCACATGTTGGTTGTGAAACACCAACTCCGTCGATAGATCAATCCTTGTTCAAATCAATTGTAGAGTCTGGAATGGAAGAACAAAAGACAGTGTCATCCAGAGGATGATCAAAATACGAAGATGGAGGTTGAGGTACAAAATACATGTGACGAGGCATGAGACTCACAACCAAGTCTACGCGAAAGCTGGAAGGGGCGATGTCAGGAGGAAGTGATGGTTCAACAAATGTGTGTTCATGCTCTCCCACATCATTCTATTGTTGTAACAGTTTTTGGTCAATATGTTCTGGATCAAAATGATAGAAAGTATCTTCAATGAGGTCACAAAAGTTCTGAAGTGAGTGCAAAATGTCAGCCGGTAGGCTACACAGCTAGTGATGTGGATATTCATGAAGTGTTTATGCAAGTAGTAGGTTGGCCTGTTCATCAGAACATCCTTCGTCTTCATGAATAAAGGCAATGAATTCATGTAGGAACTCATGCCAGGCCACTTCGCCTTCACCATCAAACGTATATGTGGAAAAGAGATCAAAAAATGCCCTTGTGATGGTAACAGATTCGGCATGTGAAACACATCTTGGAGCTAGGAGAGTGCTGCAAGACTCCATGATAGATATGCACAGGTTCAAAGTAGGTGATGATGGCTCAGTTTGTCATGTAGCCCTCCTTCTAGCACCAAAATGTTGACAGTGTTGGACCCACCAACATGTCAGGGGATCTCATTGGTAAGAAGTCTCAATTAAACCTCAGAACGTTTAGTGTAGGAGTCCCAGCATTGGTTCGTATGATATTTTCTTGACAACGGTTTCACACAGAGGCAAGTAAGATGCCTATGTTGGTAGCAAGGGTGTGATAGCTACGACGAGTCAAGGAAGGTGCATTAAGAGTTTAACATGAAAAAATTAGGGTGAGTGCACCCCTTAGCAACCTGTAATAGTACGTGGCTTGGAATGGAACACACGAGCAAAGATGCATCACAAGTTGGAAATAAAGTTAGCAAGAAATCCAAAGTGATGGTTAAACCAATCAGCACATTTTAGTAAGATTCATACATACTTATATAGAATAGTGCATACATGCATGCGTAAGCAAACAAATACATATATCATTTAGAGTAAACAATATAGATGGAATACAGTATGACATATGCATGAAATGTGTTGGTTCTATTATATTAAGAAGTGTAAGTTCTGGTCATATAATACATCCATGTCCAACCACTAGTTTTGGTAGTGGAACATTATGGCCACAATCGCCTGCTCCTCCAAAGAGATATACTAACTCTATGTAGTGGAGGAGCCGAGGTGCGTTATAATATTGTCCAAGCTTTCTCTAAGATAATCCTATTGAAGCTTGGATGACCAAAAGCCTATACAATGAGTTATGAGGGGATTTTTATAGAAAAGGGTGGGATGGCCCTTGACACTCCTCTTTGTGACAGTTCATCTACCCTTAGGACTCATCATCTACTCTATGACTATTACATCCAACTGTCGACATTTAAACTTCCACTTGACAAGACGTTACATTACAATGCACATGTACCCATGTGAGACAAAATGGCTTGAGAAAGCCATGCAAGACATCGCTGACATTCAGACCATTATGGTGAGACCAACTCTTTAACATCCTTATGATGGTTGATGGTGGTGAACTGATGCCAATCTTGGTCATCTGTGATGGTGTCTGTGCGCTCAATGGTTACATCTTGCTGAAGCAAACTGTTGCCTCTATTTCATCCGGGTACACTGATATGGCTTCTCTTTCCAACTCGTCTGATAGCATGCGCATGACCATCCTGGGTGCAACCAGACCGACGACATGTTCATGCATATTGTATGTGCTGATCTCCAAACATGTGTTGGTGGTCATGCGCATCAACATGTTGAAATACATGTTTAGCTACAGTTGGACTTGCTTTTTGTCTTTGCCTTAGTGGGTGTGCCAAATGGGTGGGATCGTATGTGTGCGCACAATGACATGCATGCTGCTGAATTCCATTGCATGCAATCAACAATACTACTCAGCTTGTTTGCTCCGTGCCAGTTGCTAGGATGGATCCATAACTTGTATGGGCGCAATTTCATCCGTATGTGCATGTTGTGCCCCCTACTTTACTTATTCCTGCTACAACTCATTCTCTCATCTATGCAGCTCTTGCTCTTCCTTGAGTTGCTTCTTTAGCACATGCAACTCCTTCTCTATTCCATTCTCTACCTTCGCATGATCTTCATGTCGCGTCATCACCTCACAGCCTTAATCTCCAAAGTTGTTTTCGCCATGAGTTGATTTGCTTTGAATCTTCAGCTTTGCTCTGCCTCTATGCTGTCAACAATCTTCCTCTTGCACTCGCTGCATGCAAGTGTGCTCCCTTCTGTTGTTGTTGATGGTTTTGCTCGTTGTGATGTTGCGGCCATCTTATCTTGATGTCCTTATCTATGAACAACTTGATGTCTTCATAGGTAGGCAAGCTCATAGACACTAGCTTGGCTGCAACCCCTATTGTGCTCTCAATGATGTCCTTTGACTCTATTCTCCTGAATTCCATTGTACTTGTGCTACCAAGAGATAGAAAAACACCTGTGATGCCTGAAGACATAATAACACTCATGGCAAATAATCTGTTAATCAGAAACCAAAAAAAACTTGAGGACTGACTTGCAACATACATGTGTGATCGATCGTGAAGGTTGCGCAATTTCCCCCTGGAGGTTGGGAGGCTGACTGCCAAACCTGCAGAAGGCACAGTCTGGGTTATCAAGAGGCTGTTTAATTGTTGGAACTACACAATGCACAATCTAGCCTAGCCTGCTGAGGATTCAAACTACACAATGCGCAATTTTATTCAGAAGTGACATGCAACCAGCAAACTACATTGCGTAGTTTCTAAGGCCAGCAGAAAACTACCTCCAAGAATTGTGAAATGCAAGCCTAAAGGTTAGTGTTGGGCCAAACTTGTGTAATTTATGGAGGGAAGGTAGACTCTTTGTTTCTAGAAATGCACAATGCTAGTTGGGAAAGGCATGGTCTGGGCCAAGGTAGCTCAGATCGACTGACGGGTGACTGAAAACACAAGAATTCTGAATGCATGATGAGACGAGTGCAAACAAGAGTGAATGATCATACATGTAAACAACAACTGAAGGATTCAGAATACGGGAAAGCATGCATGTGTGTGAAGCGAGTCGCCACAATGACGACCGTTTGTCTAAAAACAGTCTCATGCGTGCAACAACAGTGAGATGCAAACGGAAATAGAAATGGTGCCTCTACAAGCTAACATACATCAAAACGACAGCAAGATCTCACCAAAATCACATAGACAACACTCACACAAAGAAAAACACAAAAAGCGGCAGAAACACAGCGCAAGACTTGAAAAGCGAGCTTACCCCAAAATAGCCGAGTTGAATGTGTCAATGACTCCTAGATGCAATGTGGGATGTTAGAGTTGTAAGGTCAATGAAAGAAAAGAGCTTTGTAGTGTCCGGGTCATGAAATTTGATAAAATAAAAGATGTGATGTGCATGCCACAAATCTAGGAAGAGCGAAACTTGGTGGGAGATTTCTGAATGAACCTTGCATACAACCTCCAGCTGCTAAAAGTAGATCTCTAAATCAAGGGATGCCTTTGCATGCTGCCTTTGGAGAAGCAACCCATGCATGAAGATCAGTTTTTCTCAGTTAGGAGGGAACGAGTCAACCTAACTACACATGCAACAATCTGCTCAACTCAGGGGAAAAAGTGCGCATTTCTGGGAGGGAGCTGGGCTAGCTACCTAGAGGAATTGCACAATTTCTAGGTAGAGCAGTTGACTGCTCCCCAAAATTGCAAAATTTCTTGGTTGAGAAGTCCTACTAGGAGGAATTATGAATTTTTCCAATGTGCAATGACAGGGAGATTTACGCAGTTCTGGAGGCCAACAGGCTACCAGACAAAATTGCACAATTTTTGGAGGGAAGGTTCGTTCCCCTCCAAAATTGCACAATTTCTTGAGGGGAATGAACCTTCCCTCTAGAAATTGCGGAGGGGGACAAACTCTGATGCATAGGCTGGTAATCTACTAGAAAATCAATGAAGCTTGTGTACTTTACAAGGCAAGACATGTTGTTGTGAAAGGTTGGTAGAGAGGTTCCAAAATGAAGCTAGGGAAAAATTTTAGAGGGTGGTTGTAGCCACTACAACAGGTCACATAGGAGGTCGAATCTAATCATAGTAGCCTCTCGTCTCATGTTTTACCCCAGCTGGCATGGTTACTTGGGTAGATGTGGGAGGAGGGTGTTACAAAGTGGTATCAAAGCAATAGCATGGTTCAACTCTCAGACTGGATAGGTTGAATGTGTTAGTCATGCATGCATGTCAGTTGCATGTGTGTGTTTTACACTTATATACTTGTTGCAATGGATTGATGATGTATATGGTTGTAGTATGGTTATAATGGAGAATTTGATGTTAATTTCATGAAGAGTATTTGTCATGAACATGTGACAGGTTACATATGGTTATATGTCACTTACATGTTGATTTTATGTCACCCACTTATATCCTTGTATGTTAGTTTACATTTGAATATTTTGATTACATGTATCAGTCTTGTAGGTTGATTGCAAGAACTGATCAGTTATGTTCAACTACATGTGTTTATGCATATTTGTAGTTGGTTAGGCATTACTTATCCACAATTGCTAGCATGCAAGCCTATGAGAGAGACTTTAGGTCTCTAGTCACTCCCTTGCCCATAGCATGAGAGTGACTATGGTGATCTTGCACACCAGGTCCTTTTTCTTTAAGAGGAAAAGTGAGAGGGTCACATGAAAGGAAAAAGGTCCCCGAAATTGATCTCTCGACGACACACCAGCAATTTGTGGACAATAATATGCACTTTGGAGAATTGAAAATTTGAGAGATTAAAGCCTTGTGTCTTATTCTAGAAAAGTTTGAGCTAGCCATAAGTATTTTGTTTCCTTATTTTTGCGTCATTTTCTGACTTGCTGTCACATTCATGTCTTGCTATTGTATTTATGCTACAAAATGAATAGGGGAAAATTTTGAAAATTGGAGACAAAGTAGAGGATTAAAGGGACGTAGGAGTGATTAGGTGTGGGGAGACTGAATAGGGAGGACATAGCTTCATACGGATACACAAGGATACATGAGCTCTGAATTTAAAAAAGGATCACAGAGGAATCGAGACCAAATCGCAATCGTATCGACGTAGGAAAGGTCATGGTAGTCAGGGTGTTTATTTTCATTTAATATTACAAACATATTTTAACGAAGGAAAACTTCGTAAAACTCGGCTTAGTGGGCTTGAAATATTATTAAAATTGGTAGATAACACTTTTGGGTATGGAAGTTGCATATATATAGAAGATGTGTATATACAAGAGTTTTGCCTATATAGAGGCTGCATTTTTGTGCATATATGGAAATTGTGCATATACAGAAGATATGTGCAATCTTTTATATATCTGTCACTTTCTTATATGTGCATATCTTCCATATATACATGTCTTTTATGTATTTGCATCGTATATGCACAAATTCCATATACAGAAATTGCACATATATGGAAATTGTGCATATACGGAAGATATGCACATATCTTCGGTATATCTGTAACTTTCTTATATGTGCATATCTTTCGTATATGCACGTCGTTTATGTATCTGCATCGTATATGCACAAATTCCATATACAAAAATTGTGCATATATGGAAATTGTGCATATACGGAAGATATGCACATCTCTTCTCTATATACATAAATTTCGTATATGCGCAAATTCCATATACTGAAATTGCGCCTATACGGAAATTGAGTGCACGATGTCAACTGATAGGCTGCACAACCACTGATGTGGATATGCACGAGTTGTGTATGCAAGCAGTAGGCTGGCCTTTTCGTTAGAACATCCTTCGTCCTCATAATGAATTCATGTAGGAACTCATGCCAGGCCACCTTGCCTTCACCTTTAGACGTATATGTGGACAAGAGATCAAAAAATGCCCTCGTGATGGTAACAGATTCAACATGCGAAAAACATCTTGGAGGTAGGAGAGTGCAAGACTCCATGATAGATATGCATGGTTTCAAAGCAGGTGATGAGGGCTCAGTTTGTCATCTAGCCCTCCTTCTAGCACCAAAATGTTGACGGTGTTGGACCCACCAACATGTCAGGGGATCTCCTTGGTAAGAAGTCCTAATTAGACCTCAGAACATTTAGTGTAAGAGTCCCAGCAGTGGATCGTAAAATATTGCCTTGACCGCGGTTTTACACAGAGGCAAGTAAGATGCCTATGTTGGTAGCAAGTGTGTGACAGCTGCGATGAGTCAAGGAAGGTGCATGAAGAGTTCTAACACGTAGAAATTAGGGTGAGTGCACCCCTTGGCAACCTGTAATAGTACATGGCTTGGAAGGGAACACACGAGCAAAGATGCATCACAAGTTGAAATGAAAGTTAGCGAGCAATCCAATGTGATGGTTAAACCAATCAGCACATTTTAGTAAGATTCATACATACTTATATAGAATAGTCCATACATGCATGCGTAAGCAAAAAAGTACATATATCATTTAGAGTAAACAATATAGATGGAATACAATATGACATATGCATGAAATGTGTTGGCTCTATTATATTAAGAAGTGTAAGTTCCGGTCATACAATACATCCATGTCCAACCACTAGTTCCAGTAGTGGAACGTTATGTCCACAATCGCCTGCTCCTCCAAAGAGATATACTAGCTCTATGCAGTGGAGAAGCTGAGGTGCACCATAATATTGTCCAAGATTTCTCTAAGATACTCTTATCAAAGCTTGGATGACCAAAAGCCTTTACAATGAGTTATAATGGGCTACTTATAGAAAAGGGTGGGGTGGCCCTTGACACCCCCCTTTGTGATAGTTCATCTACCCTCATGACTCTTCATCTACTCTATGACTATTACATCCATTTGTCGACATTTAAACTTCCAATTGACAAGACGTTACATTACAATGCACATGTACCCATGTGAGACAAAATGGCTTAAGCAAGCCATGCAAGACATCACTAACACTCAGACCGTTGTGGTGAGACCAACTCTTTAACATCCTTGTGATGGTCAGTGGTGGCGAACTAATGCCAATCTTGGTCATATGTGATGGTGTCTGTGCACTCAATGGTTACATCTTGTTGAAGCAAACTCTTGCCTCTATTGCATTTGGGTACACTGATATGGCTTCTCTTTCCAACTCGTCTGATCGCATGCACATGAGCACCCTGGGTGCGACCAGACTGACAACATGTTCATGCATAGTGTATGTGCTAATCTCCAAACATGTGTTGGTGGTCGTGTGCATCAACTTGTCAAAATACATGTTCAGCTACAGTCAGACTTGCTTTTTGTCTTCGCCTTGGTGGGTGTGCCAAATGGGTGGGATCGCATGTGTGCGCACAATGACATGCATGCTGCTGAATTCCCTTGCATGCAATCAACAATACTACTCACCTTGTTTTCTCCGTGCTAGCTGCTAGGATGGATTCATAACTTGTACGGGTGCAGTTTCATCCATATGTGCATGTTACGCCCCCTACTTTACCAGTTCCTGCTACAACTCATTCTCTCGTCTATGCAGCTCTTGCTCTTCCTTGAGTTGCTTCTTCAGCACATGCAACTCCTTCTCCGTTCCATTCTCTGCCTTCGCACGATCTTCATGTCGCATCATCACCTCACAGCCTCAATATCCAAAGTTGTTTTCATCATGACTAGATCTGCTTTGAACTTTCAGCTTTGCTCTGCCTCTATGTTGTCAACAAGCTTCTTCTTGCACTCGCGGCATGCAGGTGTGCTCCCTTCTGTTGTTGTTAATGGTGTTGCTCGTTGTGATGTTGCGGCCATCTTATCTTGATGTCCTTGTCTATGAACAATTTTATGTCTTCATAGGTAGGCAAGCTCATAAACACTAGCTTGGCTGCAACCCCTATTGTGCTCTCAATGATGTCCTTTGACTCTATTTTTCTGAATTCCATTGTACTTGTGCTACCGAGAGACAGAAAAACATGTTTGATCGATCATTAAGGTTGCGCAATTTCCGGGTGGAGGTTGGGAGACTGACTGCCAAACCTACGCAAGGCACAGTTTGGGTTGTCAAGAGGCTGATTAACTGTTGGAACTACACAATGCACAATCTAGCCTAGCCTGCTGAGGACTGAAACTCCACAATGCACAATGCACAATTTTATTCAGAAGTGACATGCAACGAGAAAACTGCATTGTGTAGTTTCTAGGGCTAGCAGAACACTACTTCCAAGAATTGTGAAATTCAAGCCTAAAGGTCAGTGTTGGGCTAGACTTGTGTTATTTTTGGAGGGAAGGCAGACCCTTTGTTTCCGGAAATGAACAATGCTAGCGGGGAAAGGCATAGTCTGGGCCAAGGTAGCTTAGACGGACTGATGGGTGACTGAAAACATGAGAATTCTGAATGCATGATGAGATAAGTGAAAACAAGAGTGAATGATCATACATGCAAACACCAAGTGAAGGATTCAAAATACGGAAAGCATGCATGTGTGTGAAGCGAGTCGCCAAAATGACGACTGTCTGTGTAAAAATAGTTTCATGCATGTGACAACAGTGAGATGCAAACGAAAATTGAAATGGTGCTTCTACAAGCTAACATACATCAAAATGACAGCAAGTGCTCACTGAAATCATGTAGACAACACTCACAAAAATAAAAACACAAAAAGTGACAGAAACACAGCGCAAGACGTGAAAAGCGGGCTTACCCCAAAATTGCCGAGTTTAATGTGTCAACGACTCCTAGATGCAATGTGGGATGTTAGAGTTGTAAGGTCAATGCAAGCAAAGAGCTTTGTAGTGTCCGGTTCATGAGTTTTGATAAAATCAAAGATGTGATGCGCATGCCACAAATCTAGGAAGAGCAACACTTGGTGGGAGATTTCTGAATGATCATTGCATACAACCTCCAGCTACTAAAAGTAGATCCATAAATCAAGGGATGCCTTTGCATGCTGTCTTGGGAGAAGCAGCCCATGCATGCAAATTAGTTTTGCTCGCTTAGGAGGGAACTAGTCAACCTAGCTATACATGCAACAATTTGCTCAACTGAGGGGAAAAATGCGCATTTCTAGGAGGGAGTTGGGCTAGCTACCTAGCGGGATTGTGCAATTTCTAGGTAGAGCAGCTAACTGCTCCCCAGAATTGCACAATTTCTTGGTTGAGCAGTCCTACCAGGAGGAATTGCGCAATTTTTCCAGTGTGCAATGATAGGCAGATTTACAGAATTCTAGAGCCCAACAGGCTACCAGACAGAATTGTGCAATTTTTGTAGGGAAGGTTTGTTCCCCTCGAGAATTGCACAATTTCTTGTGGGGAACGAACCTTCCCTCCAGAAATTGCGTAGGGGGACAAATTCTGATGCATAGGCTGGAAATTTGCTAGAAAATCGTTGAAGCTTGTGTACTTGACAAGGCAAGACATGCTATTGTGAAAAGTTGGTAGAGAGGTTCCAAAACGAAGCTAGGGGAAAATTTTAGAGGGTTGTTGTAGCCACTACAACAGGTCACATAGGAGGTCGAATCTAATCATACTAGCCTCTTGTCTGATGTTTTACTCGAGTTGGCATGGTTACTTGGGTAGATGTGGGAGGAGGATGTTACAAAGTGATATCAGAGCATGGTTCAACTCTCAGACTGGATGGATTGAATGTGTTAGTCATGCATGCATGTTAGTTGCATGTGTGTCTTTTACACTTATATACTTGTTGCATTGGATTGATGATGTATAGGGTTGTAGTATGGTTATCATGGAGAATTTGATGTTAATTTCATGAAGAGTATTTTTCATGAGCATGTGGCATGTTACATATGGTTATATGTCACTTACATGTTGATTTTTTATCGCCTACTTATATCCTTGTATTTTAGTTTATATTTAAATATTTTGATTACATGTATCAGTCTTGTAGGTTGATTGCAAGAACTAATCAATTATGTTCAACAACATGCATTTATGCATATTTGTAGTTGGTTAGGCATTTCTTATCCACAGTCGCTGGCATGCAGGCCTATGAGAGTGCCTCTATGTCTCTAGTCACTCCCTTGCCCATAGCATGAGAGTGACTATGGTGATCTTGCACACCAGGTCCATTTTCTTTAAGAGGCAAAGAGAGAGGGTCACATGAAAGGAAAAGGATCCTTGAAATTGATCTCTTGGTGACACACCAGCAATTTGTGGACAATAATATGCTCTTTGGAGAATTGAAAATTTGAGAGATTAAAGCCTTGCATGTTATTCTGGAAAAGTTTGAGCTAGCCATAAGTATTTTGTTTCCTTCCTATTGCATCATTTTCTGACTTGCTGTCACATCCATGTCCCGCTATTGTATTTATGCTACAGAATGAACATGGGAAAAATTTGAAAATTGGAGACAGAGTAGAGGATTAAAGGAATGTAGGAGTGATTAGGTGTGGGGAGACTGAATAGGGAGGACAAAGCTTCATACAGATACACGAGGATTACATGAGCTCTAAATTTAAAAAAACAATCGCATAGGAATCGAGACCAAATCACAATTGTATCGGCGTAGGAAAGGTCGTGGCAGTCAGGGGATTGATTTTCATTTAATATTACAAACATATTTTAACAGAGGAAAACTTTGTAAAACTCGTCTTAGTGGGCTTTAAATATTATTAAAATTGGTAGATAATGCTTTTGGGTATGGAAGTTGCGTATATATACAAGATGTGTATATACAGGAGTTGCGCCTATATAGAGGCTGCATTTTTGTGCATATATGGAAATTGTGTATATACAGAAGATATGTGCATATCTTCTATATAGCTGTCACTTTCTTATATGTGCATATCTTCGGTATATACACATATTTTATGTATCTGCATCGTATATGCGCAAGTTCCATATACAGAAATTGCACATATATGGAAATTGTGCATATACGAAGGTATGCACAGATCTTTGGTATATTTGTAACTTTCTTATATGTGCATATCTTCCATATATGCACATCATTTATGTATCCACATTGTATATGCACAAATTCCATATACAAAAATTGTGCATATATGGAAATTGTGCATATACGGAAGATATGCACATCTCTTATGTATATACATAAATTTCGTATATGTGCAAATCCCATATACTGAAATTGCGCATATACGAAAATTGTGCATATAGGCAATATATGCACATATCATTTGTATATGTGCATCTTTTGTATATGTGCATCTACCGTATATGCAACTTCTGTATATGCACATTTCTTCCGTATATGGGTAAATTTCTTATATGTGCATATCTTCTGTGTATGCACGTCTTTTATATATATGCATCTACCGTATATGCGCAACTTCTATATACAAAAATTCCTCGTATATGGAAATTGTGCATATAAAGAAGATATGTACATATCTTCCTTATATGCGTAACTTTCTTATATATGCATATCTTCCATATATGTACATCTTTTATGTATGTGCATCTACCGTACATGTGCAACTTCCATATATGGAAATTTTTCATATACGGAAATTGTGCATATATGGAAGATATGCACATATCTTTTGTATATGCGAAATTTTTCTATATGCACATATCTTGCAGGTATATGTGCAACTTCCGTATATACACATAATTTCCATGTATGTGAAACTTTAGTATATATAACTTTTGTATATATGCATCTTTTTTATATGCGCAACTTCCATATATGCACATATTTTCTACATATGCATAAATTTCTTATATCTATATATCTTCCCTATAAGCATGTCTTTTAGATATGTGAATCTATAGTATATGCGCAACTTCCATATACAGAAATTGCACATATACGAAAATGTGCACATATAAGAAAGTTATGTATATACGGAAGATATGCAGATATCTTTCGTATATGCACATTTTCTGTATATTTGTAATTTCCATATACAAAAATTGCGCATATATGAAAGATATGCACATATCTTCGATATATCCCTAACTTTATTATATGTGCATATCTTCCATATATGTACGTCGTTTATGTATCTGCATTGTATATGTGCAAATTCCATATAAAGAAATTGCACATATATGTAAATTGTGCATATATGGAAGATATGTGCATATCTTCCGTATATACATAAATTTCGTATATGCGCAAATTGCATATACAAAAATTACGCATATACGAAAATTGTGTATATACAAAAGATATGTGCATATGTTCTGTATATACACAACTTTCTTATATCTACATATCTTTCGTATATGTATATCTACACATTCAACCCATCTAGTCTGAGAGTTGAAGATATGTGTTATTTTCTTATATGTGCATATCTTTCGTATATGCACGTCTTGCATCTACCGTATATGGACAACTTCCTTATATGGAAATTGCAGATATACGGAAATTGTACATATACGAAAGATATGCGCATATCTTCTGTATATGTGAAACTTCTCTATATGCACATATCTTCCAAGTATATGTGCAACTTCTGTATATATGCATAACCTCCATCTATGTGAAACTTTAGTATATGTAATTTTTGTATATGTCCATCGACAATATATGCGCAACTTCCGTATATGTGCATATCTTCCGTATATGTGTAACTTTCTTATATCTGCATATCTTTTGTATATGCACCTCTTTTTTATATGTGCATCTACCGTATATGCACAACTTTCATATATGGAAATTGCGTATATATAGAAGTTGTACATATACAGAAGATATGTGCATATCTTTTGTATATGTGAAACATTTCTATATTCACATATCTTCCAGGTATATGTAGCACTTTCATATATATGCATAACATCTATGCATGTGCGACTCTAGTATATGTAACTTCCATATAAGTTCATCTTTTATATATGTGCAGAAACCGTATATGCATATATCATCTGTATATGTGTAACTTTCTTATATGTGTATATCTTTCGTATATGAACGTCTTTTATATATGTGCATCTATTGTATATGTGAAAATTCCATATACAGAAATTGCACATATACAGAAATTGTACATATACAAAAGATATGCAGATATCTTCTGTATATGCACATATACGAATGTTGTGTATATATAGAGAAATTACTTGAACATCGTGTATGAAATTAGTTAAATCACATATCCTTCTGTACTCTTTGTGTAATAACTCACTTTCAGTGCTACTTTGAGCATTAAGTCGCTTTCAGTGCTAGGGGAATTACTAAGAACATATGGTAAGAGAGGCCTATCTGCACTTACCACGGTTAGGGTTTTTTATGTTTATGGTTTCTCATTGTTTCTTCATGGTCCAACTTTCTTATATCCGTATATTTTTCGTATATGCACAACTTTTATATATGTTTGGTATATGCACATATACAAAAGTTATGCATATACGAAAGACATGTTCATAATATATGCACATAGATGGAAGTCTTACATATACAAAATAAATGTACAACTTCCGTAATATGCATATACGAAAACCTCCATATATGCATAACTTTTGTATATGCGCACATCTTTTGTGTATGCACAACTTTTGTATATGCGTAACTTCCATGTATGTGCATATTTTATATATGCACATCCACCGTATATGTGCAGCTTTTGTATATGAACATATCTTCTGTATATGTATAACTTCTTTATATATGCATATCTTTTGTATATGCATGTCTTATATATATGTGAATATACCATATATGCACAACTTCTATATATGCACATATATAGAAGATGCACTTATACATATGATATGCGTATATACGAAATAAATCTGCATATATGAAATATGTGCATATATGGGAGTCACACAACTTCTACATATGTGCATCTTTTGAAATGCATATCTTCCGTATATGCACAACATTCGTATATGCACATATCTTCTATATATGTGCAACCTTCGTATATATGTATATATGAAAGTTGCACACATATGGAAGAAATGCGCCTATACAAAAATTGTGTATATATGGAGATTCAAGTTGTGTCCAACTATGTGCATATATAGAAGATACACACATATATGAAAGTTGTGCATATAAAAATGATATTCACATATACAAAAGTTGAGCGTATACAACAGATATATTCATATACGCATGTTGCGCATATATGGAAGATATTCATGTATATATTCCAAATTGATTGAGCAAGTTCATGATGCATGCATGCAAAGGAGTATTCACCTAGTACCTCTCTTCGTGCAAATGTGTAATTTATAGCTTGAAATTTATAGAGTCTACTCCCAGCTACCTTAGGTCCAAGTTATAAAGAACCAATGACTAGTGAATTCAAAAAACATAGAGGACAAGCATAGACAAGTCAAGCTAGTGGGTAGGCTACTCAAGTATAAAAGAGGTCATAGGACTGAACTTGTTCTTGCATATATGTTTCTTTCATATATGTGCAGATATATTCAATCCATGCACATACATAATTTAGATTCCATATATATAGCACACATGTATATGTGTGCATGCTATACAAGAGTTGGACTCCTTTTTCATCGTAGTTTCTTCCTTATATCTTCGAGAGAAAAGACGCGCCATAGCCTGTCGTTGACACCATTATGGTTTATCTTTTTACTTTCAAAGCATAGTGGCTTAGTTACCGACATTAATATTCAATATCCATACCAAAATAACCCCATATAGCAAAGCATGCCGACTAAACACTCCTAGTTTGTATTAAGACATTATATTAAACTCACACAAGAAAAACATAACATCATCTAACTATTCTTTTCTAACAACTTCAAACAAATTAGCCCTCCAAAATGGCACGTTTCCCTATGTATCACTAGATAGGATAACAACATCTAACAAATTCAAACAAATTAACCCTTCAAAATGGCAACCTACCTAATGCCTTTGACATTGAATATTATCATATCATGGGAATTCCATTTGTACTATTACTAAAACATCAGGTAGTTTGAGTATTGAAATACAAGTTCCTTGAAAATATGTTCTCTTTGTCTTCCAAACACTTGGACGTGTTCGTCCCTTGCTTGTTTTGGTACATTTCTTGTAATAGATGCTTGATTTTCATCCATCATCCAACGCTTAGCTTATTTACATGCTAAGCTACCATTATTATATTTTGAATGTCATTTATATTGTTCTCTGAATAGTTTCTAGCATTATCTTTCCATAAGGAACACATTCCTCTAATGTTGTGGAGAAGAACATGTTCGACTGCATTCCTACAAAATAGGAAAACAAAAAAGATGCATGAACCCACTTCTTTTATTCTTCCATTTTTGACTCGAGGGAAGCCTTAATAACCTATTACACCTTTACAAAAATATTTGCAAATTTTTCACATGCCCAAAGACCAACATCGAAAGGATGCAATTTAAGAGACCTTGCAACATTGATTTCCTCCATTTCTTTTCTAAGCAATTTTCGAAATTCTCTAGTTATGGACTCTAGGAGTAGCCTCGAAAATTTCTCCAATCTGCATCTCTAGCACTTTCATATGTAGCCCCAACAGTCGCACTTGACTTAGTGCTGCAACAAGGGGACGAGAGTGTCGAGGTAGTAAATGGTTATCTCTTCTTCTCTTTAGATGGGCTTGCATGATTGAATAAACAAAACACCTCCCTCTTCCAGATGAGTTGAAGTCGAAAAATCGGAATGGTTGATGAGAGTAGATAGTAACCAGATACCCTTAAAATATTTATGGCATAGGCAACAAATTCTCGCTTCAAAAGCTCAGCAAAATTATTTTTAAATTATCACATCCTAGATACGATTTACATCCACTTCTAAAATTTCTTTCTAATTTCTAGAGGACATTACATCATCTGCTATAAATATATCAATGGTTGGAGCATGTTGGTTTTCACTTGGAAGCACATATATACATGTGTGGTATATATATGGATGCTATCTTCTCTATATGCATGGCTTACATATATATGCACATATAAAAAAGAAACATGTATGGGAGAACGAGTTCATTCCTATGACCTATTTTGTACCTTTTTTGTACCTAAGAAGGCTAACCTAGAAAGGTGGCTCATATCTCAAGACCAGGCCCTCTGAACTCGAGATTTTTGGCTATAACCGCATGGAGGAAATGTTATGTATGCTGTTGGAGGCCTATAACTGGACCCGAGCCTTGTCATGCATGCGGTTGGGGACTAGTCCAGTGAAATCAGGTTCCAACTCAAGGATTAACCACCTGAGGTGTTACTCCAGCTCCTGGGTGATTTGTAGTCCCTGTAGGTTTCTAGTTTGTGTTTAGTTTGCAAGCCCCACTTCCTTTCCTAGAACTAGGAGGTTGGGTCATGTCATAGTGGCACTCTGCTTCGCATTCACCTTGAGGGCTTGTAAAAGTGGATAAATGTGGGGAGGGAGGTGTTACAATCAACGTTATTTTTTTCTTTCCATCTTTCCCCATCCTTTAGTCAACATCTATGAAAAAAAGTCCATCCGAAAAAAGTAATCCCTTGTGTTCCAAAATTCTATGTTGATGATAAAACCCAAATTCAATTGTTATCAATTTACTTACCATTTATCTTAAATTTAAACTCTATAAAAATTATGTTTCTACGAAGAACTAATAAATTAGTTGTTTCTTATTGAATTCCAAGGTGTTAATAGCTTGAAAAACTCTGCTAGAAGACCTCTCCTAGAAGACACCCTATTAAAAAAATAATTCTGCTAAAATTGTTTAAATTTTTATTTATTATGTTTCTACCAAGAATTGATAAAGTAGGTTATCATCTGAAGTAGAGGCACTGGAGATAAATTGGTATATGGGATAAAATGTTATTACATGTTTGGAGCATACATCATTTAGAGAGAATTTGAGAGTAGAGTAGGTTATCATCCAAAGCACTCAATCTTTATGTTTCCATTGTCAACTCTCCACTTTTCATACAAGAAATGTGTTTAAAGTATGATGGATCAACACAAAGCTATGCTAGGAAGCCCTAACATTCTTTTAGGTTCTCCTAAAGTGGACGTACAACAAGTGAGTTCTTGGGGTTTTTTATCAATGTTTTCACAGATCTAGGTGTTCATAATGGAGAAATATTTTGCGAGATCTAGGTAGTTCTAGAATGATGTAAAACTCTCACAATATCTCTTTATCATACATAGGACTTCGAAACTGGTACAAATCTTAATTTTTTTTATCAAATTCTTATTAGATATGTTACCCAATAAAATACTTGGAGCTACAACAATTACTGATTGCAGTCGTGATGATTTGGGACTGATTGTAGTGGTGATGATTTGGCATTGATTGCACACATTTTGTCAACATGGTTGATACTCAATGGTATTAGTAGTATCGAAAACGTTTCCTATTCAATTGAATTTTTAAATTAATAAAATACAATTCATAAACTATGTTGTGAATTCATGATAACATCATTTTTCTACATGTTTTGGAGCAATTTATTTTAGTTCTCAACAATAAAATGGGCATTGAGTGTTCACCCGCAAGCTACAGGGCCTAAACTAGTAATGGCCACTACTAAACTCCTCTTGATCTGGAAATTGGTCATTCTTTGTTATTTTTTTCATACTCTTCAACTTAATACTATGTGAACATGGACATTATATACACTCATATACGATCAATCATGGCATGTTTCATGCACCATTCCCCCTTTGTATCAATAAATTTGGTGTGTATTTCTTCCTTTGTATACCAATTTCACTCAGTAATCTTGCCTGCGTTTAGAACATACATCAACTTCTCTTTATAGGTTATCATGCATTTGGAACATACATCGCTTAGAGATAATATGAAAGTAGAGTAGGTTATCATGCAAATCACTCAATATGTCCATTTCCATTGCCAACTACCCACTTTTCATATAGCATACGTGTTTATAGAAGGTTAGACTAACACAAAGATATGTTGGAAACCCCTAATATTCTTTTAGGTTTGCCTAAGTCCGACATATAACAAGTGAGATCCTGATTTGGGTTTTTGAATAATTTTTTCAGAGATCTAGGTAATTAGAATGGAAAAATATTTTCTGATCTCTAAGTAGTTCCAAAATGTCACAAAACTCCTGAAACATCTCTTTAACATGCACAGGACTTTGAAGGGGAAAAAGTCTTAATTCTTTTATCAAATTCTTGTTAGATATGTGACAAAAAAAACCTTGGAGCTACAAGAATTTATTTCTCCCCCAAAAAAATACTATATTATACTCCCTTTTCCATATTGAAATCCAATGTTAAACAATACAAACATGTACTTGTACACTAATTTGATCATGTGTTCACATATCTATTGTTTGGGCCAATTACTGTTGTTAGGTTTATATTTAACAAGTTGATCCTCATATCCTGCGAAAGAAAATATACATGCAAACAAAAAGAACATCGTGATCACTCTCAATAAGAATATGAGGCATTGCACATATGGACTTTTATATAAAATTCTCATGAAGTAGCTCAAGAAAGTAAAATATTCATGGATAGCCTAGTTTTCAAAACCCTTGGGTATTAGAGGAACTTTATCTTTTGGAATTTTCCCTTGCACAATTATATTTTATATCTATTTTTTTTAGATTAATTTTAATCAAAAAGTTTATTTGAAATGGTCTATTTTTATTTTACCTCCAATTTCATGCATAACATTAGCAAAGGAAACATATTTTTCATCCACAGTTCCTTATTCCCTAATGGTACCTTATAACCATATTATCAATTCACATAGCATGTTTGTCACAAGTTATAACAATATGGATGTTTACTTGCACACTCACATCGAAAAATAAACAGAGATAATGATATTTAGTAAAAATGTTGTAGCATGATATAAAATTACATTTACATGAATCACATTAGCACATATAACATTGATTTCCCATTATGAAGAAATAGTAAACCTCTAGCAATATTCAACATTCAAATAGTAAAATACTTCAACATTGTGCATCTTATTAATCAAATGCATAAACAAACTAAAGGAAGAACTTATCTATTTGAAAGTTGAAGGCCAACACCAACATAGGTAGAGCAATGTTCCACTTAACCATACATCTGTTGTGCTTATTCTGTTTATAATAAGCCACCCCAAAAAGATTATAAATTTGTTTTCTAAATTTTAAGCGCAGATATATCTATATATATATATATATATATATATATATATATATATATATATATATAGAGAGAGAGAGAGAGAGAGAGAGAGAGAGAGAGAGAGAGAGATCTTGATTCTCTTAACTAATTTTAAATGTAATAATAAAAGTGAGAATATCAAATCTCTTCATCAAGTGAGCTATTCTCATTAATTTTAACATTATAATTATCTAAATTTATTTATTTTTAAAAACAAACACACACACACACACACACATATACACACACACACTTTCCATTTCACATGCATAACACAATATATACAAAATTTGTAGAGTGTGGGAGGGCTTACCAAAGTGGAAATCAAGCCTTCGTAATAGTCCGAAATAATATTGCCACATGGGAAATGAAGTTGTTCTACAATTCCAAAAAAGATTGGTTTATAGAAATAATAGAAAAAAATGTTTATTTTATGATTAAAAAAAACATTGTAACTTTTGAGGCCACCTCTTAAAATTGGGACAAAGATATTACCCTACATAGTAGTACTAAAACACTTCAAATCGAAACAAGATAAATCTAAAACTTAGTAGATGAAGGATGATACTCCAAGGGAGTTCTTAAGTTACCCCCATCTTGCATTAGCTAGGATTTTGAGAACGCAAAGTACAAGCTAAGCTAGACAGAGGTGGGAGCAAATCCTCTTGAATTAGGATTGAATTTTCGTGAGAGCACTTTGACTTGCTTAAGCCTTCATAATCATTTGCATGCTCAACCCATTATATTGCATGTTTAACTAATATTTGGATATTCTAAAGATCCCTTTGACAGATTCATCAAATTTAGTCTCAAAAATTAAGAGATGTCGAAACTCTAAAATCTCAAATATTTTTGGAGCTATGCCATACATTATCATGTCTCTCATATCCCAATATATTTATGCTAATATAAAGTATCTTTTCTCCCCAGTCCTGGAATTTCCTATATCCTAGACACCTTAAATCTCCATTAGAATGTATGTCATATACATTCCCTCTTGCCATTGTTGATCCTTCATATTAATGTCATCTATGCTAGCCTTGACCTCCATTGGGCATTGACACATGAATTGGTTGCATGTTTGCATCATACATCCTTATACATGGGTCACATAACACTACCCAAAACCTTGAGTTGACTTGTTCCTTTATATCCAAAGACATTTTTTCCTTTTCCCCAATCCTCTTTCAAGTAGGTGTTATTAAAGCTAAACCCCAAGCAAGAAGACAATTCAATTTATAGTCTACCATTGTTGCCAAGCTTTTGTAACCTTACCTTTATCCCCTAGAACCACTAAAACCAATATGGCAAATCCAAAGTAGAGAAATCATCAAACTAGATAGTTTAGAAGATGATTCATAGAGCATAAATAAAAACCTTAGCCTTGAAATATGTTATATGCCTACATCGCACTAAATCTATAAGTTATTTCCATATTTGTAAATGATATTGTATTTAGGGTGAATGTCTTATCATGGTACTAGTTGAGAACCTCAACCTCTTGATGTCCCTTGACCTTGTCATTTGTTCTTACCACACATTCAAACTCAACCACCACCTTTCCCTCCTTTACATAATCCTCGAAACTCCCTAAGCTAACACCCCATCGATGTAGCATTGGAGTTGTCTTTGATATTGAACAATGATGTAATTAAAATTACATATTGATTGATTATATGTTTTGGCATTGTTTAATAAATTTATAATGCTTAATCATATGTTCAAGCATTATTTAAAAGGTTTTCCTTAAAGTAGTTTGTAGTTTGGAAATGGACTAGTAATCATGGATATGTAAATAACATATATGCATCATAAAATGACCATGAATTTTATAACTTGTTCATATTGTTTGAAAATTCAATATTTTGTATCTTAAGAATATATTTTGTATTAATGTTTTAGTATATTTAATTTTGATTATAAATTTTTAAATATAATATTTTTTAATAAAATAAAATAAAATAAATTATAAATTTTTAGATAGGAGGAATGACCTGTTGTAGAGTTTTAGTGAACCCAATGTTTCAGACTACCAAGTGAGTCCATCATCAGGGGATGCGTCAATAGATATTCTTCAGATCTTAATGATGTATCCAGGAGCTAGATTTAGGTTATATATATATATATATATATATATATATATAGGAAATTGAAGAAAAGATGTAAGAAAATAGGTCGGTTAGATTTTCATTTAATTAATTAATTAATTAATTATTATTCTTTATTTAATTTATTTATTATGATTTTCTTTTATTTTTTATTATTATTTTCTTTTTCTTTTCTTTTTTCTTTTTTTTTTTTAATTAACTAATTAATAGGTTTATAAATTAATTGATTTTATTATTTACTTACGATGTTTATTAATTTTATTTAAATTATGGTTTAATTGATTTATTAATTAACTTATTAATTTGATTGATTGATTAATTAATTAAATTAATTAGTTAATTAATTAATTAAGGGTTGATTAATTAATTAAAAGGGTTGATTAATTAATTAATTTTATTAATTATTCTTTATTAATATGTTTATTAATTTATTGTATTATTAACTTGTTAGTTTGATTAATTAATTAATTTTTAGTTTGTTGATTAATTGTTATGTTTATTTCTTTAATATAAAATTAGTTGATTAATTTATATATATATATATATATATATATATATATATATTATTAATTAAATTAATTAATTTTATTAATGTTTTTAACTACTAATCTAATTTGTTTGATTAATTAAAAATAATTTATTAGTTTTAATTATTTATTATTTGTTAGTATGTCTCTAATTTTATGTATTTATTTCGTGTTTGATTATTTATTGATTTTATTTACTTGATAAATTTATTTATTTTTTAATTAATAAATCCTAATAGGTTTCGTGAGTTAATGCTATAATATTATCTGTCAATCTTAGATGTAATTTTCATTGATTAATGTTATCAATTGATTATGGGTGAATTAATCACTAATAATTTATGTTTATGATGACGATGATATGAGAATTGATGTTTTTGGAGATTATTATATTGATATTTTTAAGAGAGGAGGGAATATGTTACTTTAAGGGATAAGGGTTAATTATTGATTTTTAAGATTTTCAAGTAAAGGTTTCCATGTGTTACTTAGTTTCAGTCCATTGTCCCGGTTCAAATTGTTCTTCCTTTTTCTATGTCTATGGCTTCTTTGATTTTCCTTCTAAGATAGTGGCCCTCTTTTCTAACCAGTTTGACCTCTTCCATGCAGATGTAATGAGAGGAAGAGTGAACATGTTCTGCTAAGGATGATTTAGAGGTCCTATCTCTTCTTAGGTCGGCCGCATGTTCTTTAATCATAATATTAAGAGACCTACCAGTTTCACCTATATATTCCTTACCGCATGAGCAAGGAATCACATAAACACCTTTTTGTACATGAGGGTTTATGGGATCCTTGACTGAGCTCATTAATTGACTAATGGTGTTATTAGGGGTGAATGCTACATTGATGTTGTGTTTATTAAGAATTTTAGTAATTTTATCAGTGGTGCCTTTTATGTAAGGCATGGAGACCTTAGGAGTTGATAAATTTTGATTTTTCATGTCCTTGTTATTCTTGATTAGAGATAGGTGCATGGCTTTCTTAATGGTATTTCTATTATAGCCATTTAGTTCAAACACTTTGTGTAGATGGTTGAGTTCATTATTTAAATGGTCATGATCAGATATTCTGGCAGCCCTAGTGGTTAGGGTCCTAATGATGCCAATCTTTTGTTTAGGGTGGTGATGGGAATTTGCATGAAGATATATTTCTATATGGGTTTTCTTTCTATAAACTTGGAAGCCGAGAGACCCATTTCTTTTTGTTAGAAGGATATCAAGAAAGGGAAGCTCGTTTTTCTTTTCAATTTTAATAGTGAATTTTATATGGTTAGATAGGCTATTTAGATGATCAAGGAACAGGTCAAGATTTTCTTTTCCATGACTCCACTTGGCAAATATGTCATCTACAAACCTTTTCCATTCAGCAGGAGTGTATGGAAATGACCTAAGAGCCTTTTGTTCGAAGTTCTCCATAAAGATGTTGGCAATTATGGGGGATAGAGGAGAGCCCATAGCCACACCATGCGTCTGTTGATAAATTTTTCCTTTGAAACTGAAGTAAGAAGATTTCAAGCACAACTCCAATAGGTCCACAGTTTCTTTATTGGTGATGTTCCTCATGATCTCAATAGCTTCGTCAATAGGAATAATGCTATAAAGGGATACAATGTCAAAGCTAACCATAAGATCTTAGTCTTTCATTTCTATGTTATTAATCCATTGAACAAAAGAATAGGAGTCTTTAATATAAGAAGGGGTATTTTTTGGCTAGGTATTTGGCGAGAAGGTAAGTGGGGGAACCTATGGTATTCACTATAGGTCGAAGGGGTATGTTAGGTTTATGGAATTTAGGCGCCCCATAAATTCTAGGAGTAATGGAACTATTAGGGATGATTTTCTTTTTTGTGACATCATCCAAAGATGATTCTTTAATTCTCTTAATAACTTCGCCCATTATTTTTTCACTAGGATCCTTCTTAATAATTTTATAGCATCCACTATTGTTTATATGTTCTTCCATTTTAATGTCATAATCCATTCTATTCATAATTACAGTTGCGTTGCCCTTATCAGCCTTTAGGATGACTATGCTTTTATTTTTTCTGAGGTTGTTTAGAGCTCTTTTTTCTTCTACTGTTACAAGTTCTTAGAATTTTAACAATATCTTGTCTGATTTCTTCACTTTCTGCTATATTTAGGTTTTTAATAGCTACTTCAACATTACTGATGACTTCTTCCACAGGTATTTTGTTTGGGGTTATGGCAAAATTTAGACCTTTTTCAAGATGGATTCAGTTGCATAATCAAGGGTTATATCTGATAAGTTAATGACCTAAGATTTTTCTGCTATCTTACTTTGATTGGGATGAGTGGTTAGAGTTTTTAAGTTGGTAGAAGGGTTGTTTGGCATCTTTATATTATCCATGCTTATATTTATGTCTGCGTTGTTTTCTTTTAGAGTTGTATGCCCTTGAACTATTGTTGCATTGTTTATAGGCCCCATGTTTGCTGTCACATCAGGCGGAATTGTGATGACATGAGATGAGGAGCTGGAGCTGGAATGAGTCAGATTCGATTGCGTTCTGGAGAGATTCGGAGATCTCGCGATTCTGTTCATGCTGCTTACATTTTGTGTCATGACCACATAATTTATTTCATCCTGCGTGTTGCTGCTTTTTTAGGATTATCCATTAATTCAAAACCAGATTGCACAGTGCTATTAGGGCTCTCTGTGCTGTTCTTAATGTTTGGATTGATATTATCCGTGCTTGTTATATCTGCGCTGTTTTTCATCAGAATTTTATGCCATTGAATTTTCATAACTTCAAGTGGTGAGCCATTGTTTGTTGTCCCATCAAGCAGAATTGTGATACCTGTAACTGTGTGGTTTTGAATGCTTGGAAAACTGGTTTGTGTAGTGTTGTTGGGGATTATGGAATTTATATCCCAACTGTTTTCTTCCCTTATGTATTCTTGCTTGTTGACCATCCATCCATTGCAGTCCTTATTTTTCAAAGCGCTGCTTATTTCTGTTCTAGCGAGAAGAGGAATGTTATCAGAAGATGAGTGGTTGACATTAAGTGGATTCTGCTGCACATCAAGATTACAGTTCTAAAGTTGAAATAAAATAAAAATAGATATATCTTTTGATTGTCTTAACGATTTAAAAGAACATTTATAATAAAAGTGAGAATATTAGATTTTTCATTAAATGAACTATTTTTATTAATTTTAACATTATAATTTTTTTAATTTATTTATTTTTAAAAACATATAAAAATATTATTAAAAAGAATTATACATGAACTTTTAACTATATATAAATTTTTAATGGAGAAAATTATTATTTTAATATATATATATTATATAAACTGAAATTTTTATTATATTTCAACTTTTTATTTTTCGTAGCTTTGGTAGGACTACATCTTTAACATGTCTAATATATCACCTGGATTGAGAAGGGGGAATTGAACCGGTAACTTCACATCAAAATGTGCCTTAACAAAACACTCACTCACCATCAATCCAAGACAACATTATATTCCAACATTTTTATAAATAAAAATTTTATATTTTAATTTAAATTTCTTTAGTTTACATTTTTTTTATACGAGATAATATTTTAAATAAATAAAAAACAATGAATTCGATTACCTACTCATTCATATATGTATATCTTCTCACATATCATATCCACATTTAACCGTGATATTTTTTTTCATGGATGGTCAGTGTCCAATGCTATAACCAACTTTCCTCATTCATATATGTATATCTTCTCACTCATCGTATCTACATTTAACCATGATATTTTTTTTTCATGGATGGTGAGTGTCCAATGCTATAACCAACTTTCCAAAAATATCTTCAGACCAAAACATGAAATTCAAATTTATGAGAGTATTAAATTCCATAGAATCTCAATTTCTTATTTATTTGTTGCAATAAACCTTATGATGCGTAACAGTACTTCAACATTTTTTTTTCAACTCCGAGTGCAACCCATACAACTTATACAAGAATATGAATCCCCACTCTATTTTGAAGTGTGACATCATTACTTGGCTTGCCTTCCAAAATACATGTGACATGATGGTGGAAATCATTTTAAATATTTTAGACCACAAATATTGTTGTACTTATTCCTTTACGAAATATAGAATATTGTTGTAGATATTCCTTTACGAAATATAGAATGATCCATGGGCTCATTAGCATTTATCTTTTGAGAAAAAAATTATGAACCTACACGAAACTGATGATTGGACCACTCATTATAGACCAAAGTAATAAGATAAATTAATTATGTTTGAATTGGAAAATATTACGAAGACGAATACATGCAATAAATTAATCGATGCCAGCAAATTTCGTATGATGTTTGGGCACTGTAACTGAATGAACAATAACAATGGACAATAATCAAAGTCGAGATATTCAAGTAAATCAAACAATGGGTCCGAATTCATAATGGACAGAAGCCTGTTTCATTTTTATCAAAGGACATGCCAAGATTACCATCATTAATTCTCGCACATTAAACTATATGACGCCAATGTAATAAAAAGGGTAGAACTAGAATCCAAATAACCGGAGATAGGAATTTTTTTGAGTCATTGATGTTATCTCATTCTGGGTTCTTAATGAAATGAGTATTACTATTTAAATTTTTACATTTGGCATTCAAAAATAACCATTCAAAAAAATTTTGTTCAAAGGAAAACGCTAAAGCAAATGTCCTCATGGATCCATTTGAATTTTCCACATTAACTAAAGTCTAATTCTCGTGGAATTTCTGACAGCAAACTCAATGTCGTGGTTATTATGACTCCATGAAATTGAAGCCTTTCCATACCAATGGTGCACAACCACGCGAAAATGAAACAAAAAACAGAGTGATGTTTGTTTTTTGAGTGACCAAAATTCACCCTATTCCATATAGAATGAATGAATCCAAGTTTCTCCAAGCATCTTTGTCCTTATGGAAAATGGCATAAATGGCATATTTACTCATGGCCTCCACTCTCGGCCTCCACTGTCTACTTCACCTCCACACTTTCGACACTCATTAAACTCTGCACTGCCCTCTCCAACTCATTCCTTCCAACAACCCTTTCACAGTTTTCATCTCCACTGCCACTTTTTCTTCCCTCACCAAAAGAAGAGAATTGGTCATTTGTTCAACCTACATGGGAAACATGATTATCGAAACCTCGGCTACCATGCTCTCCAGACATGAATTCCACCCGCAGTGGCTGATAAACGCACCCGTCACTTCATGTGCAAAAATGGCTCCCTGCAGCACACACGCTATCTCGATTAGGCACTACCCTGTACTTGTGGCTCATAGCCCTGATTTCCAATCTCAGTCAACAAAGAGCCCTCCATGATTCTGTGAGTCTAGGAGCAGGCCTGCGTCAGAGGCCATGTGCTATTGGAGATGCTTTCTGAAGCTCCACTATCACCTTCTCCACCTCTGCGTTGAGGAACGTCATCCGCCTAGCTAACTTTGTGTGGGTGGGCGATGAGGAGGCACGCTATGGAATTCCCTGAACTGTAGTTTTTGACTCAAGAATTCTCCACCTAGATTAAAAATTTAGAGTCATTTGAAAACCTTGGCGCGCAACTCTTTAATCTGGAATCTTGGGCGAGGAGATAGCATTTGAAATCAACATGGAGTTGCATTGAATGTGTATACTACATTCTATCTTATCAATCACAACTGGGAGCCAGAGCGGAGCTGTGGAGCGAGGCATTGGAAACGTTGTGGAGTAGAGATGTCGGAAAATCAAGAGGCTCCGGATGTTGTTTCTAAAATACTGATGCTATGTATGGATAGACATGTATAATTATATATCTTATGATATGCCATGGTGCCATGCACTAAGCCAGTAATGATTGGCTTAGTGACTTGTTTTTAAGAGTTTCCATAAAATTATACATTGAATGTAACGTATATATGGTACGTGGGGTGGCAGGTCCATTGACCCCGCCACCATAATGTTTGAAAATTTTTAATACTTTCCATGCTTGTAATACATTAAAGAACAGGAAATCACGCTTAATGAGAATCGAACACATGAACTCCAACAATATAACCTACACTCTCAACCATTGATCCAGAAGCTCATGTGTTCAAAATTTTACAATGATTTGTCATTTTAAGTAGACGGCATAGTGTTTTTGGCTTATTTTATTCATTCTTAGACTGTTTTGAGCACGAAAAGAGTAGAAATATGGGCTTTCAGGCCTTTTTAACGTACAAGTGCCATTAGTTTCAAGTGATGGATTTCTTATTTTGATGTACATGCATTTCTTATTATTTTAAGAAAGAGGCCTCCTCACTAATGACTAGGCTCGAAGACGTAGGCTTGAGGACAGACATACTCTATTATGAACATGTTGGTGTCATTGTCTCTTGCATGGTTTCTTGTTAGTGTTTATTTTTTGCTCTTTCCTTCCAAGTTTCCTATGTCTTTTAAATTGAGCTCTTTTGAATGGTGATTTTAAATACATGCAAACACGTTTAAAAAGTTAATAAACCAGTATCAATTTCGATCAGGATTTCAGATCAATTGGTATTAGAGCAGTTATTTATAGTTTGGTTTAATTGTGCATGATCACCAGGAGCAAATAAAGACATGTTGAAAATAACAAGAATAAATGCTAAATATAGAAGTGCTATTTTTAGCACTGCTATAAATAACATTTTGGGATACCTTCCTGTTAAGGGAAATGTTCTGCTAGGGCTTTTGGGTTGAAACCCTAGTAGAATAAAAGTTGTCTATAAAGAGAAACACACATTCAGACAACCATTATGCTATTATAAGCAAATTCTATGATAAGGGGCATACCTAAGGTCCTACGTTTGAGAAGGTCCTTTAGGGTCCAAACCCTTCTTGGAGTTCCTTTTGCTCCTTTGTCCTTCAAAACAACCAATTCCGGAGAGCACAACAGTATATCGACAAAACCTTATGAAGAAAACATCTTCATGTTATAAAGAAGGGTAGTTAGTTATGAAATTTAAATAACCATTCACATATGAATTCTAACATGAATATCATAAACATGAAGAAGATTTATATCAGGAACCAAGACATGTGTTTCTTTTATTATAGACAAATAAAGTACAGAAAAGGAATAATTTCGCCTGAGTCGTCCTTTCACAGGCTCCAAGCAAATCCTTCTTCCGGATTCATCCAGCCTCAAGCCTTTAACAAACTCCTTCCATGACTTACTCCATGATATCACAAGTAGTGGATGGACATCAACACACAAGGAAACAAGGGTTTCCTATACAAATGGGGGAAGTGCAGGAGGCACAAGGATCTTCAGACCTGGTCAGGGAAAACTCTAAGCATAATAACCTTTCTCTCTCCTCTCTCCTGCTTTAGGCCTTCCATTGAAGCCTTTTTATACCTCTCCCAAAGTAGTTTTTTAGTTGGGAGTTGGTTGGGAATAGTTGGGCCACGGGCACTAACATGTGATCAGCAGTTAAAACCCGCGATCTCCGCCCGAGATTAAGGAGTTTTATATTTTTTTAAGTGTTTTAATACATATACGCGTGTTGGGTATATGCCTACCCGCATATACACGCGTTTAACTTAGGGCAATGTCGCGTATAAGGGATAAAACACTGTTTTTTAAATTTTTGGACCAGGTCTAGAAGGAGGGGTTGCCCTAGGCCATGAGTGCAGCATCACAAACCAAAAGAGTGAGATTTGGAGCTATAACAGATGCCCCCTAATATATGAGGTCAGAAGGGGTACATGATGGATGAAATATATTAAGTAATTACATGGAAAGGAAATGTGTCAAAAACCGAGAAGGACTTCACCAGAATTCAGCCTGCAATGCCACAAAAGGAGATCAGAAAGAAACACTATCTGAGGCGGGCATACCCATGCTCAGAAAAAGTAAAGCATGTCCACATATCAAATACAAGTTGATCCACTAAGTATACAAGTATAAATGACTGGAAAATACATAATGGATCATCTGATCATGATTGAACAAGTACATGTCTGAATATCACATATAAGACTGTCAATGATTCTGAAAGATGCAACGGATCACTGATATCAAACACTGATCCCAAAAGGTACCAACTGAACATGATGGAATAGGATGGTACTACATTGTAAACTTAGGTGCCAGTATATAGAACGTCACCATGACTAACTGCAACATATAAGGTGGAACGGTATCAACTAGCAGCAACAAGAGCAACTGTCAAGTGAACCAATGAATGCTGATACAACCTGAGGTCTTCACTGACCGTCGTGGTACATTTCTACACCATGGGAATAAATGATCTGAAGTTGACCATGTGAGAAATCATTTGATTACCGCTCATTGTTGTATACTATTAACAAACGCGAGACTACTCACCGATAATGATAATGAGCTTCAAGGTACCCAGTAAAATCTAACAAGTGTGAATAGATGAGCTGGAGTCGAACACCTGTAAGAATCTATCGATCAGGAGACAATGCTGGTTTCCCACTGTCAATAGCGAAGTATTGCCACTAATGACTGCAAACCCCAAGGTACTGCCAAATGGACTCTAGATCTTTGCCCTAGAGCAATGAGTCAGAGTCGATAGGGAAAGATCCGCTAGAAGGAAGGAATTAAGGCATCCTTCGTCAATCTAGCATGAGTGTAACCCATAGGCCAATAATGTGGAAGGAATCAGAAAAAAGAGATGTAGTAACCCAACCGAAGTACGTTTCCGACGTACACAAGATGTGGCTAGTGCACGATAGAAACCCTCTGAACCAACCAATAATGAAAGCTGACACAGAGGCGAGGTATCGACCAATAGGGTCAAATGGAAACCAAGGTACTGCATGAATCCTAATGTGTGATAATGTAAGATGATGTCGAACACAAGGGAAACCACTCAGTCAAAGACCCATGATACTGATCGATGATGAGCACAAGGTGATCTATCAATAATGAAAATAGGGCCAGGGTGCAGCTCTAGGCCTGTCCTTAGAGCAAGATGTCGTCGTCAATAAGTACAAGACCCGCCAGCAAGAAGTCAATGCAGACCTTCTCAAACTGGCATGAGTAAAGGACCAATATAGCTGATGTGATGATAGACATGATACTGACAACCAGGGATGGCCGACTGAAAAATGAGTCAAGAGACACTGCAGAGAGGCTGACTCAGGCTAACTTCCCTTGAAAAAAAGCATGACTCAATGTGATTATGTGGCAGCATATGATGACTTTGTATAAGTTCATCATGCAGGAGGCACGAATGAACCCTCCATATGATTGGAAGAGATAACCAATCGGGGGAGGACTAACTCAATAAAGAGGTTATGGCATACCTAAGTCAAACTAAATCCCGCCCAAATGGAGGAGACTTTGCTTTGAGTGCTTTGTTCAAGGGCGACACGACTGACTCTAGCTGCCAACAATAAATGGAAATACTATCTCATTCCTTCTCTTTTTTGGAATATTTAATTTTTTTGTCTTTTTTTGTTAATCTTGAAAAAGAATAAAAGAATGCTATGGTATAGCGGAAAGAACGAGTGTCGGTGAAACATATGATCTAGTTCCTGGGAATGGAACGTTCCTATGCTCAATGCAGGGAAGTGAAAACTAGTTAGTGACCTCAAAGGTGCGTTCCTTCCATAGGTCAAGGTGTGTCAAGTTGCAGAAGTCAAAGGTATGCAAGGTTGATTTTGCACTCGTCATGGTCACAAGTTGGCTTAAAAACGAGTCCAAGTGAAGCCAGCTCTAGGCCAAAAGTTACAAGTGGTTAACATGCAATGCAGTAGTACAACTCAACACAAGGGAGCCTCTAGGCCATAAGGCCAGACCAAAGCGAAGAAGCTAAGAGGAATGAGTCTTCAACGCATAAGTCATGGCAGGACTACAGAGGATTCCCGAGCCTACTCAAATTGGAGCAGCATGGGCAACAAATGTCAGTGAGGTGCTAACTATGATGCCCATGTAAAGGATGGCTCTACTTGTGTCATGATTTAAAGAAATGGCGAGTGAAAATGGCTTACGAACCATAACATGATGGGGTCAACCCTATGGCAGATGTATTGACAAATGGAGGCTAGTATGCATAATGCAACGGAAAAATGGTGTCCCTAATCTATATGCCAGTGAGAAAACGATACCTGTCGTGATGGGTCAGCAGTCATGGAACCGTCTTGAAACTGTCGAAAAAACGTCCAAAATGTCCTGAAAATCAAACCATTCTTGACATTCCAAGCTCCCAAGTTTAAAGTCACATGAGGCCAAACAAAATAAAATTTTGAAAAAAATTTGCATTTTCAAAACCTATAAAATAGCTTTTGGGTTCACCATTTTCACCATTTTAGTTTGAGATCAAAGAATTGGAGCAAAAGGAGTAAACTTCCCATACGCCAAATTCAACCGTTCAAATTCTTCAAAAACCTCCAAGTAACTCTTATAGTTGTCTTGCAATTGATTGTGACTAGTTTCAAGATTTTTAATTAATGTTTCACTGTTGATTTTTTTGCCAAAAATTTCACCGCGACGTATACGCGGGTTGGTAATATGAAACCTACGTACACGCGGGCCCTATATGTGACTGTGTGGACAGGGACCGGTGTATATGCCGTGAACATTTTTAAACAAAAAACTAATGGTTGAAAATCATTTTTTCCTCAGAATGCCGGTCACCTGGTGAGAAAGCGAGCATGCTGCGGTGGATAATGAAGTCATGAATGATCCTGATGCTTTGGAAGCCCTACGGGGATGTGGTTTGCTTAAATTATTCAAACTGCCGAATATGAAAGCAAACACACGTTTTCTTGAGATGCTCATTGATTATTGGGATATCGAGGAGGATTCCTTTATGATTAACCAGATGCCACTCATGATAGAAGTGGAGGATATCTATTTCATCATGAGTCTTTCCCGAAGAGGAGAGGTAGTACATTCCCAGGGAAGGACATGGAGCAGTCTCACGATCGAGGACTACGTACAGATATATTGCCCGAGACATCCCAAGAAGGTTGGGAGTCAGATTTCCATCACACATGTGGCGAGTTTATCACTAAGGATAATCCTGTTCACCATAGCTTGAGTGAACGGATCAGCCTCTCTGCATAAGTCATAACGGCTAACCATGAGCGTGGCAGTTGACTATCTCACCACTGTATTTGACTGGTGTACTCCTCTTCTAGCTAACATGAAGAGCCAACTCACTTCTATCAAGAGGGGACAGACCAAGAACTTTGGATATGGGACTATCATGTGCTCTTTCTTTTTTGAGAAGGTCCCCGCACTCCACCCTAGGGTAGCAGTTTCCATTAGCACCCCACGAGATCCACACATGGGCCGGTGGGCTGACATGATGAAATGTTTAGGGGGTGGGGAGGTCCCAGATCATCACCATAGATGACTACCCTTATGCTGGGTTGGATTTCCGAGGAGATCCTGATTTAGCATCACCACCGAATGCAACATGAGGTGACATTGGTAATTATTTTTTGATTTTATGATTTTTTTTGTTTTTTCAAATATAATGATGAATTTTGAAAAATATTTTTGATGGGATTCAAATGACTAATATGATGATCATGTTCCAGATATTGGGCCGATATGACCAGATGGGCTCCTGCGGCATGGACGGCGCGGCCGAGGAGGCGAAGAGGTGGCTGCTGATACAGAACGAGTTCTACATAACGTCCAGCGACACTTGGTGAGGCTGAGTCACGGAGTACCGATGGATGCCGTAGAGGACCTTCCTGAGGATATGCAACGTCATGTGGTTGGCATGCCACGTGAATGGGTTCGCACTTTTCGGCGTGTGGCCAATGCGATAGTTACCTACTTAGCTGCTCATCCTGAGCCGGGGCATTAGATATGCCGGACATGATTATGGGCATTTGAGTCCCAAGTTTGTATATTTTTGGACAAACATATGCACACTCGAGATTCTTTATGATATATATATATTTATATATATATATATATACAGTTCGACTTTTTTGATGCTTGATTTTATTGTGATGAATGATTGATGTGCCAGTCTAATGCTTGATTGGTGATAGAATTAGCTAACCAATTATGAGATCTTGGAATGTGCAAGTAATTAATATAAGTAAATGATCTTTGCAGCAACCTCACCCTTAAATACTGGCGATATAAACATGGATCTCTTACCCGATAAATGTTGTTTAATTGTGACACTATCAATTGAGAATCAAGATAAACTACCAACGAGTCGATCTCGTGAGAAATTGCCTCAGATAGTAAATTAATAATGGCAGTATACTTAGCCATATTGTTTAAAGCAGGACCAATGCATACTCCCCTTGATATCATCAATTGACCAGTTGGATAATAGAGTACCCAAGCTGCAGAAGCGAGATTCTGAGTGTGCCGACTAGCACCGTTGGGGAATCCAAAATAGACCAAGTCATCCATCAACACCTATCACAACAGACCAAAAAGTGTTGATATAAAAAACTCTCGATGATATATGTACAAATATACATAATGTAAAAAGAAGCCATTGCCTAACTCCTACTTAAGCAAAGTACTTCTTTAGGTAGAGCCCGTTTCGGGGCTCCGCCAGCTTGTTTCCCTCAAAATTGATTAACTCATACGACCCTTTTTCTAAAACTCGTTTAGCAATGAAAGGACCATACCACATAGGCTTAAACTTGCTTGCCCCCAAGGTCTCCTTATCTTGGTCATAGACCAAGACAAGGTCACCTTCAGAAAATACTCGAGGATGGACAACTTTATCATACTGTGTTTTAACCCTTTTCTTATGAGCCTCATTCATCGTGGCAGCATCTGGACGCTGCTCATCGAGATGTTCCAAGTGAAGGAGGTGCTCTTCGAGACTTGAAGTCTCTGGAAGGAGCTCAACAGCTAACTTAAGAGATGGAATTTCACATTCAATCGAAAAGATAGATTCCATCCCATAAACCAACTGAAAAGGTGTAAAACTAGTAGCAGTCTTTACGGAGGTTCGGTATGCCCAAAGTGCCGAATACAACATAACGTGCCAATTGGACTGATTTTTATCGATTGTCTGTTGGAGGATCATCTTAAGAGTTTTATTGATTGCCTCGACCTGTCCATTGGCCTGAGGATTGTTAGCTACCTATACCAATAGGTTTCATATTTCATGAATAGAAAAGAAAGTTCCAAATATGCTCTGCTTTGGTGATACAAAGATCCCATATTTCCAAAAGGATACAAGGTGTGTATATAGCTTCATCTTGATTAAAGTTTTGATGGGTGGTCCAAAAGCCTAATCTGGATCATGCCATGTTTCAATTTTTCTGTTGTAGAATAGAGAAAGAAGTCTGTCCAAACTGTTTAATCTTGGCAGACCAGTAGCTTAGGTAGAGAAGTAAGGTTCCCAACTGCTTAATCTAGGACCTTCGAAGCAATAAGGGTAGTTCTAGATAGAAAATCAAAAGGAAAAAGCCAAAGAAAAGAAAAGGCACATAAGGATATGCAAGTCTAAGTGCACCCTCCATGAAGAAACAAAAAATGTTAGGCAAATAGATGGGTAGGCAGATGGGGTTGCAGAAATGTCATTCCTTACAATTCAATATGTGCTAACCTATTCACAAAGGAATATCAATGGATTGAGAAGGTCTTCTTCTCCATCATGTTGCAGCAAAATAAAGAAGCATGACTAACTTCCTTTTCCCCTTTTTCACCTTCATTACTAACATCCCTTCATCAGTTGTGTTTATGAAAGAATTTGAGGTTTTATGCTGGTTCTTATTCCTTTGAAAGCCACATTTCTTGTCTAAAAATATTTTTATTTTGATCTACTTCCTAAACTAAGTTATCTTCACATAAACTTAGTGATTTCACTCCTCATTCACCTTTTCCATCCATATTAACCCCTAACTTCTATTATCTAAATCCCCTATGTTACCCTTTCCCTACTATTATAACACTATGGTGTATAAACCCCAAGCATTGTATAGATATCCCTCCCCTTGGCATTATAGCCCTATGTTCACTATCAGGGATTAAATTGACATCTGGTCAGTTTAAGAGCCCTAAGCCTTACCCCTCTTTCCCCTTCAGAAGTCATTTAACCCTCTAAACCCTTCATTTGCCAAGAAACCTTGTGTAAACCCCTTTTTGCCCCTAACCCGCTTCATTTGCAAAATACATACAAAAAACCCATTTTTTCCATTTACCCTAAGTCTTAAGCGCTATCCGCATTTTTATAAAAACATTGAAAAAACATGTAAATTGCCAAAAATCCTAAGTTTCCCACCGGGCGCAAATCTCAAAAGAATTATTATTTTAATCCCGCCCCCATCCGTATCGTCCGGCCACCTTAACGATCCGTCGACCGTCGGATCGGGCCCTTTTCATCCGACGGCCCACATGAATATCGGAGCGGCTCCGACGTCCGAAGAATAGCTTCCGATATTTGTCAGAGGGTGACGTCAGGCCTCTGCCACGCATCACCCCCACATCGTATCGGAGGCCCCTCTAACAATTCTGCTTCCGTATGGAAGGCGGTGCGATATGAAACCGCTAACCACTTCCAGTTTCGGTGAACCCGAATGCCAGCGTCACCGCCAACGTTATCACCGCGTCGCCAACCCCCTCCGCCTGTGCTCCACCTGTCTGCCACCTCACCATCCCCGTGAATCACTCTTAAGTCACCATGTCACCCGATGACGTCATGTTGACGTCATCCGACCTTGACCCCACCTGATGATGTCATGCTGATGTCATCCAAAAAAAGCGTCAATGTTCCAAAAATCCATATTTTGGCCAAAATTTCGCGTTTTTTGCACTTTTCGCAAAAACTTCTGTTGTTTCCTCTGCATGAAGTTTACGTCCAAACTGTCGCCAACCTGCTGAATTTGACCTGGACACCATTGGCGCGCCAAATCCACCTGCATTTTCACCATTGCCAAGCAAATTTGCCAGGTATTTATCAAATTCATCTCCCCTGTGCTTAGTTGTATCCAAAATTGTCTGAAATAAAGCTTAAAAGAGTGAAAAACACATAATTCACCAGCAAATCCCCTGTACCTAGTCTCCATTTGCACTGTAAGGTCGAAATTCACGAGCTGAGCTTTATATTACCACTGTTTGCATAAAATCTACATTCAGTTCGTGCAATCATGGACTGGTAGCCTAAACCACACCAATTCGCTGTGAAAGAGAGCCTAAAACGAGGAATTTGTCTCATCAAAGCTTTGAGCAGTATTTCAATTGCTGCAATTGACCATTCCATCTTCTGTTCCTCTGTAATTCACATTTCTTTTTCAAAGAATACTCTTTCGTATTGCTCTGCACAGTGACACCAGATTATACAGCAGAATCCTAAACTAAATATGGATACTCCAGTAGCACCTGTAGCCTTGAATGTTGCCCCTTTAAATGCTCCTCAGAGACAACTGGATTGGCAGCCATTGGCAGACCTGGATTATCAGATAGCAGAAGAAATGCTAATGCACAACAAGTACCACATTCACCTGCTGAATGAGTTGAAGATTAAACATGAGGCTGGAATAGATGTATTGGGCATTTGGGATTCTTTTCTCCCTCTATTCAAACTCCCTCAGGTCAACCAGTTTCCTGACCTAATCCACCTATGTGCTGAATCCTACGACGCCACTTAGAGGGCTGTGATTGACCCTTCAGGCTCAGTTGTTTTCTATGTCACCCCTGAAGCCATTAGAGAGATGCTCCACTTCAAAACTGAGAAGAGATTAGTCCCTTTATCATTGGCTGATCTGATAAAGCAAGGGGCTAAACTGACAGAGGCTCAGATCACCAAGCTAAACCAGTTGTACATTGGGTCTGACACCGTGAAGTACCCTCCCATTTCTCATGTTTACCTCAACCAATTGGGCAGGGACCTTGTAGATATGATCAGTCCCATTCTGGGCTATAATTCTATTGAGTTTGTTGATGAGACTGTGCTGGTGATGATGCTCATGTTTGCCCCTGGCAAGTCTCCAATCTGTTATGACTATGCCACCTACATATCTGACAAAATACATGAGCAACTGATGAACTTATCAAGAGAAAGGGTGTTCAGATACACCTCTTACATATACCACCTGATTTTGTACTATCAACATGAGAAGTTTCACTTTGCCATGAAGAGGGTGGATGCACAAGGCAATCCAAGGTCAGTGGTTTATCGGTCGTCTGCCTTCCACTGCAGATCCAGCTCTGCATATACTTATTGTGAGTTTATAGACCTCTTCATTCACCCAGCCATGTCTCTGCTTATGAGCTCGCCTCCTCCTAGACTGACTGATGAGATGCAGAGGATTCTTCAGTTGTCCAAGGCATACAACATCGAGGATTGGTACTATTACCAACACCACAGAGTCATTAGAATCTATGGGTGTGAGTTTCCCCCATACAGATTGCCCAGATATGTGCCCATGAGATTGTTTGCCCTGGAATACTTCAGGCAATTTGGGAACGTTGATGTGCTACATTTCTCAGGCAAGGGCAAGAAGGCACAGCTCAAGGTAAGGAACCAATTAGGCTACTTCATCTACAAGAAGAGGGAGGAAGGTTGGCAAGAAGCAGACCGAATGCTAGAATCCCTTGGCTTGCAAACCAGTTTCCTTTGGAAACCTTATGACCCCAATCACTTCATAACTTTAAGGAGGGTCAAATATAGGCTGTCAAGTTATGATCATGTAAGGTTGCCTCACATAGAAAAGTATGCAAATCAAATTAAGTGGAGGAGAGGAACCTTAGAGGAGGCTGTTACACAAGAAGAATTAAATCAAAGAGCAGTTAGAAATATCCAAAAGATGGCTGACTTGGAGCTTTGTGCACAGGTGTTTGCTCTTCCAGGCACTCAAGTGGGAGCAGCTGCATCTTCCTCCACAGCAAATCAGCAAACAGCCAAAGCTACTGAGCAAACCTCTACCAAAGGCAAGGAAAAGGAAATGGAACCAGAACAGCCACCTCATGAAGAGGTGCACCATGAAGAGATGCAGCATGAGCAAGCACAGCAGCAGGAAATGCAGCAACAAGATGAGCAGCAAGAAAAGGAGAAATCAGGGCATACATCAACTTCTCTTTATAGGTTATCATGCATTTGGAACATACATCACTTAGAGATAATATGAAAGTAGAGTAGGTTATCATGCAAATCACTCAATATGTCCATTTCCATTGCCAACTACCCACTTTTCATATAGCATACGTGTTTATAGAAGGTTAGACTAACACAAAGATATGTTGGAAACCCCTAATATTCTTTTAGGTTTGCCTAAGTCCGACATATAACAAGTGAGATATTGATTTGGGTTTTTGAATAATTTTTTCAGAGATCTAGGTATTTAGAATGGAAAAACATTTTCTGATCTCTAAGTAGTTCCAAAATGTCACAAAACTCCTGAAACATCTCTTTAACATGCACAGGACTTTGAAGGGGAAAAAGTCTTAATTCTTTTATCAAATTCTTGTTAGATATGTGACAAAAAAAACCTTGGAGCTACAAGAATTTATTTCTCCCCCAAAAAAATACTATATTATACTCCCTTTTCCATATTGAAATCCAATGTTAAACAATACAAACATGTACTTGTACACTAATTTGATCATGTGTTCACATATCTATTGTTTGGGCCAATTACTGTTGTTAGGTTTATATTTAACGAGTTGATCCTCATATCATGCGAAAGAAAATACACATGCAAACAAAAAGAACATCGTGATCACTCTCAATAAGAATATGAGGCATTGTACATATGGACTTTTATATAAAATTCTCAAGAAGTAGCTCAAGAAAGTAAAATATTCATGGATAGCCTAGTTTTCAAAACCCTTGGGTATTAGAGGAACTTTATCTTTTGGAATTTTCCCTTGCACAATTATATTTTATATCTATTTTTTTTTAGATTAATTTTAATCAAAAAGTTTATTTGAAATGGTCTATTTTTATTTTACCTCCAATTTCATGCATAACATTAGCAAAGGAAACATATTTTCCATCCACAGTTCCTTATTCCCTAATGGTACCTTATAACCATATTATCAATTCACATAGCATGTTTGTCACAAGTTATAACAATATGGATGTTTACTTGCACACTCACATCGAAAAATAAATAGAGATAATGATATTTAGTAAAAATGTTGTAGCATGATATAAAATTACATTTACATGAATCACATTAGCACATATAACATTGATTTCCCATTATGAAGAAATAGTAAACCTCTAGCAATATTCAACATTCAAATAGTAAAATACTTCAACATTGTGCATCTTATTAATCAAATGCATAAACAAACTAAAGGAAGAACTAATCTATTTGAAAGTTGAAGGCCAACACCAACATAGGTAGAGCAATGTTCCACTTAACCATACATTTGTTGTGCTTATTTTGTTTATAATAAGCCACCCCAAAAAAATTATAAATTTGTTTTCTAAATTTTAAGCGCAGATATATATATATATATATATATATATATATATATATATATATATATATATATATATATATATATATATATATATATATATATATCTATATCTATATATATATATATATATATATATATATATATATATATATATATATATAGCGAGAGAGAGAGAGAGAGAGAGAGAGAGAGAGAGAGAGAGATCTTGATTCTCTTAACTAATTTTAAATGTAATAATAAAAGTGAGAATATCAAACCTCTTCATCAAGTGAGCTATTCTCATTAATTTTAACATTATAATTATCTAAATTTATTTATTTTTAAAAACAAACACACACACACACACACACATACACACACACACACTTTCCATTTCACATGCATAACACAATATATACGAAATTTGTAGAGTGTGGGAGGGCTTGCCAAAGTGGAAATCAAGCCTTCGTAATAGTCCAAAATAATATTGCCACATGGGAAATGAAGTTGTTCTACAATTCCGAAAAACATTGGTTTATAGAAATAATAGAATTTTTTTATTTATTTTATGATTAAAAAAAACATTGTAACTTTCGAGGCCACCTCTTAAAATTGGGATAAAGATATTACCCTACATAGTAGTACTAAAACACTTCAAATCGAAACAAGATAAATCTAAAACTTAGTAGATGAAGGATGATACTCCAAGGGAGTTCTTAAGTTACCTCCATCTTGCATTAGCTAGGATTTTGAGAACGCAAAGTACAAGCTAAGCTAGACAAAGGTGGGAGCAAATCCTCTTGAATTAGGATTGAATTTTCCTGAGAGCACTTTGACTTGCTTAAGCCTTCATAATCATTTGCATGCTCAACCCATTCTATTGCATGTTTAACTAATATTTGGATATTCTAAAGATCCCTTTGACAGATTCATCAAATTTAGTCTCAAAAAGTAAGAGATGTCGAAACTCTACAATCTCAAATGTTTTTGGAGCTATGCCATACACTACCATGTCTCTCATATCCCAATATATTTATGCTAATCTAAAGTATCTTTTCTCCCCAGTCTTGGAATTTCCTATATCCTAGACACCTTAAATCTCCATTAGAATGTATGTCATATACATTCCGTCTTGCCATTGTTGATCCTTCATATTAATGTCATCTATGCTAGCCTTGACCTCCATTGGGCATTGACACATGAACTCGTTGCATGTTTGCATCATACATCCTTATACATGGGTCACATAACACTACCCAAAACCTTGAGTTGACTTGTTGCTTTATATCCAAAGACATTTTTTCCTTTTCCCCAATCCTTTTTCAAGTAGGTGTTATTAAAGCTAAACCCCAAGCAAGAAGACAATTCAATTTATATTCTACCATTGTTGCCAAGCTTTTGTAACCTTACCTTTATCCCCTATAACCACTAAAACCAATATGGCAAATCCAAAGTAGAGAAATCATCAAACTAGATAGTTTAGAAGATGATTCATAGAGCATAAATAAAAACCTTAGCCTTGAAATATGTTATATGCCTACATCGCACTAAATCTATAAGTTATTTCCATATTTGTAAATGATATTGTATTTAGGGTGAATGTCTTATCATGGTACTAGTTGAGAACCTCAACCTCTTGATGTCCCTTGACCTTGTCATTTGTTCTTACCACACATTCAAACTCAACCACCACCTTTCCCTCCTTTACATGCTCCTTGAAACTCCCTAAGCTAACACCCCATCGATGTAGCATTGGAGTTGTCTTTGATATTGAACAATGATGTAATTAAAATTACATATTGATTGATTATAGGTTTTGGCATTGTTTAATAAATTTATAATGCTTAATCATATGTTCAAGCATTATTTAAAAGGTTTTCCTTAAAGTAGTTTGTAGTTTGGAAATGGACTAGTAATCATGGATATGTAAATAACATATATGCATCATAAAATGACCATGAATTTTATAACTTGTTCATATTGTTTGAAAATTCAATATTTTATATCTTAAGAATATATTTTGTATTAATGTTTTAGTATATTTAATTTTGATTATAAATTTTTAAATATAATATTTTTTAATAAAATAAAATAAAATAAATTATAAATTTTTAGATAGGAGGAATGACCTGTTGTAGAGTTTTAGTGAACCCAATGTTTCAGACTACCAAGTGAGTCCATCATCAGGGGATGCGTCAATAGATATTCTTCAGATCTTAATGATGTATCCAGGAGCTAGATTTAGGTTATATATATATAGGAAATTGAAGAAAAGATGTAAGAAAATAGGTCGGTTAGATTTTCATTTAATTAATTAATTAATTAATTATTATTCTTTATTTAATTTATTTATTATGATTTTCTTTTATTTATTATTATTATTTTATTTTATTTTTATCTTTTTTTTTAATTAACTAATTAATAGGTTTATAAATTAATTGATTTTATTATTTAATTACGATGTTTATTAATTTTATTTAAATTATGGTTTAATTGATTTATTAATTAACTTATTAATTTGATTGATTGATTAATTAATTAAATTAATTAGTTAATTAATTAATTAATTAAATTAATTAGTTAATTAATTAATTAAGGGTTGATTAATTAATTAATTTTTAGTTTGTTGATTAATTGTTATGTTTATTTCTTTAATATAAAATTAGTTGATTAATTAATTTATTATATATATATATATATATATATATATATATATATATATATATATATATATATATATATATTATTAATAATTAATTAATTAATTTTATTAATGTTTTTAACTACTAATCTAATTTGTTTGATTAATTAAAAATAATTTATTAGTTTTAATTATTTATTATTTGTTAGTATGTCTCTAATTTTATGTATTTATTTTGTGTTTGATTATTTATTGATTTTATTTACTTTATAAATTTATTTAATTTTTAATTAATAAATCCTAATAGGTTTGGTGAGTTAATGCTATAATATTATCTGTCAATCTTAGATGTAATTTTCATTGATTAATGTTATCAATTGATTATGGGTGAATTAATCACTACTAATTTATGTTTATGATGATGATGATATGAGAATTGATGTTTTTGGAGATTATTATATTGATATTTTTAAGAGAGGAGGGAATATGTTACTTTAAGGGATAAGGGTTAATTATTGATTTTTAAGATTTTCAAGTAAACGTTTCCATGTGTTACTTAGTTTCAGTCCATTGTCCCTGTTCAAATTGTTCTTCCTTTTTCTATTTCTATGGCTTCTTTGATTTTCCTTCTAAGATAGTGGTCCTCTTTTCTAACCAGTTTGACCTCTTCCATGCAGATGTAATGAGAGGAAGAGTGAACATGTTCTGCTAAGGATGATTTAGAGGTCCTATCTCTTCTTAGGTCGGCCGCATGTTCTTTAATCATAATTTTAAGAGACCTACCAGTTTCACCTATATATTCCTTACCGCATGAGCAAGGAATCACATAAACACCTTTTTGTACATTAGGGTTTATGGGATCCTTGACTGCGCTGATTAATTGACTAATGGTGTTAGTAGGGGTGAATGCTACATTGATGTTATGTTTATTAAGAATTTTAGTAATTTTATCAGTGGTGCCTTTTATGTAAGGCAGGGAGACCTTAAGACTTGATAAATTTTGATTTTTCATGTCCTTGTTATTCTTGATTAGAGATAGGTGCATGGCTTTCTTAATGTTATTTCTATTGTAGCCATTTAGTTCAAACACTTTGTGTAGATGGTTGAGTTCATTATTTAAATGGTCATGATCAGATATTCTGGCAGCCCTAGTGGTTAGGGTCCTAATGATGCCAATCTTTTGTTTAGGGTGGTGATGGGAATTTGCATGAAGATATATTTCTATATGGGTTTTCTTTCTATAAACTTGGAAACCGAGAGACCCATTTCTTTTTGTTAGAAGGATATCAAGAAAGGGAAGCTGGTTTTTCTTTTCAATTTTAATAGTGAATTTTATATGGTTAGATAGGCTATTTAGATGATCAAGGAACAGGTCAATATTTTCTTTTCCATGACTCCACTTGGCAAATATGTCATCTACAAACCTTTTCCATTCAGCAGGGGGGTATGGAAATGACCTAAGAGCCTTTTGTTCGAAGTTCTCCATAAAGATGTTGGCAATTATGGGGGATAAAGGAGAGCCCATAGCCACACCATGTGTCTGTTCATAAATTTTTCCTTTGAAACTGAAGTAAGAAGATTTCAAGCACAACTCCAATAGGTCCACAGTTTCTTTATTAGTGATGTTCCTCATGATCTTAATAGCTTCGTCAATAGGAATAATGCTATAAAGGGATACAATGTCAAAGCTAACCATAAGATCTTAGTCTTTCATTTCTATGTTATTAATCCATTGAACAAAAGAATAGGAGTCTTTAATATAAGAAGGGGTATTTTTTGGCTAGGTATTTGGCGAGAAGGTAAGTGGGGGAACCTATGGTATTCACTATAGGTCGAAGGGGTATGTTAGGTTTATGGACTTTAGGCGCCCCATAAATTCTAGGAGTAATGGAACTATTAGGGATGATTTTCTTTTTTGTGACATCATCCAAAGATGATTCTTTAATTCTCTTAATAACTTCGCGCATTATTTTTTCCCTAGGATCCTTCTTAATAATTTTATAGCATCCACTATTGTTTATATGTTCTTCCATTTTAATTCCATAATCCATTCTATTCATAATTACAGTTGCGTTGCCCTTATCAGCCTTTAGGATGACTATGCTTTTATTTTTTCTGAGGTTGTTTAGAGCTCTTTTTTCTTCTATTGTTACAAGTTCTTAGAATTTTAACAATATCTTGTCTGATTTCTTCACTTTCTGCTATATTTAGGTTTTTAATAGCTACTTCAACATTACTGATGACTTCTTCCACAGGTATTTTGTTTGGGGTTATGGAAAAATTTAGACCTTTTTCAAGATGGATTCAGTTGCATAATCAAGGGTTATATCTGATAAGCTAATGACCTAATATTTTTCTGCTATCTTACCTTGATTGGGATGAGTGGTTAGAGTTTTTAAGTTGGTAGAAGGGATGTTTGGCATCTTTATATTATCCATGCTTATATTTATGTCTGCGTTGTTTTCTTTTAGAGTTGTATGCCCTTGAACTATTGCTGCGTTGTTTATAGGCCCCATGTTTGCTGTCACATCAGGCGGAATTGTGATGACATGAGATGAGGAGCTGGAGCTGGAATGAGTCAGATTCAATTGCGTTCTGGAGAGATTTGGAGATCTCGCGATTCTGTTCATGCTGCTTACATTTTGTGTCATGACCACATAATTTATTTCATCGTGCGTGTTGCTGCTTTTTTTAGGATTATCCATTAATTCAAAACCAGATTGCACAGTGCTGTTAGGGCTCTCTGTGTTGTTCTTAATGTTTGGATTGATATTATCCGTGCTTGTTATATGTGCTCTGTTTTTCATCAGAATTTTATGCCATTGAATTTTCATAACTTCAATTGGTGAGCCATTGTTTGTTGTCCCATCAAGCAGAATTGTGATACCTGTAACTGTGTGGTTTTGAATGCTTGGAAAACTGGTTTGTGTAGTGTTGTTGGGGATTATGGCATTTATATCCCAACTATTTTCTTCCCTTATGTATTCTTGCTTGTTGACCATACGTCCATTGCAGTCCTTATTTTTCAAAGCGCTGCTTATTTCTGTTCTAGCGAGAAGAGGAATGTTATCATAAGATGAGTGGTTGACATTAAGCGCATTCTGCTGCACATCAAGATTACAGTTCTAAAGTTGAAATAAAATAAAAATAGATATATCTTTTGATTGTCTTAACGATTTAAAAGAACATTTATAATAAAAGTGAGAATATTAGATTTTTCATTAAATGAACTATTTTTATTAATTTTAACATTATAATTTTTTTAATTTATTTATTTTTAAAAACATATAAAAATATTATTAAAAAGAATTATACATGAACTTTTAACTATATATAAATTTTTAATCGAGAAACACACCCGTCACTTCATGTGCAAAAATGGCTCCGTGCAGCACACACGCTATCTCGATTAGGCACTGCCCCTGTACTTGTGGCTCTTAGCCCTAATTTCCAATCTCAGTCAACAAAGAGCCCTCCATGATTTCGTGAGTCTAGGAGTAGGCCTGCGTCAGAGGCCATGTGCTATCGGAGATGCTTTCTGAAGCTCCACTATCACCTTCTCCACCTCTGCGTTGAGGAACGTCATCCGCCTAGCTAACTTTGTGTGGGTGGGCGATGAGGAGGCACGCTATGGAATTCCCTGAACTGTAGTTTTTGACTCAAGAATTCTCCACCCAGATTAAAAATTTAGAGTCATTTGAAAACCTTGGCGCGCAACTCTTTAATCTGGAATCTTGGGCGAGGAGATAGCATTTAAAATCAACATGGAGTTGCATTGAATGTGTATACTACATTCTATCTTATCAATCAAATCTGGGATCCAGAGCGGAGCTGTGGAGCGAGGCATTGGAAATGTTGTGGAGTAGAGATTTCGGAAAATCAAGAGGCTCCGGATGTTGTTTCTAAAATATTGATGCTATGTATGCATAGACATGTATAATTATATATCTTATGATATGCCATGGTGCCATGCACTAAGCCAGTAATGATTGGCTTAGTGACTTGTTTTTAAGAGTTTCCATAAAATTATACATTGAATGTAACGTATATATGGTACGTGGGGTGGCAGGTCCGTTGACCCCGCCACCATAATGTTTGAAATTTTTTAACACTTTCCATGCTTGTAATACATAAAAGAACAGGAAATCATGAACTCCAACAATATAACCTACACTCTCAACCATTGAGCCAGAAGCTCATGTGTTCAAAATTTTACAATGATTTGTCATTTTAAGTAGACGACATAGTGTTTTTGGCTTATTTTATTCATTCTTAGACTGTTTTGAGCACGAAAAGAATAGAAATATGGGCTTTCAGGCATTTTGAACGTACAAGTGCCATTAGTTTCAAGCGATGGATTTCTTATTTTGATGTACATGCATTTCTTATTATTTTAAGAAAGAGGCCTCCTCACTAATGACTAGGCTCGAAGATGTAGGCTTGAGGACAGACATACTCTATTATGAACATGTTGGTGTCATTGTCTCTTGCATGGTTTCTTGTTAGTGTTTATTTTTTGCTCTTTCCTTCCAAGTTTCCTATGTCTTTTAAATTGAGCTCTTTTTAATGGTGATTTTAAATACATGCAAACACTTTTAAAAAGTTAATAAACCAGTATCAATTTCGATCAGGATTTCAGATCAATTGGTATTAGAGCAGTTATTTATAGTTTGGTTTAAGTTTGCATGATCACCAGGAGCAAATAAAGACATGTTGAAAATAACAAGAATAAATGCTAAATATAGAAGTGCTATTTTTAGCACTGCTATAAATAACATTTTGGGATACCTTCCTGTTAAGGGAAATGTTCTGCTAGGGCTTTCGGGTTGAAACCCTAGTAGAATAAAAGTTGTCTATAAAGAGAAACACACATTCACACAACCATTATGCTATTATAAGCAAATTCTATGATAAGGGGCATACCTAAGGTCCTACTTTTGAGAAGGTCCTTTAGGGTACAAACCCTTCTTGGAGTTCCTTTTGCTCCTTTGTCCTTCAAAACAACCAATTCCGGAGAGCACAACAGTATATCGACAAAACCTTATAAAGAAAACATCTTCATGTTATAAAGAAGGGTAGTTAGTTATGAAATTTAAACAACCATTCACATATGAATTCTAACATGAATATCATAAACATGAAGAAGATTTATATCAGGAACCAAGACATGTGTTTCTTTTATTATAGACAAATAAAGTACAGAAAAGGAATAATTTCGCCTGAGTCATCCTTTCACAGGCTCCAAGCAAATCCTTCTTCCGGATTCATCTAGCCTCAAGCCTTTAACAAACTCCTTCCATGACTTACTCCATGATATGACAAGTAGTGGATGGACATCAACACACAAGGAAACAAGGGTTTCCTGTACAAATGGGGGAAGTGCAGGAGGCACAAGGATCTTCAGACCTGGTCAGGGAAAACTCTAAGCATAATAACCTTTGTCTCTCCTCTCTCCTCCTTTAGGCCTTCCATTGAAGCCTTTTTATACCTCTCCCAAAGTAGTTTTTTAGTTGGGAGTTGGTTGGGAATAGTTGGGGCACGGGCACTAACATGTGATCAGCAGTTAAAACCCGCGATCTCCGCCCGAGATTAAGGAGTTTTTTATTTTTTTAAGTGTTTTAATACATATACGCGTGTTGGGTATATGCCTACCCGCATATACACACGTTTAACTCTGGGCAATGTCGCGTATAAGGGATAAAACACTGTTTTTTAAATTTTTGGACCAGGTCTGGAAGGAGGGGCTGCCCTAGGCCATGAGTGCAGCATCACAAACCAAAAGAGTGAGATTTGGAGCTATAACAGATGCCCCCTAATATATGAGGTCAGAAGGGGTACATGATGGATGAAATATATTAAGTAAGTACATGGAAAGGAAATGTGTCAAAAACCGAGAAGGACTTCACCAGAATTCAGCCTGCAATGCCACAAAAGGAGATCAGAAAGAAACACTATCTGAGGCGGGCATACCCATGCTCAGAAAAAGTAAAGCATGTCCACATATCAAGTACAAGTTGATCCACTAAGTATACAAGTATAAATGACTGGAAAATACATAATGGATCATCTGATCATGATTGAACAAGTACATGTCTGAATATCACATATAAGACTGTCAATGATTTTGAAAGATGCAACGGATCACTGATATCAAACACTGATCCCAAAAGGTACCAACTGAACATGATGGAATAGGATGGTACTACATTGTAAACTTAGGTGCCAGGATATAGAACGTCACCATGACTAACTGCAACATATAAGGTGGAACGGTATCAACTAGCAGCAACAAGAGCAACTGTCAAGTGAACCAATGAATGCTGATACAACCTGAGGTCTTCACTGACCGTCGTGGTACATTTCTACACCATGGGAATAAATGATCTGAAGTTGACCATGTGAGAAATCATTTGATTACCGCTCATTGATGTATACTATTAACAAACACGAGACTACTCACCGATAATGATAATGAGCTTCAAGGTACCCAGTAAAATCTAACAAGTGTGAATAGATGAGCTGGAGTTGAACACCTGTAAGAATCTATTGATCAGGAGACAATGCTGGTTTCCCACTGTCAATAGCGAAGGATTTGCCACTAATGACTGCAAACCCCAAGGTACTGCCAAATGGACTCTAGATCTTTGCCCTAGAGCAATGAGTCAGAGTCGATAGGGAAAGATCCGCTAGAAGGAAGGAATTAAGGCATCCTTCATCAATCTAGCACGAGTGTAACCCATAGGCCAATAATGTGGAAGGAATCAGAAAAAAGAGATGTAGTAACCCAACCGAAGTACGTTTCCGACGTACACAAGATGTGGCTAGTGCATGATAGAAACCCTCTGAACCAACCAATAATGAAAGCTGACACAGAGGCGAGGTATCCACCAATAGGGTCAAATGGAAACCAAGGTACTGCATGAATCCTAATGTGTGATAATGTAAGATGATGTCGAACACAAGGGAAACCACTCAGTCAAAGACCCATGATACTGATCGATGATGAGCACAAGGTGATCTATCAATAATGAAAATAGGGCCAGGGTGCAGCTCTAGGCCTGTCCTTAGAGCAAGATGTCGTCGTCAATAAGGACAAGACCCGCCAGCAAGAAGTCAATGCAGACCTTCTCAAACTGGCATGAGTAAAGGACCAATATAGCTGATGTGATGATAGACATGATACTGACAACCAGGGATGGCCGACTGAAAAATGAGTCAAGAGACACTGCAGAGAGGCTGACTCAGGCTAACTTCCCTTGAAAAAAAGCATGACTCAATGTGACTATGTGGCAGCATATGATGACTTTGTATAAGTTCATCATGCAGGAGGCACGAATGAACCCTCCATATGATTGGAAGAGATAACCAATCGGGGGAGGACTAACTAAATAAAGAGGTTATGGCATACCTAAGTCAAACTAAATCCCGCCCAAATGGAGGAGACTTTGCTTTGAGTGCTTTGTTCAAGGGCGACACGACTGACTCTAGCTGCCAACAATAAATGGAAATACTGTCTCATTCCTGCTCTTTTTTGGAATATTTAATTTTTTTGTCTTTTTTTGTTAATCTTGAAAAAGAATAAAAGAATGCTATGGTATAGCGGAAAGAACGAGTGTCGGTGAAACATATGATCTAGTTCCTGGGAATGGAACGTTCCTATGCTCAATGCAGGGAGGTGAAAACTGGTTAGTGACCTCAAAGGTGCGTTCCTTCCATAGGTCAAGGTGTGTCAAGTTGCAGAAGTCAAAGGTATGCAAGGTTGATTTTGCACTCGTCATGGTCACAAGTTGGCTTAAAAACGAGTCCAAGTGAAGCCAGCTCTAGGCCAAAAGTTGCAAGTGGTTAACATGCAATGCAGTAGTACAACTCAACACAAGGGAGCCTCTAGGGTATAAGGCCAGACCGAAGCGAAGAAGCTAAGAGGAATGAGTCTTCAACGCATAAGTCATGGCGGGACTACAGAGGATTCCCGAGCCTACTCAAATTGGAGCAGCATGGGCAACAAATGTCAGTGAGGTGCTAACTATGATGCCCATGTAAAGGATGGCTCTACTTGTGTCATGATTTAAAGAAATGGCGAGTGAAAATGGCTTACGAACCATAACATGATGGGGTCAACCCTATGGCAGATGTATTGACAAATGGAGGCTAGTATGCATAATGCAACGGAAAAATGGTGTCCCTAATCTATATGCCAGTGAGAAAACGATACCTGTCGTGATGGGTCAGCAGTCATGGAACCGTCTTGAAACTGTCGAAAAAACGTCCAAAATGTCCTGAAAATCAAACCATTCTTGACATTCCAAGCTCGCAAGTTTAAAGTCACATGAGGCCAAACAAAATAAAATTTTGAAAAAAAATTGCATTTTCAAAACCTATAAAATAGCTTTTGGGTTCACCATTTTCACCATTTTAGTTTGAGATCAAAGAATTGGAGCAAAAGGAGTAAACTTCCCATACGCCAAATTCAACCGTTCAAATTCTTCAAAAACCTCCAAGTAACTCTTATAGTTGTCTTGCAATTGATTGTGACTAGTTTCAAGATTTTTAATTAATGTTTCACTGTTGATTTTTTTGCCAAAAATTTCACCGCGACGTATACGCGGGTTGGTAATATGAAACCTACGTACACGCGGGCCCTATACGTGACTGTGTGGACAGGGACCGGTGTATATGCCGTGAACATTTTTAAACAAAAAACTAATGGTTGAAAATCATTTTTTCCTCAGAATGCCGGTCACCTGGTGAGAAAGCGAGCATGCTGCGGTGGATAATGAAGTCATGAATGATCCTGATGCTTTGGAAGCCCTACGGGGATGTGGTTTGCTTAAATTATTCAAACTGCCGAATATGAAAGCAAACACACGTTTTCTTGAGATGCTCATTGATTATTGGGATATCGAGGAGGATGCCTTTATGATTAACCAGATGCCACTCATGATAGAAGTGGAGGATATCTATTTCATCATGAGTCTTTCCCGAAGTGGAGAGGTAGTACATTCCCAGGGAAGGACATGGAGCAGTCTCACGATCGAGGACTACGTACATATATATTGCCCGAGACATCTCAAGAAGGTTGGGAGTCAGATTTCCATCACACATGTGGCGAGTTTATCACTAAGGATAATCCTGTTCACCATAGCTTGAGTGAACGGATCAGCCTCTCTGCATCAGTCATCACGGCTAACCATGAGCGTGGAAGTTGACTATCTCACCACTGTATTTGACTGGTGTACTCCTCTTCTAGCCAACATGAAGAGCCAACTCACTTCTATCAAGAGGGGACAGACCAAAAACTTTGGATATGGGACTATCATGTGCTCTTTCTTTTTTGAGAAGGTCCCCGCACTCCACCCTAGGGTAGCAGTTTCCATTAGCACCCCACGAGATCCACACATGGGCCGGTGGGCTGACATGATGAAATGTTTAGGGGGTGGGGAGGTCCCAGATCATCGCCATAGATGACTACCCTTATGCTGGGTTGGATTTCCGAGGAGATCTTGATCTAGCATTACCACCGAACGCAACATGGGGTGACATTGGTAATTATTTTTTGATTTTATGATTTTTTTTTGTTTTTTCAAATATAATGATGAATTTTGAAAAATATTTTTGATGGGATTCAAATGACTAATATGATGATCATGTTCCAGATATTGGGCCGATATGACCAGATGGGCTCCTGCGGCATGGACGGTGCGGCCGAGGAGCCGAAGAGGTGGCTGCTGATACAGAACGAGTTCTACATAACGTCCAACGACACTTGGTGAGGCTGAGTCACCGAGTACCGATGGATGCCGTAGAGGACCTTCCTGAGGATATGCAACGTCATGTGGTTGGCATGCCACGCGAATGGGTTCGCACTTTTCGGCGTGTGGCCAATGCGATAGTTACCTACTTAGCTGCTCATCTTGAGCCGGGGCATTAGATATGCCGGACATGATTATGGGCATTTGAGTCCCAATTTTGTATATTTTTGGACAAACATATGTACACTCGAGATTCTTTATGATATATATATATATATATACAGTTCGACTTTTTTGATGCTTGATTTTATTGTGATGAATGATTGATGTGCCAGTCTAATGCTTGATTGGTGATAGAACTAGCTAACCAATTATGAGATCATGGAATGTGCAAGTAATTAATATAAGTAAATGATCTTTGCAGCAACCTCACCCTTAAATACTGGCGATATAAACATGGATCTCTTACCCAATAAATGTTGTTTAATTGTGACACTATCAATTGAGAATCAAGATAAACTACCAACGAGTCGATCTCGTGACAAATTGCCTCGGATAGTAAATTAATAATGGCAGTATACTTAGCCATATTGTTTAAAGCAGGACCAATGCATACTCCCCTTGATATCATCAATTGACCAGTTGGATAATAGAGTACCCAAGCTGCAGAAGCGAGATTCTGAGTGTGCCGACTAGCACCGTTGGGGAATCCAAAATAGACCAAGTCATCCATCAACACCTATCACAACAGACCAAAAAGTGTTGATATCAAAAACTCTCGATGATATATGTACAAATATACATAATGTACAAAGAAGCCATTGCCTAACTCCTACTTAAGAAAAGTACTTCTTTAGGTAGAGCCCGTTTCGGGGCTCCGCCAGCTTGTTTCCCTCAAAATTGATTAACTCATACGACCCTTTTTCTAAAACTCGTTTAGCAATGAAAGGACCATACCACATAGGCTTAAACTTGCTTGCCCCCAAGGTCTCCTTATCTTGGTCATAGACCAAGACAAGGTCACCTTCAGAAAATACTCGAGGATGGACAACTTTATCATACTGTGTTTTAACCCTTTTCTTATGAGCCTCATTCATCGTGGCAACATTTGGACGCTGCTCATCGAGATGTTCCAAGTGAAGGAGGCGCTCTTCGAGACTTGAAGTCTCTGGAAGGAGCTCAACAACTAACTTAAGAGATGGAATTTCACATTCAATCGAAAAGATATATTCCATCCCATAAACCAACTGAAAAGGTGTAAAACTAGTAGCAGTCTTTACGGAGGTTCGGTATGCCCAAAGAGACGAATACAACATAACATGCCAATTGGACTGATTTTTATCGATTGTCCGTTGGAGGATCATCTTAAGAGTTTTATTGATTGCCTCGACCTGTCCATTGGCCTGAGGATTGTTAGCTACCTATACCAATAGGTTTCATATTTCATGATTAGCAAAGAAAGTTCCAAATATGCTCTGGTTTGGTGATACAAAGATCCCATATTTCCAAAAGGATAAAAGGTGTGTATATAGCTTCATCTTGATTAAAGTTTTGATGGGTGGTCCAAAAGCCTAATCTGGATCATGCCATGTTTCAATTTTTCTGTTGTAGAATAGAGAAAGAAGTCTGTCCAAACTGTTTAATCTTGGCAGACCAGTAGCTTAGGTAGAGAAGTAAGGTTTCCAACTGCTTAATCTGGGACCTTGGAAGCAATAAGGGTAGTTCTAGATAGAAAATCAAAAGGAAAAAGCCAAAGAAAAGAAAAGGCACATAAGGATCTGCAAGTCTAAGTGCAACCTCCATGAAGAAACAAAAAATGTTAGGCAAATAGATGGGTAGGCAGATGGGGTTGCAGAAATGTCATTCCTTACAATTCAATATGTGCTAACCTATTCACAAAGGAATATCAATGGATTGAGAAGGTCTTCTTCTCCATCATGTTGTAGAAAAATAAAGAAGCATGACTAATTTCCTTTTCCCCTTTTTCACCTTCATTACTAACATCCCTTCATCAGTTGTGTTTATGAAAGAATTTGAGGTTTTATGTTGGTTCTTATTCCTTTGAAAGCCACATTTCTTGTCTAAAAATCTTTTTATTTTGATCTACTTCCTAAACTAAGTTATGTTCATATAAACTTAGTGATTTCATTCCTCATTCACCTTTTCCATCCATATTAACCCCTAACTTCTATTATCTAAATCCCCTATGTTACCCTTTCCCTACTATTGTAACACTATGGTGTATAAACCCCAAGCATTGTATAGATATCCCTCCCCTTGGCATTATAGCCCTATGTTCACTATCAGGGATTAAATTGACATCTGGTCAGTTTAAGAGCCCTAAGCCTTACCCCTCTTTCCCCTTCAGAAGTCATTTAACCCTCTAAACCCTTCATTTGCCAAGAAACCTTGTGTAAACCCCTTTTTGCCCCTAACCCGCTTCATTTGCAAAATACATACAAAAAACCCATTTTTTCCATTTACCCTAAGTCTTAAGCGCTATCCGCATTTTTATAAAAACATTGAAAAAACCATGTAAATTGCCAAAAATCCTAAGGTTCCCGCCGGGCGCAAATCTCAAAAGAATTATTATTTTAATCCCGCCCCCATCCGTATCGTCCGGCCACCTTAACGATCCGTCGACCGTCGGATTGGGCCCTTTTCATCTGACGACCCTCATGAATATGCCACGCGTCACCCCCACATCGTATCGGAGGCCCCTCTGACAATTCTGCTTCCGTATGGAAGGCGGTGCGATATGAAACCGCTAACCACTTCCGGTTTCGGTGAACCCGCCTGCCAACGTCACCGCCAGTGTCACCGCCAGCGTTATCATCGCGTCGCCAACCCCCTCTGCCTGTGCTCCACCTGTCTGCCACCTCACCATCCCCGTGGATCACTCTTAAGTCACCACGTCACCTGATGACGTCATGCTGACGTCATCCGACCTTGACCCCACCTGATGACGTCATGCTGACGTCATCCAAAAAAAGCGCCAATGTTCCAAAAATCCATATTTTGGCCAAAATTTCGCGTTTTTTGCACTTTTCGCAAAAATGACTGTTGTTTCCTCTGCATGAAGTTTACGTCCAAACTGTCGCCAACCTGCTGAATTCGACCTGGACACCATTGGCGCGCCAAATCCACCTGCATTTTCACCATTGCCAAGCAAATTTGCCAGGTATTTATCGAATTCATCTCCCCTGTGCTCGGTTGTATCCAAAATTGTCTGAAATAAAGCTTAAAAGAGTGAAAAACACATAATTCACCAGCAAATCCCCTGTACCTAGTCTCCATTTGCACTGTAAGGTCGAAATTCACCAGCTGAGCTTTATATTACCACTGTTTGCATAAAATCTACATTCAGTTCGCGCAATCGTGGACTGGTAGCCTAAACCACACCAATTCGCTGTGAAAGAGAGCCTAAAGCCAGGCATTTGTCTCATCAAAGCTTTGAGCAGTATTTCAATTGCTGCAATTGACCACTCCATCTTCTGTTCCTCTGTAATTCACATTTCTTTTTCAAAGAATACTCTTTCGTATTGCTCTGCACAGTGACACCAGATTATACAGCAGAATCCTAAACTAAATATGGATACTCCAGTAGCACCTGTAGCCTTGAATGTTGGCCCTTTAAATGCTCCTCAGAGACAACTGGATTGGCAGCCATTGGCAGACCTGGATTATCAGATAGCAGAAGAAATGCTAATGCACAACAAGTACCACATTCACCTGCTGAATGAGTTGAAGATTAAACATGAGGCTGGAACATATGTATTGGGCATTTGGGATTCTTTCCTCCCTCTATTCAAACTCCCTCAGGTCAACCAGTTTCCTGACCTAATCCACCTATGTGCTGAATCCTACGATGCCACTCAGAGGGCTGTGATTGACCCTTCAGGCTCAGTTGTTTTCTATGTCACCCCTGAAGCCATTAGAGAGATGCTCCACTTCAAAACTGAGAAGAGATTAGTCCCTTTATCATTGGCTGATTTGATAAAGCAAGGGGCTAAACTGACAGAGGCTCAGATCACCAAGCTAAACCAGTTGTACATCGGGTCTGACACCGTGAAGTACCCTCCCATTTCTCATGTTTACCTCAACCAATTGGGCAAGGACCTTGTAGATATGATCAGTCCCATTCTGGGCTATAATTCTATTGAGTTTGTTGATGAGACTGTGCTGGTGATGATGCTCATGTTTTCCCCTGGCAAGTCTCCAATATGTTATGACTATGCCACCTACATATCTGACAAAATACATGAGCAACTGATGAACTTATCAAGAGAAAGGGTGTTCAGATACACCTCTTACATATACCACCTGATTTTGTACTATCAACATGAGAAGTTTCACTTTGCCATGAAGAGGGTGGATGCACAAGGCAATCCAAGGTCAGTGGTTTATCGGTCGTCTGCCTTCCACTACAGATCCAACTCTCCATATACTTATTGTGAGTTTATAGACCTCTTCATTCACCCAGCCATGTCTCTGCTTATGAGCTCGCCTCCTCCTAGATTGATTGATGAGATGCAGAGGATTCTTCAGCTGTCCAAGGCATACAACATCGGGGATTGGTACTATTACCAACACCACACAGTCATTAGAATCTATGGGTGTGAGTTGCCCCCATACAGATTTCCCAGATATGTGCCCATGAGATTGTTTGCCCTGGAATACTTCAGGCAATTTGGGAACGCTGATGTGCTACATTTCTCAGGCAAGGGCAAGAAGGCACAGCTCAAGGTAAGGAACCAATTAGGCCACTTCATCTACAACAAGAGGGAGGAAGGTTGGCAAGAAGCAGACCGAATGCTAGAATCCCTTGGGTTGCAAAGCAGTTTCCTTTGGAAAGCTTATGATCCCAATCACTTCATAACTTTAAGGAGGGTCAAATATAGGTTGTCAAGTTATGATCATGTAAGGTTGCCTCACATAGAAAAGTATGCAAATCAAATTAAGTGGAGGAGAGGAACCTTAGAGGAGGTTGTTACACAAGAAGAATTAAATCAAAGAGTAGTTAGAAATATCCAAAAGATGGCTGACTTGGAGCTTTGTGCACAGGTGTTTTGCTCTTCCAGGCACTCAAGTGGGAGCAGCTGCATCTTCCTCCATAGCAAATCAGCAAACAGCCAAAGCTACTGAGCAAACCTCTACCAAAGGCAAGGAAAAGGAAATGGAACCAGAACAACCACCTCATGAAGAGGTGCACCATGAAGAGATGCAGCATGAGCAAGCACAGCAGCAGGAAATGCAGCAACAAGATGAGCAGCAAGAAAAGGAGAAATCAGGGCAGCAAGAAAATATATCACAGGCCCCAATTTCCACTGAGCAGCAGCCCCAACAAATTGTGCCTCCTAGGCAAGAGACAACAGTGGAGGCCTCAGTCCTCCAAACCCCACAAAAAGAAGATATAAGCAGGAAGAGGGACAGAGAGACTCCCCTCACAACATCGACAACTCATGGGGAGAAAAGACATAGAATGAATCCCTTCTCAGAGGAAGAAATGCCTATAGGGCAATCTTTGGGCATGGGCCCACCTAGCAGGGAGGCATCTGGGAGTTCCTTCCAGCAGGAACAAGAGAGGATAGTGGGAGGAGAAGTCAGCTACTCAAGCCAGCAGAGAGAAGGTGAACTGAGCATCAAACAGAAGTTCATTGACATAAAGAGGAGGAATGAGCCAATAAAGATACAACTATATAATCATTTGTTGAAAATGGCTCCCACTAACCAGCAAAGACTGATGTCTGCATATGATGTTAGTGAAGGCAAAATGATCATGAGTCACTTCATGTCAACTGCATTGCAACCATAGTCCCCTTCAAACTACTTGAGGACCAATCTTGAGGTCCTTGCCAAGGACATCCACCCAATGGACACAATCGAATTACATAAGCAAACGGGTGAGATGGTGTATGCCTCCTTGGCACACAATACATTGGATAACTACATGCTAGAAAATAGCCTAAATAATACAACTGCCCAACTTGAGTTGGAGAGAGCATCCTCTCAAGCAAAGGACAACAGGATCAGGGCCTTAGAAGATATAATCATAGAGATTGGGCATGACCCCAAGGACATCAAGGGCATACAAGAAATATTGAAATTAAGGGATGCAGACATGGCAGCTTTGAGGAAAAAGATCAAAATCCCAGCAACTATTCACCCTCAAAAGGAAGAAATTGCCCAACTGAGACATGACCAAGATGCGGCAGCCTTGCTGGTGTCTTTATATAAATAGCTGATCCAGACTCAAGAAAAGTTGGGAGAATCAGAGGCTGCACAGGCAGCATTGCAAGCAGCAATACAGCAAAAGGAAGGAGGTCAAACATCTCAGCCTCCTCCAGAGATAATTAACCTTGAGGAAGCTCCTCCAACTACTGCTCCCCTCACTCAACAAACAGAACAGGCAGCACCTTCTACCTCAGCACCACCACCAACAACAGAGCAGGCCCCAAGCCTGGACATGCAAAAGCTGAGAAATGAGATTCAGGCCCTGGAAGCTCAAATGACAGAATTAAATGAGGCCAGGGAGAATTTAGCCAAGGTAAATGAAAGATATGATAAATCCAAGCAGACTGTGGCAGAAAAGGGCAGGGAAATAAAGGCCCTCAAAGACAGGATAAAGGAGCTAGAAAAGGAGCTCAAACTGGATAAAGTGGTGGCTGAGCTCAAGACAGTGCTATGGGCCAATATTGGCCAATCCATCACTGATCAATGGCAGTATATTGAGACAATTCATGAACAGCTGGAGCTCATTGCAAAAGCACAGAGGGAAATTCAGAGATCAAGGGCCTCTCTAGGCAATATGCCTGAAGTTGCCAACAGGATGATCAATGTGCTTAATAATAGAACAAGTGCTCAGTTAGAAACTATGGGAATCTCCAACAGGACTGAGACTATTTTGTTAATAAAGAGGGTCCTAACACTAAGAAGCCTGGTGCAGACACTAGAAATAAGGACCCAAGACATGCAGACAAAGGTCAATAGATTCATGGACAAATATGTGGCATTGCAAAACAGAGGTCTCCCTGGCTTACTGAACAGTGCAGGAAGGCTACTTACACATGAGCAGTATGCCAAGAGGGTCAACACATTCGCCACAAATCAGATCACTGAAAGGCCCAGCACCTCAGAGGAAACAGGGCCAGCTACAGGACAAAGTCTCTACAACAGGATAGAAAACTTATTTTTTATCATGGATGAGATCAAACATCTGTTTGAAGTGCCTCCAAACTTCTATAAATATACAGAGGCAGATGAGACTTTGGATGCAATTTTGAGACATCAATTGCCCACACAGGAATGGTGGACTAAGGCAATACAGATGATCTTATAGACCAGAAGCCATTCACTAAGTTTTTTCATCAAAAAACATCAGTGATCATGCACAGGAAAATTTGATGAAATCAGCATGCATGAAAAGGAAAAGGCTGGGCCAACTCAGCAGAGCTAATCGGCCAATAAAGCAAGATTGACAGCTACAGGTGACAGGGCCAAAAAACTACAGCACGACAGCCATAAAGGCATATTTTTCCAGAGTTAAAGCAGAACGTTCAGACCGACTCAGTGGCCTCCAAAGGTCAAAATATCTTCTGACATACATAAAGAGCACTTATTTGTATTCAATGATGTAATAACTTTCTTATCTACTATCTTGAAAAGTGGGTGAACGTATTCATTTCTAGAATGACTCAAGGCTCCAGATATTTTGTATGACCAATTGTATATATTCCCCCCTCGCATAATCTTGCAGGGGTTGTTGTTGATCTCTCTTCAAGAGTTTCTTATGCTGTAAATTTTCCAGACTATTAATACAAAAGCTGATGGAATTTCCAAAGCTCTGCGTTATCTGAGTCATTGTGGTGTTTTGCTGAATGTTACAGGATTCCTGCGTGTTTCATGAATCAATAAGTTTTCTTCAAACTCTTAGTTATGTGTTTTGTCATCTTCTCATAGCTCATTCATGTTCTGTGTTTTACAGTTAATGGCAAAGAAAAAGAATAGTCATAGGATCTAATCACAAATTACCCTAGACTCAATCGATGCTATTATGAATGTTTTCTTCGGTTACAGTTATAAAGGTGTAATTCTTAATTGCTGCACTTTCAGACTATATACTTTCACAGTGATTGTTGTTTCAGGAATTCAAGTTTGCCCCTGTGCAACATATCTCTTTCTCATACCCAGCTTAGTGGAAAATTCTTAATTGCCTTTCACTGGTTGAACACACTTCACCATCACAATTTCAAATTTGTTTCATGAAGTACTTAAACGGCCCTGTAATTTCAGTAACTCAACTCAATATTCAGTCAACCTGTAGCCACAGACTCCATTGCCCAATGGACTAATACTGCCTGAAAACTTACACCTCAGATGCAGAAGATATCCCTCAACCAAAACATAAAACAAAACCCTGAACATTATAGCTAGCCTAAAATACTATCAAACAGAGACAAATTACAAAGAGAGAGCCCTCTCTGATTACAGTTTGGCTAGAAACTGCAATCCAAAGATTGGTTAGTGGTTACCCCGGCCGTATTCCCTTGGTAGTCAAAGGGAACAACCTGGGAGTTAACAAGGATAATAAGGAGAAGAATGCTCCTGCCAGAAACCCAATTTGAGAGCCAATTCAAACATTAGTTGATTCTGGAAATGACTGCCATGATCAGTGACAATATCTCTTGGGATACCGAATCTTGATATAATTTGACTAAAAAGGAACAACGCTGCCGTGTCACTATCGTTTTTATAAGTGGGCATGGCCTCGGCCCACTTCATAAAGTAGTCTACAGCCACGATAATGTACCTGTGATTCACCGCTAAAGATGGATTACAAGTTGTAAAGTCAATACCCCACTTAGTAAAGGGACCGATGGTGACAACGGGAAAAAGAGGAGTTGGATGTGTATGCATCTTTCGAGTATAAATTTGACAGGGGTGACAGCGTTTGACTGCTTCAACACAGTCTTTAAAGAGTGAAGGCCAAAAATAGCCAACACGCAAGATGCGCTGGGCTGTAGCAAGCCCTAATAGATGACCACCACAAGCTCCACTGTGGCAGTCATTTAGCACTGACTCTGCTTCCTCTAAGGTTAAATAGCGCCGAAGGATTGAATCAACCCCTCGATGGTATAATGTGTCACCAATGATAACAAAATTTTTAGCCAGGTGACGTAATTTTCGACGTTCATCCTTGGAGAAAGTAGAGGAAACTTCGAAGTCTGGAGATAGACAATGATATCTCCATACCAAGGGCCGAGTGAAGAGATGAGGAATAAATGTTCATCGGGAAAAATTTCCTCATACACAGTATCCTCTCCACAAGGCAGCTCAGAAATTAGCTCAGCGAAAACCATGGATTTCTTAGACTTGGTAGAGAAGAAATCAAGATCAAATTCTTGCAAAATGACTATCCATCGATTATATTTGCCCCCAATCACTCGCCTACTGAGGACAAATTGAAATGGATTGACTGCCGCTAAGACAAAAGTTTTGCGTAGCAGGATATAATGACGGAGCTGCTGGACAGCTGCCAAGGCCAACTTGTCAACCGAAGAATAGCGAAGTTCAGGACCTATTAATCCTTGGCTCAAATAATAAATCACATGCTTGGTGAGAGCATCGTCCTCCTGAACGAGATCCATACCAATGGTTGATTATGCTGAAACGAGATATAAAAGGAAGTCTCTACCATAATCCGGTGAACTCAAAAGCGAGGCAGAGACTAATGCCTTTTTCAAAGCATCAAACACCTACTGCAAAAAGTCATCCCACACAAATGGAACTCCTTTCCATAGCAAACGAATGAACCCTTTAGTGATCTTGGCATAGTTCGCTATAAACCGTCTTAAGAAATTAGCCTTCCCTTGAAGACTTTGAAGTTGTCGAATTGAGGACAGGGGAGGCAACTGAACTATTGCCTCAACCTTGAAGGGATTAACCCAAATCCCTTCATTTGACACAATGAACCCTAACAACCGATCGGACATAACCGCGAAAACTCACTTGTTGGGATTCAACCGGATTTTATAAAAACAACATCGCTCGAAAACCTTTCGAAGATGGCTAGGGTGATCAGTTCTCTTTCAAGAACGAGCAGCGAGATTGTCCAAGTATGCTTTGATGATATGTTTGATGTCGTGGAAAGCATATGATATGGCCCGTTGAAAAGTCGCTCCAACATTTTTAAGACCAAAAGGCATCTTTCTATATGCAAAGGTACCCCAGGGACATATAAAGGCTGTCTTATGTTGATCTTCAGGACGTATAGAAATTTGATTATAACCAGAAAAACCATCCATGAAGGAAAAAATCTCATTACCTGCACACTCATCGATAATTTGATCAATGAATGGAGTGGGGTAATTATCTTTCGGACAAGCCTTTTTTAGGTCCCTAAAATTGATGCATACTCGGATTGTTCCTTGCTTTTTATCCATAGGGACTGCATTAGAAACCCAATTAGTAAGAGGAACAGGGTATATGAAACCTGCCTTTAGCAGCTTCTCAACTTCAGCTTTGATAGCTGCTGCTTTCCTAGGATTAACCGACCGGAGCCTTTGACAAACCGGTTTGGCATTTTCATACATCTTGATCTCATGATGAACTATAGATGGGTCAATGCCAGACATTTCTTCATAAGACCAAGAAAATACATCTCGAAATTCCTTGAAAAGGTCGGTGTAAATTTGAATTTCTTCATGGGAACATTCAATTCCGATGAAGAGATTCTTGATCACGTTAGGGTCGCTAGAGATGTTTATAGGTATTGTTTTTGAAATCATCGAAATATTACCTTCGACACGAACGTGTGCTTGAGCCAAAGGATTTGACCCCGTACAAACATCACTAGTAAAGAGCTCAGAGAATCTAGATTCTACTTCTTGCAATGGAGGAAGAAAGTATGAACGATGGTGTAAGTCTTCTGAAGGTTGATCTATACCCATCATTGCTTCGAGGATTGCTTCTTCAGAAGGTAAAACCAAATCTAAGCAGTCCAAGGGAGAGGTAGAATCAAGCCTCCAGGCGGGGGCCACATCACCATCTAACTCCTCTTCAGAAAAAGGAGTAGAGTGGTCGTATGTAGAGTTGACAATAGACTGATATCTAATCTCAGTTGCAGATATAGGTAATTCCATTCCATTTACTTGTCCTTCAACTATTGTGGTCGTAGGTGAAAGTAAGGTCCAAGGGTTTGAAAAATAACGAGTTCGGAAGAACTCTTCTCAAGGAGACTCCTTAGATGATGAAACAACATTGATTCTAGCAAAAGTAGAGGGAAGATCAAAGGTACCCATTAATGAGGAATACATCCCCACTCCTAAATTCTTAGTAGGCAAATGAGGGATATCCACTAAAGGAACAGTAGAGTCAAAGATTGCTTGAGGATTGACTGGACAATAATCCAATTGATCAACCTTAACAGTTTTCTCCTCATGAGGAAAGCAAATGACAGGAAACAGAGTCGAAACAATGGCGTCCATTTCGTATACCCAGTTCCTTCCTAAGAGGAGATTATAGTCTAGGTTAGCATCTATGACTTCTACTTCAATATTGATGACCTTCCCCCCAACACATATAGGAAAGGTCGGGATAATGCCATGCGGCTTATGAGAATGACCATTAAATGCAATCAAGACAGTAGCTGAAGGAACAACCGAACGTGATCCAATAGCCTTCCAGCATGACATCGACATGACGCACGTGGAAGATCCTTCATCGATAACGGTACGAAAAATGTTAATTTTCCAGTATGTAGACTTTATTTGGAAAGCCATATGATGAGGGAGTCGCTTTTTGACATTTAACATGTCAAAATTGAGCACTAAAGAGTTAGTTGGATCGACTGCCCCAATCGCAGAAAGTAAAGCACTTCGTTGAGCCGGACACGACTGTAGAACCTCTAAAGCAGACATGGCACATAGACTCTGAGCCAGATCCTCAACAATGGAGTAATTCTGGGCAGCCCTAGCATTAGGATTAATATTTGCACGTTTAGCGGAACCTTTCGATATCCGTGGTATAGTCTCGACAGGGGGTCGCTCAATATGAAGGTTGGTATTTCTGGTAGCAGTCTTATCCTTGGAAGTTTCGGCTTCACCATAATCACGTGACCGAGTAGCCACATGGACGTTAGAACCCATCATGAAAACATTTGATGATTTTTCCTCTTCCCGGTTGCCCCCTGCGGAGGTTCCAGGGTTTGAACTCGCGCCAGCAAGAAGTTGCTGCCCTTGGGGAAAAGGGTTGGTTAACACAACTTGGGAACTAGAAGACCCTTGCTGCCCTAACAAGCACTGAGCATCTTCAATATTGGGGCAAAGGTGAGTTAAATGGTCTGCACTGCACAACTTGCATGGAAACTTGACTTTCTTTCTAGACTCATTTCTACCACCACCAGCATTATTGCCGGATTTATTTGTGTCAGCCTTCCCATCCTGGTTATTTTTCTTACCTCGTCCTTTCTTTTTCCCATTGGAATTTTGATTTCCTTTGGGGTTATCAGATTGGACAACATTAATCGAAGAGGTTTGGGAAGGCAGAGGGTTAGACAATGTGACTTGGTTGTTAGAAGCAGTTTGTAAAGACAACTGCTGCAATTGGTTCAATAAGTTCACCGCATTTGTGTCTACTGAACCAACAATACGATCTGCATGGGGACCTAGCTTTGACTTGGCTATGTCAACCTTAGACCCAGGAGCATCTGGAAAGTTTTTTGTAGGATCCCAGACTGAGTGTAGATCAATTCTAATTGCTAGGCCCTAAAAATGGCTTGCTCCTCAGAATAGACTCTAGACATAAAGACATCCTTAGAGATCTCGGGTTTGAAAGATTTCAAAAACCATTCGAGATGGTATTCCAGAGGGATGTCGGCTTTAATGGGCCTCTTTCTCTATCTCCATTCCTGAATATGGTCAGAAATGTGGGTTGCCTTATCCTGACGAAAAGTGGCTAGAAGTTTAGTTCCGGCGTCATAACGGACAGGCAACTGGAAATGATTTAAGAAAATATTAGCTAAGCCAGCGAAAGATGTAAAGCTGCCCCCTAGCAACTCTATATACCATTTGGCCACATTACCAGTCAAGGTGCGTTGAAAAAGTCTCAACCTAATCGAGTCATCGATAAGGGAGTTAGATGAGCACCACAAATGGAATGTGGTTAAATGGTCGCCTGGGTCTTCACCACTCTTCCCTTCGAATTTTGGAATGTCCGAAGGGAGTTTGGTTGGGACCGAAGGCCAGGTTGGATTGTATTTGATTAGATCATTTGTTAACTTAGTGAGATCTGGCAAGTTCAAAGTTGCCAGAAACGGAAGCCTAGGAGGACCTTGGGGATTCCACCCAGACTGGGTGGAGCTCCCAAAGTTCTGAAATGATTGGCCCGGATTTTGGAAGGCACCAGGCTGACCGAAGTAACCAGCAAAACTGGCTGAATCAAAAGGCAAGCCTTGTGATCCAGCAAAATTTGGAGTTTGACCAACTCCGGCCACAAAACCTCCATAACCACGAAAGTTTCCTCCTAAAGGATTATAAGGAGTTGATAACCCCTGATACAGATTCCAAGCTGAAGCTAAGGGAGGAATACTTTGAAATGAACTAACTATGGAGTACAGCCTATTCCCTTGTTGGCCGAAAAATGGATTCCTAGTTCCCGCGCCACTAACCCCAGGGTTAGTCCAAGCTTGGAAGGGATTGATGCTTTTTCCTATAGAAGAAAAATGCATGGATCCTATTGTCGGGTTGGAATGTGGTATATGACTACCTCCGAAAGGAAAACCCTGGAATGAAGCCAATCCACCCATCATGGACGTGGCGGCACTAAACGGAACTGATGGAATACCCTGTGAATGTGTGCCAAATGGGAAGAATCCAGAACTAAAAGCATTGGTTTGGGAATTTCCACTTGTGGATGGAATGGAGGTAGAACAAGAGGAATTTCCAAACAAAGAAGTAGAGGAGATGGAAATCGTTCCTTCCCGCTGTACAGATGTTGGCGTCTGCATAGTTGTAGCACTTGTAGTAGAAGCCATGCTTCCAGTAGTGGTCATCGACAATAAGCGTGTAACATGACCTCGACTTGATGGTCTATGCATCGGAGTCCCAACGTATTGTAATACTTTCGGATGGCTAGATGGTAGGGGAGAATTCAGAGCCGCTAATGACTTTGAGAGTTCTTCTACCTTTATGTTATTCTCCGTTTGAAAGAGAACTCGAGAAAGAACTTGAGTGTTCCTCTCTTGTTCTGCAGAAGTTCCAGGCCTTGCTTGAACACTAATGCCCCCGAGAGGAGGATCAATCCCCGATGCGTCAACTGCCATGGGATGAAACCCACCAGTAGTATTACCTCTGTGCCCTCTAGGAGAAGGAAATAAACTTGGTGGTGAAAGACCACGAAGTCTTCGAGACCGTCTAGGTGATCGGTCAACCACTTTGAATTTTTTGTTAAGATCTAACTAAAGACTCAAAAAATTGAAAGCTAGGCCAATGAAGAGCACAAAGCACACACTATAAAGTCCCTAAAGATATCAGCCAGTCAAACAACTTCCAATTATTTCCGCTCCGGGTGATTAGGATCGGACACAAAAATACAAGAAAGTGAATTAAGGGGCCTTCCGAGGATAGTCTGGGATGATGAGGGCCCAGTCCTATCAGTCAAGGTAATAGAGGAAGTTACGCTGACCTCCTAACAACAGCCTACGCTGGTGGAAGCCCCCAAGCTTCGCAAGGGTGCCCTCCAGTAGTACCGTTGAGAGTGATGCAACATCGACCTCAGGTGCCATGAGATTCCCCTCCACAGCCACCTGTGTAGATCCCTAGGAGTAGCAACTGTGGATACCAACTCATCACAAAAGCCAGGTGGAACAGTCATGAGCCAAGTTCGGACAAGTAGGAGAGGGGGTATCTCTCTTCCCTGTCTTCACAGAACCTCGTGCTTAACTCCCAGATCCAGAGCTTTCTTGGTCTTCCTAACGCTATTGGATTTTCACTCACTATTCAGACTACTATGTTTGACAGTTTAAATGGCCTTGGAGAGTTAACTCTCCACTTGCCTAATCCAAGGCCCTAAAATCCTAAAACTTGTTGGTGTATCTAACTTGATAGAAAAATGTTTTTGTGAATTTTAATTAGCGCTTGATTTTAAAATAGGTTGTTCTTTAAGTCACGGGATAAATGGAAGTGAAACTAGTGGTGTTTTGACGCAAAAGAAATTAATAAAAACCAAACTACATGCAAATACACTTATTTTCGTTTTTTGATGAAAAGAAATATCTACAGGGTTCATAGGAACTTCAAATAAAACAAAAATTTCTTTTCTTTTCGTTAATTCAAACTTCACACTCACAAAAGTTAACAAAGCTATGGATGCCTAAAAATATATGCAAACCTATCCTAATGCAACAAGTATATGCTGATGCAAGACTCAAAACTACTCTAAAATCAAGAAATGAAAGTTGCTTGCTTATCAATTTCTATTTTTCCACTTAAAATGTTTAGATGGAATATGAGATGCTATCATTCATTTCGTCTAAACACTAAAAACAAGTTTCAAGACAAACAAAAATAACTTTCATTCACTAAAAGGAAACCAATTCAAAACAAAGCTCAAGAAAGAAAAACTAAGTTTTTCAAAAAGTTTTCCTCAAAAGCAACAACAAAAGATTCGTTTCAAAAATTCTCTCAACAAGATTGAAACTTTGTGATTGAAGAATAGGCAACAAACACTTTTGCAAGTTGACACCACACAATGGATGAAAACTCAACAAAAAGAAATGTGTTTAAAGATGCTCTTAGCAATAAAAAGAAGCAATGAAGGCTTTGGCAATAAATACCAAAAAGATCAAAAAGACAAATTTCAAGAAAGTATCAATCAACAACTTTCATGAAACAAAGAAGTGGATGGTCACAAAAAGCAGTTTTTTCAAGAAAACAAAAGTCACCAAAAGAAAGATTTAACACAAAGATTGAGATCAATCTTCTTGCCCTGATGAATCAGAGCATCCAGGATTCCCAACAAGAAATCTTGCATGCTTAAGCAGAAAACGATGATGCTTGCAACAACAAAAACAAGACCAATACTTCTTACAATCAGAGAGAATTTGGAACAAGATGCTTGCTGTAAGACTAATAACTGACACTAGAAAGTGACTGTTTAAGACTAAATCAAACTAGCAGATAGACCTTTAGAGACAAAAAGATTTAAAAATCTTGAAAATTGCTAGATATACGCGACTGTACTGATTTACAGATTGCGTGTATATGCAACTTTGCCTAATAAAACCTGTGTATACGTGGGTTTACTTAAGGAAGCATGCATATATATGCCTCTGTAAGCAAGAAAAACATCGTATATAAAAGATTTCAAGAAAAATAAAAAAAATAGTCTGAAGAAACTGGCAAAAATTAGAATTCAAGAACAGACCACACAGCAACAACAAGTAAACAGGCAGCTGACCCCTGATTGTCTTGAAAAGACCCAAACTAGGAACAACAACAGTGTGGTCCCCAGCGGAGTCACCAATTCTGCTAAGGGAAATGTTTCCCTAGGGCTTTTGGGTTGAAACCTTCGTAGACTAAAAGTTGTCTATACAGAGAAACACACATTCACACAACCATTATGCTATTATAAGCAAATTCTATGATAAGGGGCGTACCTGAGGTCGTACATTTGAGAAGGTCCTTTAGGGTCCAAACCCTTCTTGGAGTTCCTTTTGCTCCTTTGTCCTGCAAAATAACCAATTCTGGAGAGCACAACGGTATATGGACAAAACCTTATAAAGAAACCATCTTCATGTTATAAAGAAAGGTAGTTAGTTATGAAATTTAAACAACCATTCACATATGAATTCTAACATGAATATCATAAACATGAAGAAGATTTATATCAGGAACCAATACATGTGTTTCTTTTATTATAGACAAATAAAGTATAGAAAGGGAATAATTTCACCTGAGTCATCCTTTCGCAGGCTCCAAGCAAAGCCTTCTTCCGGATTCGTCCAACCTCAAGCATTTAACAAACTCCTTCCATGACTTACTCCATGATATCACAAGTAGTGGATGGACATCAACACACAAGGAAACAAGGTTTTCCTGTAAAAATCGGGGAACTACAGGAGGCACAAGGATCTTCAGACTTGGTCAGGGAAAAATCTCAACATAATAACCTTTCTCTCTCTTCTCTCCTCCTTTAGGCCTTCCCATTGAAGCCTTTTTATACTTCTCCCAAAGTAGTTTTTTAGTTGGGAGTTGGTTAGGAATAGTTGGGCCACGGGCACTAACAGGTGATCAACAGGTAAAACCCACGATATCCGCCCGAAATTAAGAAGTTTTATATTTTTTTAAGTGTTTAATACATATACGCAGGTTGGGTATATGCCTACCCACGTATACACATGTTTAACTAAGGGAAATGTCGCGTATAAGGGATAAAACACTGTTTTTTAAATTTTTGGACCAGGTTTGGAAGGAGGGGTTTCCCTAGCCCATGAGTGCAGCATCACAAACCATAAGAGTGAGATTTGGAACTATAACACTTCCTATTTTAGTTAGTCACTGAACTAAAATAGAGAAGTAAAATTTGAATTTGTTCTTAGTAGCTATTTGATTAATAATTAATTAATTCATCTTGAGATAATTAGTTGGAGAAAATCAAACATGAATTCTATGTGAAGACATGCAACATTTTCTCCATTGATTGTGGAATTTATCCCTTAGTTAAGGAGATGAGAGTGAGTTGTAATTAGTTAGCTCAGTTGACTAAGTTAAGTCTAGTTAGATTAATTCTAACAACTTGTACAATTTATTATGAGTTCAGTTAGTTACTGATTACATGCATGTAACTATTGCACTTCAGATAATCGAATATTCTGTCATAAATAACTCATGCATGTCAGTTTAGATAGAGACCAAGTTGAGATCAAATAGAGCAACAATGTACTATCAGTTGCAGGAATATTCCATTGTGAATATCTCTTGCATGCAGAAGGAATTCTTTCCTTGAGGATTGTGCAGTTACTTCTTCAGTTTAGTGAGTTTCATGAGGCCAATTAACACATGTAGCTTCACTGGACCCCAAGAAAAAATGCGCAAGGAAATAGGAGGCTTGGAGGGCTAAGGAAAGGCATATGTGTTGCTTGGACAGTCTGTGAGCTGTATTTTTTGATTGTGCTAAGAGCTAGATAGTTTCTGAAGCTAAGGCTTTGTGTAATTAGACATATTTTCCACTTGTATGATAATACAGAGATTGGGGTTTTAGGTTGAGGCTTTCCTGAGAGTTATCTTATGTGTTCATGTGTGTATGACTTCTCTTCATCTGTTATACGTGTTCCATTTGATCTTGCTCATATTCGATTAAGCTTCCACAAAGTTTGTTGGAGAAGTAGATCTAGTATTATGCTCTAGGATATTGCATTATCAGTTGATCTACAGGTGAAATTTATACATGGTATCGGAGCAAAGGTGATCAAAGCAAAGAAAAGTGTACAAGAAGGGAGAAGTATGATGTTTAGAGTTCTTGATTATAGAAATGGAGTTCCTATCACATCTCAATTTCATCAATGGCGGTAAACGATTTGAGGCTTGAGTATGCACTTGATGGTAGCTCAAACTATATAGCCTAGAAGGATTGCATTTAAGCAATATCAGAGGATAATGGGTTAAAGGACTTCATTGATCAAGAAGTCCCCAAGCCTGCAACAACTAGTGCGCAAGAATTGGCGAAATGGAAGAAATGTGTGGCTAGAGCAAGGAGAATCCTCCTGGAGGGAGTTCGAGACCACATTGTCTCGAGCCTCCATGGGAAGGAGACACCGTTTTTGAAGTGGAAAACATTGAAAGATCTATATCAAAATAGCAGCAATCAGAGGAAGCTGACACTAAAAGACGAGCTTTGGAAAATCAAGTGTGAAAAGGGTGACACGATCTCTATGTTCCTGAACAAGCTCACCACCTGCAGGGATGAGCTTGGAAGTGTAGGGATCATGACCGTTGATGATGACATGGTGAGTCTATCACTCCTCGGTCTTCCTAAGAGCTGGTAAATAGAAGAGAGAAACTACCAAATTGGGAACGACTTTGGTTGGATCTAATGCAGGAGGAGATAAGTTGAAGCACCAGAGATGGATCTTCATCAAAACAAGATGATAAAGAAAATCTAGCTTTAGCGAGTAAAGCTGGGAAAGGGAAAGGGAAGGCATCCCAATCAAAATCTTCTCATGGTGGGAAGAAGTTTGAAAAATCGAGTGCGATGTTTTCATTGTCATGAAGTAGGCCATTATGCTACGAATTGTCCACAAAAGAAATCCAAGAAGGGATCCTCGAAGGGATCAGATGGTGAGGCTCTTACTTCATAGTTCGAATTAAATTTCTCTCTTATCGCATGCATGATTTCATCCATGGTGGGATGTGTTTGGTACCTAGACAGTGGAGCTTATTTCCACATGTCGGGTGACAAGAATCATTTCAATACATTGGAGGATAAGGATCTCCAGATGCGAATCAAAATGGGTGATGATGGAAAGTATCGTGTTTCAGGTGAAGGTACAATTGTGTTTCAGATGGAGCATGGAGCTCCTCTCACCCTAACTGATGTCAAGAATGTACCAGGTTTGAAAACGAATCTTGTGTTTATTGATATGTTATAAGATAAGGGCTATGATGTAGTCTTTAGCAAAGGAAAGGTTTTCCTGAGGCATATCTGCACTGGACAGACCAAGTGAATTAGGATTCGAGTGAAGAATCTCTACAAGTTGGAGGTAGATGACTACATTGCATTGAGTTCCAAAGCTGAGTTGGTCAAAACCAAGATGTTAGCGAGCTATGGCATAGAAGATTGGGCCACTTGCACCATGGAGCCCTGAAGATCATGCAACGAATTTCTACCGGTTTACCCAAGGGAAAACTGGAGCAAACAGATACATGCAAAGGGTGTACCCTGGGTAAGTATGCAAAGTCTTACTTTGAAGATCAGGATAGTAGATTTGGAGCAACCTTGGAGCGAGTTCACTCAGATGTTTTTGGAACATTCTCTACAGCGTCAACCACTAAACAAAGGTACTATGTTATTTTTATTTATGATTTTTCTTGTAGATGTTGGATCTATTTTATGCAAAAGAAGGATAAGACCTTCTTGAGGTTTTGTGAGTTTAAAGCCTTGGTAGAGAAAGAATCTGGAAAGAAAATAAAAGCCTTGTGAAGAAAAAATGCTGGAGAGTATGTCTCCCAGCAGTTTAAGGACTTCTGCGCTATATAAGGAATTAAACGGGAGCCGACGGCACCCCATAACCCACAACAGAATGGGGTGGTCGAAAGGACGAATAGATTGATAGTGGGAGTAGCTCGAGCGATGCTACATGACCAAAGCCTACCACTTCATTTGTGGGCCGAGGCATGCAATACAGCAGTATACTTACAGAACAGAAGTCCTCCCCGTATCTTGGGGATGAAGACACCAATGGAGGCCTTTTTTAGGAAGCGACTAGATGTTGGTCCCTTTCACATCTTTGGATCATCAGTTTACTATCATGTGACCAAAGATGGTCGAAAGAAGCTAGACCCAACAGCTGAGTTGGGGATACTTGTGGGGTACACAGATACACACCACAACTATCAGGTGTTTCTGCCTACCGGTTAGAGGACCATAGTGCATAGGGATCTGAAGTTCGATGAGTAGAGAGCCATGCGATTGTCACTTGAGAGGGAGCTCAAGTTGCATGCAAAGGAACTTTTGGTTCCAAAGGAGGAGGAGCCTCCTGATGATGTGGAGCAGCCACATGCAAAGGATCCGGGAGTGGAGACATCCACATATGGAGAGTATTCCAGAGATGGGCGTAAATGCTCGAGGGAAGTTAATAGGTTGATGCTAGATGCGTGAGAGAATGTGGGGAAACCATCCTCTTAGCACACATAGAGGAGATCTCCCGAGCGATACACTGGTTACATGGCCCTAGTTGGGGAGTGTGTAGCGATCGAACCTTCTTCTTTCAAGGAGGCAGTGCAGTAACCAGTCTGGGTTAATGCAATGGTAGAGGAGTACGACTCTATCATATGTAATAGTGTGTGGGATGTTGTCCCTAGACGTGGGGACAAGTCAGTAGTGAGTTCCCGATGGCTTTACAAGGTAAAGCAAAAAGCTAATGGTAGTGTTGAGAAACAAAATGCAAGGTTCGTTGCACATGGTTTCTCAGAGGTCGAAGGGATCGACTATGATGAGACCTTTGCTCTTGTATCAAGGTACTCATCTATCAAATCAATGTTAGCTCTATCAACTCACATGGTTTGGGAGATCCATTAGATGGATGTGAAGACAGCATTCCTCAATGGGAAGATTGAGGAAGAGGTGTACATTGAGCAGCACGAAGGATTTGAGACCTTCGATTGTGAGTCACATTTTTTCCGACTCAAGCGAGCATTGTATGGGCTGAAGCAAGCACCCGGTTCTTGGGACGCCAATATTGACGGCTATTTCAATGGGTTGGGCTTCATGAAGAGTGAAGCAGATGTGAACCTTTACCACATCATGGTAGAAGGTAAGCCATTGATCATTGTTCTTTATGTAGATGATCTGATTTTGACAGGTGATGATTAGGTGATCAAATCTTGAAAGGAGGACCTTGCAAGAGAGTTTGAGATGAAGGACATGGGCCTCATGCACTACCTTCTAGGCATGGAAGTGTGGCAGAAATATGGGGAAGTATTTGTGTCTCAAGGCAAGTATTCCAATGAGATACTCAGGCGCTTTCACATGGAGAAGTGAAAAACCATGCAGACTCCTCTAGCAGGTAACTGGAGGAAGGAGGATGCTACTTCAGGTGAGGTAGTAGCTACTATTGTTTATCAGCAACTTGTAGGTTCACTAATGTATCTAGTGAACACACAATCGGATTTGTGCTCTCCAGTGAACTAGTTGAGACAAGCTATGGTTCAGCCAACCAAGCTTTTTTGGTAGGTAGCAAAGCATGTACTGAGACACCTCAGAGGCACATCCCAGTATAGATTGTGTTACATATGAACAGAGGGAGTGAAGCTTCAAGGCTTCACGGATGCTGATTGGGTAGGGATTCCATCAAATTGGAAGAGCACTTCTGGAGGAATCTTCAACCTTGGTTTAGCTGCAGTTTCCTGGTACAGTAGGAAATAGAGGTCAGTTGCACTTAGCACAGTAGAGGCTGAATATATGGCTGCCAGTCAGGCAGAATGTGAGGCCATTTGGATGCAAAAGATTCTAGTGGGATTATTTGGTCAGATGATGGATCCTACAGTGATATACTACAATAACGAGAGTTGTAACAAAATCTCTGAGAATCCAGTGTTTCATGATAGGTCCAAGCACATAGATATCCGTTACCATCATCTTCGAGACTTTGTGGTCAAGAGTTCATGTGGTTGCTGTATTTTTCGACCAAGGAGCAGGATGCATATATTTTGACTAAGGCATTTTCAAAATGCAAGTTCGAGTTCCACAGGGACACAATTGGGGTGACTGATAATCCCTTTCTTGTTGAGAGGGAGTGTTAAAATAGCAACAAGAAATGTTAAATATAGAAGTGTTATGTTTAGCACTGCCATAAATAGCATTTCAGGATACCTTCCTATTTTAGTTAGTACCTGAACTAAAATAGAGAAGCAAAATTAGAAATTGTTCTTAGCTTTTGTTTGATTAATAATTAATTAATTCATCTTGAGTTAATTACTTGGAGAAAATCAAACATGAAGTCTATGTGAAGACATGCAACAGTTTCTCCATTGATTGACGAATTTATCCCTTAGTTAAGGAGATTAGAGTGAGTTGTAATTAGTTAGCTCAGTTAACTGAGTTAAGTCCAATTAGATTATTTCCAACAACTTGTAGAATTAATTGTGATTTTAGTTAGTTAATGCTTGCATGCATGTAACCACTACACTTCAGATCAACTCTCATAAATAAATCATGCATGTTAGTTCAAACAGAGAGCCAGTTCAGATCAGATGGAGGGACAATGTACTATCACTTGCAAGAATATTCCATTAATTAGATCTCTTGCATGAAAAAGGAATTCTTTCCGTGACGATTGCACAGTTACTTCTTCAATTTAGTGAGTGTGATGAGGCCAATTAACACATGTGGCTTCACTGGACCCCAAGAAAAACTGCGCAAGGAAATAGGAGTCTTGGAGGACTGAGGAAATTCATATGTGTTGCTTGGATAGTCTATGAGTTGTATTGTTTGATTGTGCTAAGAGCTGGATAGTTTCTGAAGCTAAGACTTTGTGTAATCAGACATATTTTCCACTTGTATGATAATATAGAGATTGGGGTTTTAGGCTAAGGCTTTCCCCAGATTTATCTTCTCTGTTGATGTGTGTATGCTTTCTCTTCATCTGTTATACGTGTTCCATTTGATGTTTCTCATATTCAATTAAGCTTCCACAAAGTTTGTTGTAGAAGTAGATATAGTATTATGCTCTAGGATATTGCATTATCAGTTGATCTACAGGTGAAATTTCTACATGGTATCAGAGCACAGGTGATCAAATCAAAGAACAATATACAAGAAGGGAGAAGTACGAATTTTAGAGTTCCTGATTATAGAAATGGAGTTCTTATCACATCTCAATTTCATCAATGGCAGTAAATGATTTGAGGCTTGAGTATGCACTTGATGGCAGCTCAAACTATATAGCCTAGAAGGATCGCATGGAAGTAGTATTAGAGGATAATGGGTTAAAGGACTTCATTGATCAAGAGTCCCCAAGCCTATAGCAACTAGTGCACAAGAATTGGCGGAATGGAAGAAATGTGTGGTTAGAGCTAGGAGAATCTTCCTGGAGGGAGTTCGAGACCATATTGTCTCGAGCCTCCATGGGAAGGAGACACTGTTTTCGAGGTGGAAAACATTGAAAGATCTATATCAAAATAGCAGCGATCAGAGGAAGTTGGTGGTGAAAGACAAGCTTCCGAAAATCAAGTGTGAAAAGGGCAACACGATCTCTACATTTCTGAACAAGCTCACCACCTACAGGGATGACCTTGGAAGTGTAGGGATCATGATTGTTGATGATGGCATGGTGAGTCTAGCACTCCTCGGTCTTCCTAAGAGCTGGCATAGCTACTAAGACTTAGTAAACGGAAGAAATAAACTACCAAATTGGGAACGACTTTGGTCGGATCTAATGCAGGAGAAGATAAGGTGAAGCACCAGAGATGGATCTTCATGAAAACAAGATGATGAAGAAAATATAACTTTAGGGAGTAAAGCTAGCAAAGGGAAAGGGAAGGCATCCCAATCCAAAGCTTCTCATGATGGGAAGAAGTTTGAAAAATCGAGTGCGATGCTTTCACTGTCATGAAGTGGGCCATTATTCTATGAATTGTCCACAAAAGAAATCCAAGAGGGGATCCTCGAAGGGATCAGATGGTGAGGTTCTTGCTTCACAGTTCAAATTGGATTTCTCTCTTATCGCATGCATGGTTTCATACATGGTGGGATGTATTTGGTACCTGGACAGTGGAGCTCCTTTCCACATGTTGGGTGACAAGAATCTTTTCAGTACATTGGAGGAGAAGGATCTCCAGATGCGGATCAAAATGGGCAATGATGGAAAGTACCATGTTTCAGGTGAAGGTACGGTTATGTTTCAAACAGAGCATGGAGCTCCTCTCACCCTAACTAATGTCATGTACCAGGTCTAGAAAAGAATCTTGTGTATGTTGCTACGCTATAAGATAAGGGCTATGATGTAGTCTTTAGTAAAGGAAAGGTTTTCTTGAGGCATATCGACACTGGAAAAACCAAGTGAATTGGGATTTGAGTGAATAATCTCTACACGTTGGAGGTGGATGACTGTGCTGCATTGAGTGCTAAAGTTGAGTTGGTGCAAAGCCAAGATGTTGGCGAGCTATGGCATAGAAGACTGGGCCACTTGCACCATGGAGCCCTGAAGATCATGCAACAAATTTCTACTGGCTTACCCAAGGGAAAACTAGAGAAAACAGATACATGCAAAGGGTGTACCCTGGGTAGGTATGAAAAATCTTGCTTTTAGGATCGGGATAGTAGATCTGGAGCAATCCTGGAGTGAGTTCACTAAGATGTTTGTGGACCATTCTCTATAGCCTCCACCGCTAAACAAAGGTACTATGTTATTTTTATTGATGATTTTTCTTGTAGATGTTGGATCTACTTTATGCAAAAGAAGGATCAGACCTTCTTGAGGTTTTATGAGTTTAAAGCCTTGGTAGAGAAAGAATATGGAAAGAAAATAAAATCCTTGCGAAGCGACAATGGTGGAGAGTATGTCTCCCAATAGTTTAAGGACTTCTTCTCTACAAAAGGAATTAAATGGGAGCTGACGGCACCCCATAACCCACAACATAATGGGGTGGCCAAAAGGAAGAATAGATCGATAGTGGGAGCAGCTCGAGCGATGTTGCATGACCAAAGCCTACCACTTCATTTTTGGGCTGAGGTATGCAATATAGCAGTATAATTACAAAACAGAAGTCCTCACCATATGTTGGGAATGAAGACACCAATGGAGGCCTTTTCTGGGAAGCGACCAGATGTAAGTCCCTTCCGCATCTTTAGATCATGAGTATACTGTCATGTGACCAAAGATGCTCGAAAGAAGCTAGACCCAAAAACTGAGTTGGGGATACTTGTGGGGAACACAGATACACACCACAACTATTGGGTTTTTCTTCCTTCCAGTGAGAGGATCGTAGTGCGCAGGGATTTGAAGTTTGACGAGCAAAGAGCCATGTGAGTGTCCCTTGAGAGGGAGATCAAGTTGCATGCAAAGGAGGAAGTTTTGGTTCCAAAGGAGGAGGAGACTCCTGATGATGTGGAGTAGCCACATGCAGAGGATCCGGGAGTGGAGACATAAACTTATGGAGAGTCTTCCACAGATGGGAGGAAACACTCGAGGGAAGCTAATAGTTTGATGCTAGATGCATGAGAGAATGTGGGGCAACCATCCCCTCAGCACACATAGAGGAGATATCTCGAGCGATACACTAGTTACATGGCCCTAGTTGGGGAATGCATAGCGACCGAACCTTCTTCTTTCGAGGAGGCAGTGCAGCAACAAGTCTAGGTTGATAAAATGGTATAGGAGTAAAACTCTATCGTACAGAACAGTGTGTGGGATGTCATCCCTAGAACTGGGGACAAGTCAGTAGTGAATTCCGGATGGATTTACAAGGTAAAGTAGGAAACAGATGGCAGTGTTGAGAAACACAAGGGAAGGTTCATTGCCCATGGTTTCTCACAAGTCGAGGGGATCGAATACGATGAGACCTTTGCTCCTGTAGCAAGGTACTCATCTATCAGATTGGTGTTAGCTCTATCAGCTCACATGGGTTGGAAGATCCATTAAATGGATGTGAAGATGACGTTCCTCAATGGGAAGATTGAGGAAGAGGTGTACATTGAGTAGCCCCAAGGATTTGAGACCTTCAATCGTGAATCGCATGTTTGCCGACTCAAGCGAGCATTGTATGGGCTGAAGCATGCACCCCATGCTTGGTACACCAGGATTGACAACTATTTCACCCGGTTGGGCTTCATGAAGAGTGAAGCAGATGCAAACCTTTACCACATCATGGTAGAAGGTAAGCCATTGATCATTTTTCTTTATGTAGATGATCTAATTTTTAGAAGTGATGATCAACTGATCAAATCTTGCAAGGAGGACCTTGCAAGAGAGCTTGAGATGAAGGACATGGGCCTCATGCACTACTTTCTAGGCATGGAAGTCTGGCAGAAATATGGGGAAGTATTTGTGTCTCAAGGCAAGTATGCTAATGAGATACTTAGGTGCTTTCACATGGAGAAGCGCAAACCCATGCAAACTCCTCTAGTAGGTAAGTAGAGGAAGGACGATGCTACATCAGGTGAGGTAGTAGCTGCTACTTTTTATCGGCAACTTGTGGGTTCACTAATTTATCTAGTGATCACATGACCAGATTTGTGCTTTGCAGTGAACAGGTTGAGTCAAGCTATGGTTCAGCCAACCAAGCTATTTTGGAAGGCAAGAAAGCATGTGCTGAGATACCTCAGAGGCACATCTCAGTACAGATTGTGTTACAGACAGACAAAGGGAGTGAAGCTTCAAGGCTTCACAGATGCTGATTGGCCAGGGAGTCCATCAGACCAGAAGAGCACTTCTGGAGGAATCCTAAACCTTGGTTCAGCTGCAGTTTCCTTGTACAGTAGGAAATAGAGGTCAGTTACACTTAGCTTAGCAGAGGCTGAATATATGGCTGCCAGTTAGGCAGAATGTGAGGCCATTTGGATGAAAAAGATTCTAATGGGATTGTTTGGTCACATGATGGATCCTACAGTGATATACTGTGATAACCAGAGCTGTACCAAACTCTCTGAGAACCCAGTGTTTCATGATATGTCCAAAAACATAGATATCGATTACCATCATCTTCAAGACTGTGTGGTGAAGAGCATCATGTTGTTTCTATATGTTTTGATCAAGGAGCAGGATGCATATGTTTTAACTAAGGAATTGTCAAAATGCAAGTTTGAGTTCCACAGATACAGGATTGGGGTGACTGATGATCCCTTTCTTGTTGAGAGGGAGTGTTGAAAATAGCAACAAGAAATGCTAAATATAAAAGTGTTATTTTTAGCACTGCCATAAATAGCATTTTCGGGATACCTTCCTATTTTAGTTAGTCCCTGAACTAAAATAGAGAAGTAAAAACCGAAATTGTTCTTAGTAGCTTTTTGATTAATAATTAATTAATTCATCTTGAGTTAATTAGTTGGAGAAAATAAAACATGAATTCTATGTAAAGACATGCAACAATTTCTCCATTGATTGAGGAATTTATCCCTTAGTTAAGGAGATGAGAATGAGTTGTAATTTGAGTTGTAATTAGTTAGCTCAGTTAACTGAGTTAAGTCAATTTATATTAATTCTAACAGCTTGTAGAATTAATTGTGAGTTTAGTTGGTTAATGCTTGCATGCATGTAACTACTGCACTTTAGATAACTAAATATTCTCTCATAAATAACTCATTCATGTTAGTTCAGACAGAGACCCAGTTGAGATAAGATTGAGGGACAATGTACTATCAGTTGCAGGAATATTCCATTGTGAATATCTCTTGCAAGCAGAAGGAATTCTTTCCTTGAGGATAGTGTAGTTACTTCTTCTGTTTAGTGACTGTGATGAGGCCAATTCACACATGTGGCTTCACTGGACCCCAAGAAAAACTGCGGAAGGAAATAGGAGGCTTGGAGGCCTGAGGAAAGGCATATGTGTTGCCTGGACAGTTTGTGAGTTGTATTGTTTGATTGTGCTGAGATCTGGATAGTTTCTGAAGCTAAGGCTTTGTGTAATTAGACATATTTTCCACTTGTATGATAATACAGAGATTGGGGTTTTAGGTTGAGGCTTTCCACAGAGTTGTCTTCCGTGTTCACGTGTGTATGGTATGTTCAGTTGATCCACAGGAGATTCACAAGTTGGCTTGAGAAGAATGACAACTTGAGAAGAAGAGATGGTTGAAGAAGGAAGAGGTGATCATCCTTTTGTATCTGATGCAGAATTTCTGGATGCTTTCATGGCCTTGCGATCCATGGTTGAGGAAATGTACCATGATTTCAAAAAGGTGAAAGAGCAAGGTAAGCCTAAATATGGGGAAGCTAAGGCATCACATTCTAAAAATCCTAAACATGAAGGATCATCTAATTAACATAAAAAGATAGAAACTGATGATGATAAAAAAGATCCTCTCTCTTCTCTTTTTGGTGGTCAACCTGAATCATCTTTTCCAAAACTTTGTTTAAGTTGGATGTGAAATTCGACTTACCCATGTATAATGGTAAAATCAATACAAAGAAACATGATAACTCGATTAGACGAATGGAGGTGTATTATAGTGTGTAGTAGATTTCTGACAATGTGGTTAAGAGTCAATTGGCTTTGCTTCGTCTAGACGACACTACACTCATCTGGTGGGAGAGTAAGTTAAAACATGGGACTCATCATATTGGTAGGATTTTTCCATCATGGAGTGATTTTTTTTTTATGCACTTAGAAAGAAATTCTACACGTTGGGATATAAGGAGAAAGCCTTAATAGAATGGAAAAGTCTTAAAGTTAAGAAAGGACAATCAATGCAAGACTACACATATGAATTTCGCAAGAAGGAATTAATGCTTGATATTCCCTTACATACACACGAAAATCTAATGAAATATATAGGAATATTACCTAAATATCTTTTTAATATTGTATTCAAGTTTAGTCCTACCAATCTGGAGGAAGTAGCTTTTCAAGAAACTTACATTGAAGCAGGAAAAAATATAGTTGGTGTATCATTGGAATAAGAGTCTAGAAAAGAGGGCAAAGGAAAGGGAAAATCCAAGAGGATAAATTCCATTAGGATGCAAGAGAATAATTTGTCTTGCAAGCATTGATACAAGGAAGGGTATGATGAAGAACATTGTTGGAAACTACACCCTCACAAATGACCAAAGTGGTTTAAAGGAATGAAGGGTAAGAAAAACGTTTCAAAAACAATAGTGCCAGCAAATTTGGGTTCAAAATCAAGTGATGAGGCTCAAATTGTAACATGTTTGGTAGGTAAATTTGATGGTTGTAATGATTCTAATAGTTGATATATAAAAATAAAAATTATTTCATATAAGGGTCATTATCAAGAATACTAAGATCGACACTTTGTTAGATAGCAAGTCTCAAGCTAATCTCTGAGAAATTTCTTAAGTATTTGGGATTAAAAACTAAAAAGGATCGTAAATGTTATACACTATATGGGATGAGAAAAAACCATAAATTTCCAGTAACTAAGAAATGTATCTTACAATTTTCAATGATGTCTCAATTTATGGATAAGGTCATATGTGATTTAGAGTCTCTAGATGCATTTGGAGTGATCCTAGCAATCCCTTATATATATGTTTGAAAAGCAATTTTATATAGGGAAAATAATCAATATCATTTGTTTAAAATAGGAATTGAATATATTTTGCATTCCCATCCCATAAAGGCAACAAAATCTTTTCAAATAGTGGAATATTTAAAGAGGGCGTATTAGGCAAGTAAAACTATGTTTCTACCATCAACTTCAATTAAGCATAAAACAATTTAAAAAAATCATAAAATTTTGCTTAAGGAATCTGAAAATTTACAATAAGTATATATGCATGATAAGTTGAGTTGTGTTCCAGTTATGAAGAGTCAACAAAGTGTAATTTCATTTATGTCAGTAAGTTCACTGTTGTTATTCAACTTGCTTCCTTTTACTAGTATGTGGGTTATAACAACAAACATGGATGTAGATATGAGTGTGAAATGGAACAATCTACGTTGTAAGTTTTATGTTGTACTAATGATTGTGTGGATGAGTAACATGTATAGATTCAAAATAAGTTGGCCCAAAGATATCAGGTAGATGCAGAGACATTGTCGTCACCTTCAAACAATATAGACAATCTTTCGGAGGTCCGAAAGGTCTTAGTGGGCAGCAATGATCCAAAATGATGAGGTAGTGATTTGGAGGATCCAAAATATGCCCAAAGTTCTAGAAAAAGATCAAAAATCGAAATTATCAGATGCTTTTGAAACTAGCTTCATTGTGTATATTTCGTCATTCTGAATCCAACACAACTTGAACGACTGAAATCTAACTTCGTATGAAGAGGCTATGTAAATTCAAAGTTCAATGTTCAAACAGGGAAAAAATTCAAATGTCAACTAGTCAAATTCAACATTCAGGGTTCCATGTGTCAATAATCAACGGAAGGTTCTGGCAGTCAAAGTTCTAGGTACATGATTTTGTCTAACACATGGCACTTCTAGAGTTTGACAAATTTCATTGTGTGGTTGGTTGATTTTGGGCCAATTCTGAGGAGACACATGTCCCTATCGAAGGATGGATCAAAAGTTTATTTAATGGATTGACATACTAGACAAGATTCAATCCCACGACCTCTTGGCAACAAATCCAATACCTTATCGTTAGGCTACGTAGGCAGTTCTTGTTATGATTCTGGCACACATTTATTTAAAGGCGATAAGAGTTATTATAACAATGTAAACTTTGAAACAGGAACTGATACTATTACCCGTTTCGTAGAGATAGCAAAAAAGTGACCTGATTTTGAAAAGGGGCAATGCAAAACACACATATTTTTTTTAGAGCATAGTTTTTGGCACTTTAAATTTTTTTATGTACATTACATTTTATAATGTTAGTGATTTGCATGCTGATTCAAAAAAGTGGTGATTCTGCATCACGACCCTTTTTAAAAGACCTATCTTTTAACTTAAAATTTTTTAATGTATGAAATGTAAATAATTATTTTCTAAATTTAACAATTTTTGAAGTGGTCTTCTTCTTCATATTTTCTTGTTTTTATTTTAATTTTGTTTTTTTAGAGTGAGATTTATTTTGTTTTGCATATTTAAAGAAGAAGGTCGATATTTTGAAGTTTCGAGACTCTACATATTTATACATCGTTAGATAAATTTTCAATGCACATGAAATAATTGTCTCTAAAAAACAATAATTTTTAACAATTGACATAAAAATAACCATTTTCAACATAAATATAACTAAAAAATTACGCATTTTGATCATTTTTTTCTAGAAAGGATATGTCAAAATCACATTTTTTATAGGAAAATTTCAACTAAAAATGGCTAAATAATATTTTATTTTTCTATGAATTTCATGTCAAGAAAATAATAATAAAGATAGTTTTTTTTCAAAAAATAATGATTAACATAAAAATTAATGTGAAAATCACATAATACAAATATTGAACACATAACAACATTAATTGAATGCTTATTCTTCTCATAAAATGTCAAAATCAAAACATGACAAGTATAACTAATTAATAGTTATTAAAAATGAACTTGATTTCCAAGCATAACTTAAATTTAATCAACAATATCATGTAATCCAAGCTCTTCATCCACTAGAGTTTCATCGTTGTCTTCTTCCACAATATTTTTTGCTTTATTTTGCTCATTTTCCTCTTCTAATGGATCTTTATGTCTGCGAATCTCCCAATGTATGCCTTTCCAATTATTCCATGTAATGGTGGTTGGGGTTCTTTTTCCTTTTTTGTCACGCATGATTCACTAAAGTCCCCTTTATTCAACCCAATTTCTTGCATTGCATCTAGAAGAAATTGAAGAGCATTAATTCTTTGTTGAATAAAATTGCACTGTGTTGGATCTTTTTTCAATGGCAATGCAATTTCTTCCTTTTTGAAGGCAACCTGCTAGTGTTATATTGTGGTTGTACCTAATTATCAAGTACAAAATAAATAATGAAGTAAATTAGTACAATGACATATAAATTAAGAGATAAGATATTGAAGTTCAATTCCATATAATAAAACTTACCTGAGCGAGAAAATAAATCGAGAACCTAATCTCCTTTATTTGAACATATGTTTATAAGACAATTAATCAATAACTGCGGTTTTTGATAAATGTTAACTCTCTCTCATTTTGCTTATTTGTCTTCATATGTTAGTTTTCTCACAACAACATCATAAGAGAGTACTTGGCTATGACTCTTTCCATCTACCCGATTAAAAATCATAGACATATAGCTATCATCTTTTGCCCAACTATCAATATGGATGAACTCACAATCATTTATAAATGGCTGATCATCACGGTTAAGAAGATTTGACTTTTTTCTGTAACATGAAATAGTAAAAGTTCAATTCACTTCTACATAAATAATTCTTTTATCATTAATCAAATATACATTTTCAACGTCTTAACGTGTAAGTTGCATCCTAGTTTGTTTTCCCCTTAAAGCTTGAAAATAACATTGCCAATTTTGTGTCTGAATGAAATGCCACAAATCTCCATAATGGTAATGATGTGACTTCTAGAAATCCCGCAACCACTTTACTAAGAGCTTGATAGGTATAAAGGTCACTATCTTAGCCAATGTTTGGAATATTGAAACCATGGGGAATATCTACAATAACTAGGGCATAATCCCTTTTAGGTATGATTTTAGCAATGTCTTCCTAGTTGGCTTGTATTACTTGATGTTGAATATTGTCAAGCCCATTCCAAATGAAATGAGTAAGAGTTGGATGAAGTTCGACATTCTTAAGACATTGCTTCTTCAGTCTTTCGATCATAATTTTTTCAATAAAGGTTCTAAAACTATTTGTTGCTCCATTTGCATCCTTCCTCATCCTTAATAAAATAAACGAATATGTGTGTAAGTTATAAAATAAAAACATTATACAGATGAATAAAAATGAATGCTTAAATAACATACCTTTTTAAATGCAAGATAAAAAAAATTAATGTTGATGTAGAACTTGAATCTGGATAGTTTCGTACAACATCATTCCAACTATCTTCATTCAACAATTTAACCATTTTTTCTTGTATTTTTATGTAAACTTTGTGACTCCATAGGTAAAGTAAAAAAGGGTAATATAATGATATGTATAACCACTACTACCTAGAAAAATATGTTATATTTAAAGGAAAATTATAATCAAGAAATAAGTAAAAATAATTCAATTAAATTACTTTTGAAATTCCTATGACATTTCCTCCAATGATAATTCCCTCAACCTCACACGAGATAATATTTCTTTGACAGGTTTTTCATCCTTCACTCCTTGCAATGCTCTCCAAGGTGTGATAGTCATATCTTCTGGAAGCTGCTTCATTTCAGGACCTGATTTACTGTTGCTACATATCAATGGTTTAGACCTTTTAACCTTCTGTTTTTAATGACAATGTTCTCCCACATGCTAAAAATAGAATTAATAAATTCCCATATCTATTCAGTTCTAAATGCCAACTTGAAAATGTTATCAATACCTCTGAATAAATCAATATTTACTCTACCGCCTTTTGAATTGATTTTCTCCTCAATTTGATAGCCTATTTCCATACAACATTCCTTTCGGAAATCTACAGTAACACTTAGCTTATCCCCACCACATTTTTCTTCAAATTCACTATGAACAAATCAAACCCTTTGGATAAAATTCATAGTCATCCTATATTCATTATCTGAATTATGATGCCATGCCACTAACTTTTCTTATGTATTTGATAAACCAGCATAAATGATACATTTGATTGTTTCAAAACATGGGTTATTGGGATATTCCTCCATAAATGGTCCCCCCCAAGCACATAATAATTGTATTCAAAACATTTTGACTTATTGAATGCTTCTTTACTGGGAACTTGAACTGGATGAACAAGAAGCACATAATTAACCACATAAGCATGTAGACTGTACCTCACCAATGTCTTCAAGTTGTGAACATGAAGGTGGTGTGGCTTTCTGATTTGATATTTACGTTTTCCTTCACTTGCCTTATAGATTTGTCTCAAATTAAACTGAAATGTGCGACCAACCTCAATTAAGTTTCTCTTTGTCAAGCTCCGTCGAATGGAATTTTGTTTTGTTTTAATAATTCCATCCTCTAAATCAACTCTCGCTGTAATGATTTCTCTGCTTTATTAAGTTTCACTAGGATCTTGATTGTTGGTAATGGCTACTTCAAAATGTCCAGCATTACTTTTCTTCCTCATAACATTCTCATTATTAACTAGAACATATTTATTCTTGGGCATTGTTACTTTTGGTCTTTTATGGCTCTTCCCATTCCTAACATCAGTTCCAATGTCATCCTCAGCATTGACAACATATTCTTTAGTGTCAGTTTCAACTTCCTCATCTTCAAAAGTAACCTGTGTACCTTTGCTAGATTTATCCACTACAGGGATTTTTCTTTTATCCCTTGGATGTAGCTTTGTAGCATCATGAATTACTACATTTTTCTTGTTTTCCATATCTTCTTCTGACACTGAGTAGAAATTGCTGACAACTTTCATAATTATTGACACGTAATCATAGGGATTGGGTGAACAATTGTAATTAGTGAAAATAAATAATAGATAAAATGGAGAGTCATCGAGAGATGAAATGAACAGTCACTCCCTCTTATATATGATAATGAGCAACCTAAATGAATAATACAATTACACTTGAGGAGTTAGCTCCTGGCCTAACATGGTATCAGAGCCAACTCTATTTTTGGCATTGCAGTCTACCATTGTAACTCCCTTCTTCCATTTTTTCAGGAATTTGTAATCTGCCATATTCTTCAATTCTCTACCCTCTACCCTTTGCATAATAATCTGGTGTAATACTTGAAATTCGTCTCAACTCCACACCTCCTTTCCAATTCTGTTAGCTATGGAATACCTATTTTAAACCAATAACCCACCATGTGGCCTTTTTTGGGCAGTCCTCTTGCCCTGAAAATGTCTTGTTGCATCACTAATATCTTGTGACCCAACACTGTAGGACATCCAGATTTGTAACACTGGTAGCAACACTGCTGCCTGTAAAAGCTGTTCTCCATACCTCTCCAGGTTGCCTCCAATACGTTGGCGGCTCCAATATGCTTGTTGAAATAGCTGCTCCCTCACATCAATACGTTGGTTGAAAGAGCTGCTCCCGTACGCGAGGTGCATTAACCACAACGAGAGCCCTTGCATAGTAGTCTTGGAGGTTGAAGTTATATTCATCGAGATAACATCTGTATCTTAAGCCATGGCCTCCAAATTGTTTACAAGTTGAGAATTGGTAATCGGTAGGGAGAACGTCAAGGAACAGTTGGCTGTCATGTAAAAAAAAAGAAAAAATCTGCAATCTCATTTAGATCTCATTTTCCTCCATACTACTCGAGTGTCTAGTAAATGCCCAATATCACAATTATTTAATTTTGCATTGCGCCTACACCACATAATTCCTCCCTCATATATATATACCTCTGTTATATATATATATATATATATATATATATATACCTCTGTTATATATATATATATATATATATATATATATTTTACAACGAGAAGTGAAATTTCTTATAGAGTATTGGTAGCAGAAGTTTATTTTTTTATCCAGTACACAATTTTTAAAATGTATTCATTGATATCTATTGTGGGAGTGGTTCTCACCGACAAGGAGAAATATCCAAAATGGTCACAAAAAATCAAACACACTCTCATTTTTAATGATATTGGAAAGGAGTGTGTGTCAGAAACAGAGATAAAGAGCTAGAATAGCCTACCTCAGACAAGGAATTCACCATTTGGGAAAATAAGAACAACAAGGCTTATGCATTGATTGCAGCATCAATAAATGAAGAGGTGGGTCGTCATATTTCACCTTTTCAAAATGCTTTAGAAGCCTTACAAAAACTGAAGGAACTCTATGACTCACACTCTGCACTTGAAGTTGTTCAACTCATGATTAAATTGTTCACCCTTGAATTACAAAATGATGATCCTCTTACTCTTGCATCAGAAGTAAAATCTATTAGGCATGATATCAAAGTCACTAATGTTGAACTAGATATTCCTCTGATAGCTTTTCTCAAGGCACTTCATCCCACTTACTCAAATTATCTTGAGTCATTGCAAGCAAATGGAAACCTCAAAGATATTACCTTTGACTCCCTTGTGAAAAAATTTGCTGAAAGAGAAAAAGATTTTGGGAAGAAGATAGCTCCTTAGTCTTCTAAAGAGGCTATGTGCCTTGCTCATAGAGGAAATAATCTTGCTCAAGATTCTTCCAGAGGAAGAGGTGGTCGAACAGGAAGAGGAAGAAATTTCAGAGGCAGGGGGGGCAGACACTCTCAAGGAGAAAACTTAGATTTGCACTGCATACACTGCAAAAGAGATGGATCACATGATGCATCCTTATGCAAGTTGCCTTGGGACAAAACTGAGCAAGAAATAAACCAACCCAAAGGAAAAACTAATGACAAAGAGAAAGGTAAAGCACCTGAATCTGCTCACTATGTTGTGGCACACAGTAATATTGGAGTAAATGAAGGCTTATTCAATGCTTCACTTGCTTCTTGGAAGAATGATTGGTTGCTTGATTCAAGAGCAACTTGCCACATGAATTTTAGAAGAATTTTTTTTGAATAATTTACTACAATGTTGATGGAGCAGTATACTTTATAGACAAATGAAAACTCAAGCCATCAGCACTTTGCACAATCAGGCTTAAATTGCCTAGTCTTCCAAACTTTCTTCTGCATCATGTTCTATATATCCCACAGATGAGGAGAAACTTGTTGTCCTTGGTCCACATCTGCCAGCAAGGACACTCCATTCATATGTTTGATGGTAAGGTTGAGGTGAGAAAAGCACTAGACAACTTACTTGTCATGACAGGGATAGAAGAAGAAAGGCTTCTCAAGCTGCAGGGTACCTCTGCTCGTGCACAAAATCTCTCATACAATTCTCATTATGAAGAAGGTACATTTCCATAAAGTTTATTATGGCATGCTAGATTTTGACACTTGAAATTTGACAACCTCTACTTGAAGAAAAATGGTGTTACTGGTTTGCCTACAATTCCTAGGAAACTTAAGCAAGGTGATGCTTTCATTCTAGGAAAGAATAGCAAATAGCCCTTTCATGATTCACATTCCAGAGCACATAGAAAACTTGAAATCATTCATTCAGATTTATGTGGTCCAATGCTTGTTCCTTCTGCAAATGGAAATAAATATATGATGACATTTATTGATGACTACACTAGAATGTGTTGGGTTTATTTATTGAACAAATCTTATGCTTTTCAAACATTCAAGAACTTTCATACATGGATTGAAAATGATGCAAAAATCTCATATTGGCTCTATTCGCACTGATAATGGAAAATAATACACTACAAATGAATTTGAAAACTATATTCGCCAACATGGGATCAAACATCAAACAATTGTGCTTTATAATCCCCAACATAACGTAGTAGATGAAAGAATGAATATGACAATCTTAAATATGGTGTGCTCCATCATGTTTTTCAAAAATTTAAAATTGATGTTTTCGGCTAATACAGTTCTCTGTGCTGTATATGTAAACAATAGATGTCCATCTAATGCTATTAGAAACCAGACTCCTTATGAAATGTGGTATGGGCATATTCCTTCGGTAAAACATCTCAGGGTCTTTGGTTCCACATGTTAGGCCTTCATACCAAAGGTACATAGAAACAAACTTGGTGCAAGAAGTCGTAAGTGTATCTTCCTAGGGCATTCAAACACCTCCAAAGCATATTGTCTCTATGATGAAGTCAATAAAAAGTTGGTTGTATCTAGAGATGTAATCTTTCTTGAATCATCCAAAACTAACAATGTTGTTGAGCGGAAACTTGATCACTTGGATAGATTTTCAAATGCAAAAATAATTTCAAGAATTTGATAATCAGATTCCACATCTTGAAGGGGGCATTCCTATACTAGATCAACCTGTGGAATCTTCTTTTGAACCACTCTCTCCCCTGCATGAAACTCTAACAACAGATGATACTTTGAGTGATGTGATTGACAAAATTAGGAGACTCAATCTTGATTCAGTCCCAAATCAATCAACGGAGCAGCCTAGACCATCTAAGAAAGGTCCCCCAAAGTGGCTGAGAGAGACACTTGAAAGTGTTCATCCTAATGAGGTTGGAAAGATGGGAACAAGAAATACAAATCGACAAAATGGAGGTGATGTAGATGACTCTGACTTATCTGTTGATATGGATGTTTCTTATGATTGTAAATTGAATTTGTCTACAGATTTTGAACCAACTTCCTTCAAATAAGATGCTTCTCATGATGAATGGAAAGAAGCAATGTAAAAGGAGTATGATGCCTTAATAAAGAATGGCACTTGGAAGCTGGTTGATCATCCATTGGGAACCAGACCAGATGGCTGCAAGTGGGTCTATAAGAACAAGTATAAAGCTGATGGCTCACTTGACAAGCAGAAAGCTAGGCTTGTGGAAAATGGTTTTACACAGAAGGAAGGGGTCGATTATGAGGAGGCTTTTCCCCCATAGCAAAATGGGCTACCATCTGGACACTCTTTGCCCTAGCAGCTCAGAATGGTTGCAATTTCCATAAAATGGATGTAAAAACTGATTTCTTGAATGGAGATCTAAAAGAGAATGTTTTTATGTCCTAGCCTGAAGGATTTGCTGTGAAATGACATGAACATAAAGTATGAAAAATTAAGAAATCCTTGTATGGCCTTAAAGAAGCACCGCGAGCCTGGTATGAAAAACTAACTGAGCATCTTTTGAAACTCAATTTCAAACATTATGATCTTGATGATGCAACTTTGTTTGTCAAGAAGGTTGGCAAAATAGTTGTATATCTTGTGGTAAATTTAGATGATCTTTTGATGACAGGGAACAATAAGAGCTACATTGCATCCATAAAGAAGGAATTGACGAAAGGTTTTGAAATGATTGATTTGGGCTATGTTCATTACTATCTTGGTATTGAAGTAACTCAACATCCGAAGTCCATATTCCATTCTTAAAATAAGTACATTTGAGATCTATTGAAAAGGTTTGGCATGACTGAATTCAATCCTCTGACTACTCCAATGGAACAAAACTTAAAGCTCACATCCATTGAAGGAAAATAATTTGAGGATGCAACAAAGTATAGACAACTTGTAGGAAGTCTAAAATCCCTAACTACTACCAGACTAGACATTTTGTTTTCCATTGGAATCCTCTCCAGGTTTATGCAAAAGCCTTGTAAGGGACATTGGACTGCTGCAAAAAGAGTTCTAAAGTACTTGAAGGGAACTCAAGACTTTGGAATCAAGTATACATAGGTAGGCGACTTCAGCTTGATTGGATACTATGATTCAAACTTCAGTGGAGATAAAGTAACTGGGGTATCTACTTCAGGTTATCCTATGAATCTTGGATCAGGAGTTGTCTCCTTGAGATCACGCAAATAATCAGTTCCAGCAGATTCCACAATAGATGAAGAATATGTGGCAGCAGCTGAGGCAACAAAAGAAATTGTGTGGCTCAGGAAAATTCTTGAAGATTTGCAAGTAAAACAAGTACAATCGACTCAACTTATGATTGAAAATACCTTGGCAATAAAATTAGCCAAGAACCCAAAGTTCCATGATCGAAAAAATCACAACAATTCAAAATATCATATTATTCGACGTCACATTGAGGCCAAAACAATCCATCTTCGCCATTGTTCCACTAATGAAAAAATTGCAGACATCTTCACCAAAGCACTTGGAAGAGAAAAGCTTGAAAGATTCAGAACGATGCTTGGACTCACCAACATCCCTTCATATTAAGGGGTGAATGTTGACACATAATCATAGGGATTGCATGAACAAGTGTAATTAGTGTAAATAAATAATAGAGAACATGGAGAGTCATCGGGAGATGAACTGATAATCACTCCCTCTTGTATATAATAATAAACAGCTTGAATGAATAATACAATTACAGTTGAGGAGTTACCTCCTGGCCTGACAATAATGTCATGCTCTATGAAATGAATGCCTCCCAACATAATTGAACAACTTTCAACAAAATTTTTCCAAACAAAATATCATATGTCAATAAAAACAAAGTTATAAAAATATAAGGAGACAGTTACAAGAACTCAAAACACAAATATAAATATAAAACTAACGATATTTTGTTTCATCTCATTTACGATTTGTTTACCCAACTTTGTAGATACCTCTCTCGCATCACACAATGAATATGATGATTGGTATTTAATCCTTTCATGTGACCTGGGCGGTTTTGTAAGTATGTAAACAACTTCACTGTCCGGTACCCAACACATGTCTTTGACCTTTCCTGACACCTCATAAATTCCATTATCATTAGGTATATAAACATAAAGATATATCTTCACATCTTGGCTTCTCTTTCTTTCACATATGAGACATTTGCTAGAAGTTTCACTTCTTTTCATTTCTTCCAGTATGAAATCATCTTCTTTTTTTGGTTGAAGCAAGAGTCGTACCTTCTATTTCATTAAATTTGAAAACCAATTACATAAAATACAACAGTCCCAAAGGAACTGCGGGCCAAATAAATAAACTATCCAATTAAATCTGAGGGTACTGAGCTAAAGGCTTAAACGCCAAACCAAGGTCCCTCAAAAAAACTACGAAACCCACGAAATATAGACACAGCCGAGACCGTTCGATCTCCCCTCAGAGATTTGATAGACGAGGCTCAAATCGGGCTGGACACAAGAAAACACTTTAAATTTAGAATCGGACCTTATGAGGAAATAGGGACCAATCTAACAGGATTTCGGGTCCAAATGGGGGGATAACCCAGAGCCTGTAGAGCGTGCGAAATCCACTGATTCCCAGCATGAAGCGAAACAAGCCCTGAAGATATTCCTCACCCAGATCTGCATATTTTTTTCTTAACTGTCGATTCTCCTCGCCAAATCCAACGATGGAGGATAATATCACAATACCTAGTAGCATGGCGAATTAGCGCGCAATAAACAACCTGGACCCACCAACATGCTCGCTTATTCCTAATCGTAGATTCGCCTTGCTTGATCCGACGATTGAGGAGCATATCGCACGAGCCTAAAGCACTGAGAATTATCATGCGATGAGGGCGATATTCCTTCCCCTTCCTTGGCCATGTGTTGCTTTGTGAGTGGAATCGCTCCCAACTCCGAAAAACCAATTCTAGCTTGAAGGGCATGCGATAGACCATAAACCACCCAGAGAGTGGTATTGCTACCACAAAAGGGAAAAAAGGGGTTTTAAGTCTACCAGGAAATCCTTGACTCCGTCCCCACGCATCAACCCATCTCCCCGAGCACCTGAACCAATGTAAGATGAAAAAACATCCGTCCGTTCGACCATTCGAAAAACAGTGTCTACCTAGCAACTTCCACCTGAAGCTTCTATGTTTGCACTTATGAGGGTTGAGGAGGCCGACAGTGACCTGCATCCCAAAAATGTCCTCACTTTGGAAAAAACACTTTATAATGAATCCAAATCAACTAGACCCCGCCTCTGTGGCTCTATTTCGAAACACCATTCTATCCTCATCCGCCTGGTCGTGACAATGCGCCTTTAATCTATTCTGAGGCATCTCTTACCAACTCAGTGTGACCTTGTATTTGGTACATAGCACCCCTTGATTGTCCATAATGTCCGCCAATTTATTTTCCGTCCTTCGCACATGGTTAAAACTCATTGTACGTAAGCACCAGAGATGAAGCTCAATCTGTTGAAAGCCCTGAAGCAACCTCCATTGTTTTGAGACTTTTTCCGGCTCCATGCCACAACTGATTCTATTGAATGAGTTAATGATTAACTCAAAATCATCTTCGACTATTACATTCTGGAGATTATCTTGCTTCAGGAATTCTAAACATTGCTCAAGAGCCATTAATTCCACCATATTTTTAGTGGCTCTTACCAAATGGCAGTGGAAAATGAAAATGATACAACCGTTTTCATCCCTTAACACCCCTCCAAAGCCAGCAATACCCGGGTTACATTTGGAATCCCCATCAATGTTGTATTTCAAAAAACCTTGGGGGGGAAGATGCCAGTAATCTTGATTAGTATCCAGTTTTAGTACCTTCCTATCTAGGCCCTATGGTATAAGCCCCTGCATACGCAACTTAAGAAGTATCTGCATTTCAGCTTCTGAAGGTGGATTCTTAGGGGACATTTGCACTATGGTACTTACTGTCTCCTTAAGTTGTCTTAAGATCTGCTCAAAAAGGTGTTGGGAGAAACTTTTTTCATTTTTGAAGATTTTGTTGTTCCTTTCTTTCCAGAAATTCCATATTATGAAGCTTGGTTTTAAAGACCAAGCTGAGCCAAGAAATTCATAATTAGAGAAGTTGCGTTTCCAGTTGTTTAGGGTGTTGATAATTCTTCCTTTTTCCTTGTCTGTCTGTTGGAAAATAGTGCAAAAGTATCCCACAACCAAGTGGTGAAAATGAAATTATTGAGAAGGCGCTCCATTGTTTCCTCTTGGGATTCACAGTGCTGGCATCTGGAAGGACCCAGAACACCCCTCTTCCAAATTTTATCCCAAGTAATAATTTTCTTATGATGAAACAACCACATGAAGAGTTTGATCTTCATCCATCCTTGATGCCTCCATATGTTCTGCCAAACCCTGTCTGGTACATTAGAGACCAGCCCAAGGAGTATGCATTTTTCCTCCTTAAGATTGAAGATGCCTTCAATATTGGTGCCCCATATAATTTGGTCATGCCCCCATCTCACTAAAATTTTCCTTTGTTCCAACATTTTCAGTAGTGCCTCTACTTTTGCTTTCAAGGGGTTATCTTCCCTGTGATCTATATTCTTCCAGGTTCTCCATTTTCCTTCACTATTGGTTTGATCCCAAAAATCTTTTACCTTAAATAACCCTTTGGTATCTATTTCTTTTTTGAGGTCCACAAGGTCCTCCCTTAATAGTGTAGGTTCTTGTTTCCATTTATCCTCCCAAAACAATGCAAGATCTCCCTCTCTGATTTCCCAGAACCTATTTTTTTGTACTAAGCCTCTATTCCCCCAGACCTTGTTCCAGATGTGTGAGCCCTTTATTATTCCAAACATCTTATGTGATCATTATCTTGCCAAGTGATGGCATATTTTTCTTTCTAGATACTAGCCCACTGAGCCCTTGGATATTTTACCCAACGCCACCATAATTTTTCCCCTAAAACTTTGCTTAGTGCTTCTAGATAATCCAATCCAAGACCCCCATGGTTTTTAGGTCTACGAATCTTATCCCAGGCTACCGAGGCCCATTTCTGTCTTTCCTCCCCCTTACCCTAAAGAAAGTCTCTTTGAATGGTTTTAAATTGTTGCAAAACTCCTTTTGGAGCTGGAAGGGTTGATAGCATGAAGACGGGGATTGATTGAAGAAAAAATTTTGTAATCACTAACCGATCAGCCAAGTTTAAAGATATAATGGTCCATTTCCTGATTTTATCCTGCATATTATTAATCACCAGCTCCCAAATGCTCTTGTGCAAAGGTTTATTAGTTAAAGGAACTCCCAAATATTTGGAGGGAAGGACATCCCTTTGAAAGCCCAGAATTATGGAGATATTTCTTTGAATAGCAATATTGGTATTAAATAAAAAAAAATCTTAGATTTGGAGAGATTAACTTCCATACTTGTAGCCATGGCAAAGTCAGAGAGGATTTGTTTGTATGCTAGTGCTTCTTTGACCGTGGGGATTCCCTACAGCATAGTATCATCAACAAATTGTTGATGGGTCAAAGTGACGAGTCTCAAAAAGTTGGAGGCCCTTGATATTACCAACTTCTTTCACATGCTTCATAGATCAACTAAGTCCTTCCATCATGAGGGTGAAGATAAAGGGAGAGAGCGGATCTCCCTGCGTGAGGCCTCTTGAAGGAGTAAAAGTCTTGGAGGGAAAACCATTAACCAAAATTGAAAAGCTAGAAGAAGTTACCAGGGCCATGACCCATCTTACCCAGTTATGATCAAAGCCAAAAGCAATAAGGACCCTCATGATATAGGTCCAATTCACTTATCGTAAGCTTTGGCTAGGTCCAATTGCATAATCATTCTAGCCTTTCTATTGCTTGTCAATGAGTGCACCACCTCATGCGCTTGAATGATGTTATTTAGAATTTGTCTACCCTCCACATAACCAGATTTCTCCCTAGAAACAAGAGTAGGAAGAAGTGGTTTGAGTCTATTGGCAACAACCTTGGATATTATCTTATATACCACATTGCACAAGGCTATGGGTCTAAACCTGTCTGGAGTCTGAGAATTGTACGGTTTGGGGATCAGGGAGATGAAGGAAGTATTGAGCACCTTCAAAATAGTTCTATTCATCTCAGAATATTCCACTACATTTAGAATATCCTGTTTAACAATATTCCAGAAAGCTTTAAAGAAATCCACATTGAAACCATCAGGGCCTGGCGCTTTACCATTCTGCATTTCATTGATCACCTCACTAACCTCCTCTTCTGTCACTAGCCTATTAAGATTGAAATTATCCTCTCTAGTTACTAGTCTAGGTATACGCCCTATTAAGTCCCTGATAAAATGATCTCTGTCTGAAATGGTTTCATTTGTTATCCCATGAAAGTGCTGAACTAAGACAGCTTCTATATCTTCATGGGAATTAAGAAGATTACCTCCCTTGTCCTTGATCAATGATATCCTATTATGAGATATGTTCGCTATGGTGGATCTGTGGAAAAATCTAGTGTTCCGCTCCCCTTCTTTTAGCCATTGAACTCTAGATTTTTGTCTCCAAAATATTTCCTCTTGTTTACATAAATTCTCCCAGTCTTGATGGTCTTTGGTGACTTGATCATTTTCTACTTTATCAAAGCCATCCATGATAAGGGCTTGATTGAGTTCCCCCATTTTATCTTCAACAGCTTTTTTCGCTTCAAAAATATTGCCAGATTCATTCTTGTTCCAATCTTTAAGTCTAAGCTTGATGTGATTTAGTCTTTTGTGTAGCGAGAAAATTCTTGTAGCCTGAATATGCAGATCTTTTGTCCACCATTTTGTAATGTTGTTGATGAAATATGGGTGGGTGAGCCAGATATTCTCAAATCTAAAAGGTTTGTTCTTGGGGGTACCAATGCCCTAAACCTCAGGTTGACCAGGCCAATGGTCCGAGCCTCCAAAGGGGAGAATTATTGCTATCATTTCCTTGTCGGTGAGCATAAGTTCCTCTGAGATTATGAATCTATCTAACTTTGAGGCTACTTGAGACTCTCCTCCTCTTTTATTATTCCAATTAAAGACACCATTACTCATATCAGTGTCAACTAGCTTCATATTATCTATAAAAGTTTGAAATACTGAAGAGTCTTTGCTTAAAGTTCTGGTTCCCCCTTTTTTCTTCGAAAGTGATTTGATCATGTTGAAGTCCCCACCCATGATCCATGGTACTCCTACAAGTTTATCTCTTAGATCCATAAGAGAATCTAGAAACCTGAGTTTATCATCCATTCTTTGAGGGCCATAAACATTCGTGGCTAGATAAGTCTCCCTATCTCCCACAATCTGAGTAACCACTGATAAATAATTCCTAGATGCCTCAACATCTATTATGCCAATCTTTTGGGGTTCCAAAGAGTGAGTATGCCTCTTGCTGTGTTATCTACTTTGACTTCTAGAAACTCAAATCTATTGAGCCATTTGCTGTGAGTTCCTTTTATTTTTTGAATGGAACATTTAGTTTCCTGGATAAATATCATATCCGAAGCTTCTTGTTTCATTCTATTACTAAGCATTCTTTGCTTTCTTTTACTACCTAGACCTCTGATATTTCAAGATGTGAACTTCATTATTAAAGATTTGTAAAGGAGTAGTTGGTTAGGTCTTTCATCTTACTTGAATCTATCATTAGCTTTCCACATTCCATCAATAACTCATTCTTCTTTTTCCTGCCTCTTTTCTTTCCTGGGTTTCTAGGTGCTAATCCTGGTGTAGTTTTCATAGTTTTCACACCTTTGTTGCCATGCCTTTCATTGTTTCTTTGCCTTTCCATCCCCTTAGCCTGAGTTTTCCATAGGAACAACTGTTGTACTATGTTGAACTCTTCTTGAGGTAATGTGTCTACCCCTCCCATGGTCCCCTGTTTAAATAACCCTTCTAGATCTAGGTGTTCTCTATCAAGAATCTCCTATAGTTCATGATCCTCCATTTCCATCTCACTCTAGGTCATTTCTTGGTCCATCTCCAGTTCTACATCTATTAGTATAGTCTCTTTTTTTTTGTGAATACCCTATGTTTGTTCACTATCTTCTTCTTTCTCCTTCTCCACTGGGCTTCCTTCTATTATCTGATCTACTTTTGTTATCTCTTATTCTTCTTCGAGTACTTGGAACCTATTCAGACTGGCCTGTTGCCCTTTTGTTTGATGTTGCTTTGGCCCCCTCTTGCCCCATTTTCCTCTATGTCCCACTTTGTGAAAGCCTTTAGTATCTTTCATTGTGGTAGCTTTACTTTTGTTCTCTATTTTACTAAGAGGGCAGTCTCTAAATAGGTGCCCATGCTCATGGCACCTGCAACATCTGAAAGGAATATGTTTGTAATCTACTGTTTGCACCCATTCTTCATCAAATATTTCCAAGATGACCTCATCCGGTAGAGCTCCAGAGAGATCCATCTCCACACATATTCATGTGAAGGAAGTGTATTTTCCACATCTGGTGGCCTCGAAAGCTTTGACAAAATGCCCTAATTTATTTCCTATGGCAGATAACAATTCCATTTGCCAGTAATCAAGAGGTAGGGAGTAGAGTCTTACCCAGACTAGGACCGAAGTGAAAGTTTCTCATTCTGGGACAAAATTCATCATCAATGGCCGCATGTAGAGGCCTGTTGCTGCATAGAAGTAGGGCCCTCCTTCAAACACCCTGCCTTTATCCTCAATGTTTGTAAAGACCACATTGAAGAAACCCTTTGACCCAAGATGTAGTTCTATGCTTCCTTTTGGTTTCCAGTGGTATTTAATCCATGTCTCTAATGGCTTTTCAGTGGGCCATAATCCCATGAATTTACAAATGATAGAATATGTCCGCATGTGGTCCCTGTGTGCCTGCAGAGTAGGATCATTTAATACTACTCTAGATGTGACCTCAGCTTTGTGTTTACATGGCCCCTTTTATGCTTTTGTTTTTCGCTCCCTGTTCCTTGTATTCTTCCTCATTTTCTTTATTGCTATTATTCTCCCTTGACTTGTTTAAGTCTTGCTCCTCTTCCACGTTCCTTTTCCCTTCACCTGAAGGACCTCTGACAATCCCTATTGGTTTCTTACCTCGACTAACCACTACCTGCCTATAGGAGGGAGTGGAGCTCCCTCCTTTGCACCCTTCCATGGAGTTCAACACCTGCAGAAGCCTGAAAGCCCTAGCACTTCATCTGCCAAGCTGTGTTCGCTAATTTAAGTTTGAATTCATATGAAATCATCTTCTTATCATTTGAGGCACTTGAAATATTTGTAGCTATCAGCTCAGGCGTGGTTCGTTCAAGAGTGTTTTTTGACGATCCACCTTTAATATTCTTTGATCTAGAAAGATTCATAGAAATCTTGATGATGCCATTTTCCAAAAAAAAGGACACATATAAATCAGTAAATTACAAAAAAAATTAGCTTAAATTAAAAAAAATGATAAATGATAATTAATTTTGTAAAATGTAACAATCTAAAAAAAAAAAATTAAGAAATTTAAGAAATATAGCACCCTGCTGCCCCACCCTAGAGATCAGTCGACCATTTAAGCTGGCAGTTGGGCCTAGCCCCCATACCCCACCCTGGCGTCCCAACGACTGCTCTGCCTCCCCACCCTAGCCCCAACTGCCGCCCCGCCACCCAACCCTGGCAATGACATCCCCCCCCGCCCCACCTCGACGAACTGTTAGGCCACCCCAGTGGGGCGAAGGCTAGCCACCAACCCTCAAAGACTAGTGGCTTAATATTCCATTAGAGAATTTTTTAGGTAAAAAATGGGTCTCAAAAAGAAATGTACAATAAAAATCAACTTTATAAGAACCGACAAGATTCAATATGATGATGTCAACCATGGTGGGTAATTCACCATTTTTGGAGTAAAAATGTGAAAAAATAAAAAAATAAAAAAAATACATTTTCAACTAGTATTTTTGGCTTATCTCCCTACCATTTTACTCAAATTTCAAGATAGATCACTCGTTGGATGCAAATTTTATTTTTTCATCTAATGATTCGTAATGCTGAATACATTTGATGGACCCTACTACGTGAAAAATGTGAAATACATGAAAAAATGTAGTTTCAATGAAATTTTTCATGTATATCAATTTTTTCATGTAGTATGGTACATCAAAAGTACGAAACATGGGAACTCGTTGACAGAAAAATTAAATTATGCATCCAACAAGTGCTCTTGCTTGAAATTTGAGTAAAATGGTAGAGAGACAAGTTGAAAATGCACGTTGAAAAAATATATATATTCTTTTTTTTCCTCCAAACCTTGATCTGGTAATATAATCGTATTTTATTATTTCCACTATTATTTTATAATATTCCGTCTGAGGTCCATTTGAGACCTCAAAGTTTTTCTAATGGCTAATATCATCTTGCAAGTTGTCCAACCCATGTCTTCTTCTTTGAGGTCTAGCCAGGGATATTTTTTTGTTTCTCCATAATTCTTATTATGCATCAAATATCTTGGTTGAATGAGTAGGGAAATAGTGATTTAATTTAGATCTACTTTCACTTCTTGAGTGCCAACGCCTCCATGTTCATCCATCCTTGAACGATATTTATCTTCTTCATCATGTCCCGAACTCAATCCATTCTTCATTTTTCTTTCCAATTAATCTATATTGTGTAGTAGCTAAGCCCTTATTTCATTTTTCTCCTCTTGTGCTTTGTTATCCTTCTAATATCAACTATGTAAATCTAGACTTCCATATTCAACTTCTCAAACTCTCTATTGACGTTAGTAGTTTCCCACTATTTTTTTATTTTCCTAATGTACCCTATTAATGCTACAATAATATTTGTACATATTCTTGGAGATATAGATAATGAAATTCCAAGTTTGATTGCATGGATTTATTATAATATTAATTAGAATTCTGCTAATTGCTTCCATGCTGCATTTGAGGCTAGAATTTAAAAGTTATGGCTATTATAAGTGATTTGGTACCTTATTCCTCCTTCTACTAATCCTAGATGTAAATTTCACATACTAACTCCCTTTCATGCTCAAAATATCTCATTAGAAATATCTAGATAAGTTTTATCATTTAATACCCTACAATTTTTTGTTCCAAAGGTACACACAAGTTGCTAAAATTTCCCCCCAACTATTTTTTAGGGTTTTAAAATATCTTTTCAAATTTAGGACTTAAAAAACATAGGAAACTAATATGATAATTTGTATATTTTCCCTATGCAGACATGAAGGATAGGTCCACATGGTACACTAATGTGATCATGTTACCACCTCCTTTAGAAACGTAAAGTAAAACCTTGTCGACGCTATCGTTATTACTTTTTTGGTGATTAACATAATTTATTCATAAGTGATCATCAAATTATTACACTAGAAAACACAAAACTATTGCATTTCAGATAATTCTTAAAAACCTTTTTAGTGATTGTTAGATCCCTCTTCATCGAGGGTCATAAAAAAGGTTCCATTAGTAGTTGGTCAAGAGGTGTCCATTAGTGATTTTTATCAATGTATCCATTCATGAATTTTTAAAAGTTATCCATCAATGGTTCTACTTTAAGTATCCATCGATGATTTTGCTTGATATATCAATCGAAAAATCTACTCAATGTACTAGTTGGCAATTCTCCCCAAAGTATTTCTCTCTAATCATTTAAAAGGAATACATTAAAAATTAGTGAAATTCTTCCAAAAACAACTCTAGGGTTTTCTTCCTTTATTTTCAGTGCTCAAAAATCCCATCTGTGATTAGAAAATTTATTTCACTGACAACTACAAATTTCTTCATTTTTGGTTGGTTCTCAAAAAACCCATTAGATATCGATAAAATTACTAATTATCACTTAACACAAAAGTTGAAATTTGACTAGCCCATAGCTAATCTACATTATCCATTTGACACTAAGCATTTTCTATGGACTGTTGATGGGTATGTACAATGTCTTCTTTGGAATATTAAATAGGGATGCCATGAAAAGTCTAGATTGAGTTGTGCATGGCTAATTATGACTTGATACCCACCGAAGCAACAAGCCATGGCCAACCCATATGGGATTTCATCTAGAAATTGGGGAAATGTTATCATTTTAAACCATATTCACCCAACACAATAATAAAATCAAACAAACCCACACTAATATCCTCCCATATAGCCTCAATGCTAAAACCATAACTCTAATAACATTATGTAACTAGCAATCTACAATTTAGTTTACATCATATAAAAAAATTTCTTTGATAACAACTATAATGTACCCAAATCATAGGGCACATCAAGAATATTTGTTCTTACACTAATTTTCAAATTTTGATATGGTCTAAATCATTCAAGAAGTATGCATTGGAAAATAAATTCCTGCAAACTATAAAGAAAGCATATATGAATTAACCTAAAATATATGCATTACTTAATGCATAGAAATAACATATATCATAACATAAAATAGTTAATAAAATTAAAGTAAACAAAGCGTGAACATAATTACTAGTGAACACTTAAATTTCTCAATATATTCAGTAACTAGTTACAAGTATTAAACATTCCACCCAACCATAGACTATATTACTCATAGCCTCCAATTCCCTTCATGAGAGATATGATTGAAGACAAAAAGGTGCTATTGGAAAACGTGGACACTCCTTTTGAAGAAGATCGAGCTTTTGAATTTCTCAATAACTCCTTTATTTCTATACCCAGTGAGTTTTTCTAGACTAACAATCAATTTGACCTAATTATTATGGTTTTGTTGGTTGAGAACTAACTATTTTAAATTTACCATTGTACTCTCCTCCTTTTGGTTTAAGAAATAATCCTTTTGTTTTATCAACTTACTTCCCCCTTGAGGTTAGGGAGTGTATAAGATTTAATGCATGTTTTAGTCTAAAATACACGTGCGATTGGGGCCCAATCATGCCCAAAATATTCATTTGGAACTAGTGTCGTTACCATGTTAAGAAATAGAGAAAGAACAACACAAGATAAGAACTTAGTGAAAAAATATTCAAGACAATGTCAACACATGTATTCATATCATGACTTCGATTTATACTATAGTCATTGAGTACTTCTAGGTATAGATCTCAATGAAACGTTTTCAATAGAAAATGGCAACAGTTCATTAAAAAATAAAGATAACAACTCAAAATAAGATTATCTTAAAATTTGTGATTGTTTAGGGGTTCATAGTCTATCATGGCTCACATTCGGCTAAGGGTTAGACATCATACATGGAGATCTTAAGTCCACAATTAAATGTATATAATGATTTAACCATTTCATAGATCATACACATATTCTTTTAAATTGGTCTTTCAATATGGTCTGTAAATTGGAGATGGTTACATTTTTATGCTAAGTTTAATTTTATGAATTAAGAAAATCAATGTTTAAAGTGGGTGCAAGGTTAGTAATGACGAGTATTATTTGGAGTTTGGGGATTAATTTTTGGTTGCATGAAGGTGAGAAGAAGATATAATTGAAAAATGAAGGAGGAACACATGTATAGACAAAAAGACGGGGAACTTCAAAAGGTAAAATTGAGAGGAAAGAAGAGAAGAAAGATGATAGTGGAAAAGAGAAGAATCAAATAAACTCAATGAATAGAAAAAAGAAAATAATTAGATTTTTTAAATGGTCATATGAATTTTCTTAAAATTCTAATGCTACTTAGAATGAAAACCAAATGCCTTCTGGAGTTTACCTAATAATATATGCAAGATTAAAAATGTAGTTCATAATGAAAACTTCATATGTTCACATCAATGTGTGCTTGTTTTGTTTTAATTATTTCATTGATACTTTCAAATTTATTATTTTTGGAACATGCTTTTACACTATATCTAATGTGTAATTTATGATAATTCAATATCATGTAAAAATAAAAATGCCTTTTTAATTAAGGTTTAATAAAAAGAAATTGTAAGCCTGGTAGGATTCTCCAATTTTCATGTTTACATATCTATTATTCACCTCACTACATGAGAAGATAGCACAAGATTCAAACCCAGGACTTCTGGTTCAGTGAGACTTCATTTCCATAGCGAATGCCACTTGAGCTACCCCAAAGAGAGATTAAGGTTTAATATTTTAGAATATGTATAAATTTGATGTTATAACATGTCATTTCAAAAAATAATCTTAATCATAGAAATTGATATATTTTCTTATATTTAATTGAAAGTATTTAATCTAAATTAAAAAACATATAATCCAATAATATTGTCTTAAAATAATATATTTATCCAATCATATTAAATAAATAAATAAATAAAATCATTTTATTATTTTATTTTTTATACCAATTATAAACAACTTCTCATTAATTAAAATTCAAACACTTATAATAAAAAAACAATCAATAAAATTAATAAAAAAACCCATTAATAAAATATTATAATAAATAAATAAAATCATTTTACTATTTAAATTTTTATACCAATTATAAACAACTTCTCATTAACTAAAATTCAAACACTTATAATAAGAAAAAACCATCAATAAAATTAATAAAAAATCCATTAATAAAATATTATTATTGAATAATTGGAAAAAAAAATTGATTAATATATAAAAAAGCACAAAGCACTTACTCCAATCCAGGTTCAAACCATCTAAATTGATGACATAAATGAAATATGATTACGATAGAACTATTAAGAAAGTAAATTGTCAACTCGTTTGAAACAACGAAAGTACGTGCGCCGTGACATCATATATCTGAAATATGATTACGATAGAACTATTAAGAAAGTAAATTGTCAACTCGTTTGAAACAACGAAAGTACGTGCGCCGTGACATCATATATCTTTCATTTGCAGTAACGACAAAATAAATACTATGATTTAATATGTATACAATCTACACTAAATCTATACAATCTACACTAAATTGTTTTAAGTGGCGAATTTAATAATAATAATAATAATAATAATAATAATAAAAATAAAGTTCCATATTAAAGGATTAATAAATTATATATTCTTTTTGTTTTATATAATATATACATAGTATTTAACATTAAAATATTTTATTTATGATTCACATTGTACATATTAAAATGTGGAAACTCTGTATCCATGGGACTCTCTCTATGTACATAAAAGTATTGCCATATATATATATATATATAATGTTACATGTAAATTCCATATTAAAAGACTAATAAATTATTAATCTCCCTACAAATTTTTAATGCAATAAGAATTTTGTCTCTTTAGTTCATACTAAACATTTTTAATATGTATATGTTTGGTTTTATATAGTATATATAGAACTGGCATTGAAATATTTTATCTCACATTCTATATACTAAAATGTTAGTACATGCCCAATCATAATTAGAAATAGAAAACATATCTCCATAAGACTCTTTATATATAAAACTATTCTTTTTTATAAATATTTTTTAAAATGTTACACATACACAAATTTTGTTATCAATATTCAAAATGTTACATGTCAAATCCATATAAAAAATAAATGAATTATAAATCTCCTTAAATAGATTAATAATCCTTTCTCATTATTATCTATAATCCATATTAAACTTTTTTTAGTTATTAATAAAAAATTGTAAGCTTGAGAGGACTACATCTTCATCATGTCCAATATATCACCTCAATCCGGCACCTAATCAGGCGGGTCATTGAATGAGTGACTTCACATCAATGAGTGTCTTAGACGTAGTGGAGAATTATTAATATTTTTTAAATGTTATATATCAATCCGATATTATGAATGTAATAAATTACACATATCCCTTATAATGAAAAGTGAAAATGTAATTTTGTTTTATTTAAATTACTTTGTTTTATTTTATATAAAATTTATTTAATATGGATATTGAGATATTTTATTTATGGCTAGCAACAAATATTTACTACATTTTATTTCAATTATTACATGCCACCTAAACATAGAATAAATTACATCTCATGGATACCAATTATATTATTTTTGCATGGAATTTGTGAACTCCATATTTATTAGTAAAATAATTACATATCTCTTTAGTATTATATGGTAAATTAATTTTTTTATTTCTTCTTTACTTTCAATTACTTTATTCATATATAAATTGGATATAAAATTAAAAGATAAATTAATTCCTTTCTTTCTTCTTTAGTTTCAATTACTTTATTTTTATATAAAGTGTATGCAAAATCAATATAGTAATTGGAATAGTGTATGTAAAATCAATATAGTAATTGGAATATTTTATTTATGGTTGACATTGATTATTTTTAATTATTATTTCTACTTTTTATTTTTATATATAATCTGATAGGACAACATCTCTTTCATATTGAACTATAAACCACTTCTCAACTCAAAATTTATGAAAATAGAAATCTTTATTGTATAATAAATATTATTTTATTTTTTCTTTATTTTATTATTTTATATAATATATCTATATCTATATATATAAAATTAATTATTTTTATAAATAAAATATTTTATATAATATATCTATATCTATATATATAATTAATTATTTTTAATAATTTTATTTATAAAGTTTTAGTATTTATTTAAATTGAAATGTTTTTTATTTTTAGCTAGAATTTTACTTACAACAACTACTTCATATTCAACTATTGAGCATCTCTCCACTCAAAAATTTTCAAATATTATTTTAAATTTTCCTTATTTTATTTTAAATTTTATTTATAAAATCATAGTATTTATTTTGTCGTTACTGCACATGAAAGATATTTGATGTCACGGTGCACCTACTTTCGTTGTTTCAAAGATATTTGAAGATATTTGATGTCACGGTGCACGTACTTTACTTTGGAGTAAGTGCTTTGTGCTTTTTTAGATATTAATCAATTTTTTTTTTCCAATTATTGAATAATAATATTTTATTAATGGATTTATTTTATTAATTTTATTGATGGTTTTTTTATTATAAGTGTTTGAAGTTTAATTAATGAGAAGTTGTTTATAATTGGTATAAAAAGTCAACTAATAAAATGGTTTTATTTATTTATTTATTTAATATGATTGGATAAATATATTATTTTAAGATAATATTATTGGATTATATGTTTTTTAATTTAGATTAAATACTTTCAATTAAATATAAGAAAATATATCAATTTCTATGATTAAGATTATTTTTTGAAATGACATGCTATAACATCAAATTTATACATATTCTAAAATATTAAACTTTAATCTCTACTTGGGGTAGCTCAAGTGGCATTAGCTATAGAAATGAAGTCTCACTGAACTGGAAGTCTTGGGTTTGAATCTTGTGCTATCTTCCCCTGTAGTGAGGTGAATAATGGATATGTAAACACGAAAATCGGAGAATCCTACCAAGCTTACAATTTTTTTTTATTAAACCTTAATTAAAAAGGTATTTTTATTTTTACATGATATTGAATTATCATAAATTACACATTAGATATAGTGTAAAAGCATGTTCCAAAAATAATAAATTTGAAAGTATCAATGAAATAATTAAAACAAAACAAGCACACACTGATGTGAACATATAAAGTTTTCATTATGAACTACATTTTCAATGTTGCATATATTATTAGGTAAACTCCAAAAGGCATTTGTTTTTCATTCTAAGTAGCATTAGAATTTTAAGAAAATTCATACGGCCATTTAAAAATTTTAATTATTTTCTTTTTTTTATTCATTGAGTTTCTTTGATTCTTCTCTTTTCCACTATCATCTTTATTCTTCTCTTCTTTCCTCTCAATTTTACCTTTTGAAGTTCCCCATCTTTTCGTCTATACATGTGTTCCTCCATTTTTCAATTATATCTTCTTCTCACCTTCACGCAACCAAAAATTAATCCCCAAACTCCAAATAATACTCCTCATTACTAACCTTGCACCCACTTTAAACATTGATTTTCTTAATTCATAAAATTAAACTTAGAATAAAAATGTAACCATCTCCAATTTACAGACCATATTGAAAGACCAATTTAAAAGAATATGTGTATGATCTATTAAATGGTTAAATCATTATATACATTTAATTGTGGACTTAAGATCTCCATGTATGATGTATAACCCCTAGCCAAATGTGAGCCATGATAGACTATGAACCCCTAAACAATCACAAATTTTAAGATAATCTTATTTGTAGTTGTTATCTTTATTTTTAATGACGTGTTGCCATTTTCTATTGAAAACATTTCATTGAGATCTATACCTAGAAGTACTCAATGAATATAGTATAAATCGAAGTCAAGATATGAGTACATGTGTTGAGAATGTCTTGAATATTTTTTCACTAAGTTCTTATCTTGTGTTTTTCTTTCTCTGTTTCTTAACATGGTAGTGACACTAGTTCCAAATGAATATTTTGGGCATGATTGGGCCCCAATTGTATGTGTATTTTAGATTAAAACATGCATTAAATCTTATACACTCCCTAACCTCAAGGGGGAAGTAAGTTGATAAAATAAAAGGATTATTTCTTAAACCAAAAGGAGGAGAGTAAAATGGTAAATTTAAAATAGTTAGTTCTCAACCAACAAAACCATAATAATTAGGTCAAATTGATTGTTAGTCTAGAAAAACCCATTGGGTATAGAAATAACGGAGTTATTGAGAGATTCAAAAGCTCGATCTTCTTCGGAAGGAGTGTCCACATTTTCCAATAGCACCTTTTTGTCTTCAATCATATCTCTCATGAAGGGAATTGGAGACTATGGGTAATATAGTCTATGGTTGGGCGGAATGTTTGATACTTATAACTAGTTACTGAATATTATGAGAAATTTAAGTGTTCACTAGTAATTATGTTCATGCTTTGTTTACTTTAATTTTATTAACTATTTTATGTTATGATATATGTTATTTCTATGCATTAAGTAATGCATATATTTTAGGTTAATTCATATATGTTTTCTTTATAGTTTGCAGGAATTTCTTTTCCAATGCATACTTCTTGAATGATTTAGACCATATCAAAATTTGAAAATTAGTGTAAGAACAAATATTCTTGATGTACCCTATGATTTGGGTACATTATAGTTGTTAAATTGAGACTTCTCTGATCCATAATAGTTGTAAGAAGAGCTTCGGCATAAATCACATATAGAAAGAGATCTTTGTCGACGTGTTTCGAGCCAGCAAGTGTGGCTCATCGTCAAGGCAAGTTGAAGAAAAAGATTCAGCTTTGCAAGTTAAATAGTCTGAGCAGGGCCTCCAACAGCTATGTAGATCAACGACTAGATTTGACCAAGGGACAGTCAAAAAGTCAAAAGGATTATTTAGAGGGGGTTACATTATTAATTTAATAATTAAAATTTATTATTAAATGGGAAATAGTTATAATGGAGACCTAACCTATTATACCTAAGGTAAATGTAAGTTGATAGTTAAATAAATAAAAATAAAATAAGCAATAATAATAATAAATATTCGTTAGTAGATAAATAAATAGATTAAAGAATTACTAAAAACATAAATAAAAATGAAAATCATATATATTCGTTAAAATATAAATTGTAAAATAACAGCATATAAAAGTTAGTTACGAAAAATTAGATAGAAATAACAATAATAATATAATTAAATAAATTAAGATATAAAATAATATAAATTAGTTATGAAAGAAATAGTAAAATAACTATATAAAATAATAACAATATATAAAGGCTAGTTACGGAAAACATTAAAAAAAATAAAAAAATAAAAAATAAAATAAAAATAAAAATAAAAAAATAAAAAAAATAAAAATAAAAATAAAAATAAGAATAAATAAAATAAAAATAAAAATAAATAAATAAATAAACAAAATAAAATAAAATAAAATAAAATAAAATAAAATCAAAAATAAAATAAAAATAAAAATAAATAATAATAATAATAATAATAATAATAATAATAATAATAATAATAATGATGATGGTTAACGTCCGCTGAGACCAAATAACTATCTATCGGACCTAAAAAGACAAATTATTTATTTTGATTTAAGATTTTATTCCTATGCTCAAAAAGCTTGGAGAGAAGCCTCCCGAGTTCACTATAATTTTGGCATTGTAAAAGGCTAGGAAGGTCAGTATTGTAACAAAGGTTGTGAAATTGAGATCTAATGTGGTTGTATGCAGGGCACTCTAAGAGGAAGTGGTTTTGATCCTCAATGCTCCTATTCTCACAAATATGGCAGATCCTTTCCATCCATGGCGTTTTAGGAACTGCCCAACGGCCAGTTTCACTATGGAGCTCATGAGAATTCGTTCTAATCTTTGCTATATTAATTTTCTTCTTTGAGCTAGTTAAAATAGAGAGATACTTTTGATCTTCAAGGGTGGGGTTGATGACCTTCTTATAATAACTTAATTTTCTTTTAGACGCTAAATCTTTCTCACACCATAATTTTTCTTTGAACTTAGAAGTAACAATATCTTTAATGTTATTTATGTTTTGCAAAGCATCATTCTCATTGATCTCCCAATAGTTTAACAAGGCCCTTGTGTCCTTATGCCATCCTCGGTTAAGCCTTAGGTGGTTTTGGCTAGAATTTAAAGCTAGCTTAAGAAGTCTGTGATTTTCTATGTTATTGAGCTTGTGCTTGTACAACAGAAACCTAAGCATAGCCACGCTCTCAATAGGAGAAAGACCTGCTTCTATAAGGAGAATAGGATAGGGTGTATTACTTTTAATTTTCAGGTTATAAGTTATAAAACGCTTCTGGATTTGCTCAATCTTTCTCCATGATTCTCTGGAGATGCTGCAGCCCCAAATTTCATAGCCATATAAGATAACATGAGTGACTAAAGTTTCAAAGAGGAACTTCTTTTTATCCCACATTACAAGGTTTGTTGTTTTACAATTATTTTCAAGACCAAAATAAGCTTTCCATCCCCCATTGATCCTTTTCTCAATACTATGGTTCCAGTTGAGCTTGTGATGGATATCAATTCCTAGGTATTTGTAAGAGTACACTTCCTCCAAGTTATTATTGTCATACATAAAATTAGCGCAAGTGTCTTTCTTGGATTTGATAATCATAACTTTGTTTTTTTAGTGTTAACAGTCATACCCATGGTAGAGCAGAAATCCTTAAGAAGCTTGAGTTGCTTATCAAGATCAGAAGGGCACCTTGCCAAAAGAGCAATATCGTTAGCATAGAGAAGAAGGATAACAACTATCCCAGCTAAGATTGTGCCACCACATCCTGCTTCTTCTAAATAACCTTCGAGCTTATCGATGTAAATGCCAAATAGGGTAGGGGAGAGGGGGCAACCTTGTTTAACTCCGATGTTACACTTAATATCTTTTGACCACCCCTCATTGTTCTTTAGCTTGGCAATTACATTCTCGTATAGCCTTATAGCAGCAGCTCTCAACTCAAGAGGAACCTTTAGCTCTTCTAACCTATTCCAAAGGTTGTATCTAGGAACCGTATCGAAAGCCTTTCTAAAGTCTACAAAGCAACAAAATAAATTGGATTTATCATTACGACATTCCTTCGCAATGATCCTAAGCGTAACAAGGTGGTTTGTTGTTGAGTGATGCCTTCTGAAACCTTCTTGGCCTTTAGCCCGCTTACCTTCACTTTCAAGCCATACGCTTAACTTTTTTTCCAGAATACTACCATACAACTTGGCTAAGAGAGGGCTAATCATAATTGTCCGATAATTAGAGGGGTTATTTGTATCTCCACTTTTAAAGATAGGGATAATGAGGCTCTCAGTCCAAGGTTCAAGGAACCCTTGCTTAACAGCTTGATTGAAAAGCTTGTGGATGTGGGGGATGAGGACAGGGCCTCCAATTTTTAAGAGTTCTGCCTGGTAACCTTCAATGTCCTTAGCTTTCCCATTCGCGAGGCGATTAACCCCAAACTTAATGTCTTCTAAAGAGAAGACTTCTTTCGTTGTGAGTAGGGTTTCCAAATTATCCATGACATTAGGAGATTCATAAAGCTTTTTAAGATAAGAATTCCAATCGTTCAGAGCAATTTTATCATTATCCTTAGTCTTCCTAGTCAGAATCTGCCTCCAAAATTTCTTAGGAGCTACCTTAGAGAGGTGTAAGAGATTCTCTTGTCTTTGACGAATGTACTGCCTCTTTTTCCTTTTAATTAGGGCTTTGTATATTCTTGTCTTGTCCATTTTAAGAGAATCATCAACAGCTTCCTTAATTGCTCTCCTCGCATTTTTACAATCTTTGTCATACCAAGGATTGGTTTTGCTATTTCTTTTATTATTTGAGACTTCAATTGAGAACTTTTTAATAGAATATGAGAGGGTTGTAGTAAAATTATGATATAGGTCTTCTATGTTGTCTATACTAGATAAAGGAGGCAGATTAGATTTTAATTCATTTAGAAAGAGGTCCTTTTTATTTTTATCAAATATTAAGTTCTTTTGGTTGTAAGTATTATTTTCTATGGGAACTCTATGCATGACAAAATTGAGGGTTATAAGTAAATGCCTATGATCGGAGTCAGGCTCGTGGTCGTTTAAGATGTCAAAGTTTATAATTTCGTTGTATAATGGAAGATCGTAAATAACGTAGTCTACCACGCTGCTACCAAGTCCATGGATGCAGGTCATCTTGCTGGAATTGGGCCACTTTTTTAGACGGTTGCAAATTATGAGATCCTGAGCACTACAGAGCTTGACTAGCTCTGACCCAAACAAATTTTCCCCGAGGTCTTCAGAGCTCCTTTTGTACCTACTAGCCAGGGAAGGGTCTTCGTCTAACCAAAGAGGATTAGGGTTGGAAGGATTGCTTAAAATAATAGCTTGGTTGTTTGAAGTTTGAGCATTGAAGTCACCTATTAAGAGGATATTACCCTCATTCCTTAGGCTATAAATATCATTCTCTAAACTATTGTAAGGGTTAGTTTTATCTAGATTCTTCTTCTTATAGAAGTTGGAATTAATGGGGGGGAAATAACATATTGCTATGTAGGACTTTTTATTATTAATGTCTTTGATCTCTATCCAACTAAATTGGTTGTAAGGGTCGTTTTTATAAATCCTAACATATGGGGATATGTTCTTCTTAATGTAACAAGCTATTCCCCCATTGCCTCTACGGGAGGATCGCTTGTTCCACATAGACCATAGCGTAAAGCCATCTATGTTAGGGACCTTAGATTCTTCGTGCTCCCAAGTTTCAACAAGCAAAATAATATCAACATCATTTGAAATCCAACTTAACTTGGGGCCTTTGTTCCATGGGAAGCCCCGACAGTTCCAAGAAAGGATCCGGAGCATGTTTAATTGCTATTGATTACTATCTTTTTGGTTTTTGTCTTGAATACAGGCTTTTCTATTTTTTATTATTGCCCATTTTCCTTCCTTTCTAGCTTCTTTTACCTTTTGAACCTCCTTTCTTAATTCTGCTTGATCTTCTGGAATGAGATCTTCATTTATGAATATTCCCGTTCCTTTTAGACTTGAGGTTTTACTAAGTATGTTGTGCTTATGATCAGTAGAGCTCACCTTTATGCGGATTAATCTTCCTTTATTCTCGGTTAATTTCCCCAACTTTGTTGCTTCTGTGAGACACGCTGTTTCAATTTGTAATATATTATGTAATTCTGTCTGGACTAAGGCTAAAGTATCCTCATCTTCTTCCTCTTTTAAACCGAAGATTATAAGGTTTAAGGTCCTTTTGTTACATTCGTGGTCTAATTCTATTAATTTTTTCATTCCGTCTTTAATTGGTTTAATATCTAACTTATCTACCACACTATTTAGGGTGAGGCGGCTATTAACTTTTTCTTCTAATTCTTTAATCATGTCTTTCATTTTAAGACCCTCTAAGGTATCAGTGTCTCCTTGCTGGGATGGTTGGTTAGTATCTTGGTTTTGTTTTTCTATAACATGCAATCTAGTCTCCATTGCCTCCATTTTATTCTCCAGTTGTTCTATTTTATTTTCTATTTGTTTTTGGATAGTGTTTTCAAGAGATGCAAATTTATTTTCCAGCACGGCTTCTAACTCTTTTTGTAACTTGGCTTCTCTTTCTTCTCTACGTTTCTCTAAAGACTCTATATACTCATAGAGGCGTTGTAGTGTAACTGTGCTAGGTCTGCCTTATATATATAATTTATTTATTTTATTTATCTATTAACGTATACTTATTATTATTATTATTATTATTATTATTATTATTATTATTATTATTTATTTTTATTTTTATTTTTATTTTATTTTATTTTATTTTATTTATTTTTATTTATTTATTTATTTTATTTCTTTAATTATTTATTTATCTATTTATTTATTTATTTATTTATTTTTATTTTATTTTATTTATTCTTATTTTTATTTTTATTTTTCAATTTTAATTTTAATTTTAATTTTTTTTTTTTTTTTTTTAATGTTTTCTGTAACTAGCCTTTATATATTGTTATTATTTTATATAGTTATTTTACTATTTCTTTCATAACTAATTTATATTATTTTATATCTTAATTTATTTAATTATATTATTATTGTTATTTCTATCTAATTTTTCGTAACTAACTTTTATATACTTTTATTTTACAATTTATATTTTAACGAATATATATGATTTTCATTTTTATTTATGCTTTTAGTATTTCTTTAATCTATTTAATTATCTACTAACGAATATTTATTATTATTATTGTTTTTTATTTATTTATTTATTTAACTATCAACTTACATTTACCTTAGGTATAATAGGTTAGGTCTCCATTATAAATATTTCCCATTTAATAATAATTTTTAATTATTAAATTAATAATGTAACCCCCTCTAAATAATCCTTTTGACTTTTTGACTGTCCCTTGGTCAAATCTAGCCATTGATCTAGATAGCTGTTGGAGGCCCTGCTCAGACTATTTAACTTGCAAAGCTGGATCTGTTTCTTCAACTTGTCCTGACGATGAGCCACACTTGCTGGCTCGAAACACGTTGACAAAGATATCTTTCTATATGTGATTTACGCCAAAGCTCTTCTTACATACATTATAGTTGTTATCAAAGGAAATTTTTTATATGATGTAAACTAAATTGTAGATTGGTAATTACATAATGTTACTAGAGTTATGGTTTTAGCATTGAGGTTGTATGGTAGGATATTAGTGTGGGTTTGTTTGATTTTATTATTGTGTTGGGTGAATATGGTTTAAAATGATAACAAATCCCCAATTCCTAGATTAAATCCCATATGGATTGACCATGGCTTGTTGCTTCGGCGGGTATCAAGTCATAATTAGCCATGCACAACTCAATCTAGACTTTTCATGGCATCCCTATTTAATATTCCAAAGAAGACACTGTATATACCCATCAACAGTCCATAGAAAATGCTTAGTGTCAAATGGATAATGTAGATTAGCTATGTGCTAGTCAAATTTCAACTTTTGTGTTAAGTGATAATTAGTAATTTTATCAATATCTAATGGGTATTTTGAGAAGCAACCAAAAATGAAGAAATTTGGAGTTGTCAGTGAAATAAATTTTCTAATCACAGATGGGATTTTTTAGCACTGGAAATAAAGGAAGAAAACCCTAGATTTGTTTTTGGAAGAATTTCATTAATTTTTATTGGATTCCTTTTAAATGATTAGAGAGAAATACATTGGGGAGTATTGCCAACTACTACATTGAGTAGATTTTTCGATTGATATATCAGCAAGTCATCGATGGATACTTAAAGTAGAATCATTGATGGATAAATTTTAACAATTCATGGATGGATACATTGAGAAAAATCACTAATGGACACCTCTTGACCAAATACTAATGGAACCTTTTTTATGACCCTCGATGAAGAGGGATCTAACAATCACTAAAAAGGTTTTTAAAAATGATCTGAAATGCAATAGTTTTGTGTTTTCTAGTGTAATACTTTGATGATCACTTATGAGTAAATTATGTTAATCACCAAAAAAGTAATAACGATACCATCAACAAGGTTTTACTTTACGTTTCTAAAGGAGGCGGTAACATGATCACATTATGTACCATGTGGACCTATCCTCCATGTCTGCATAGGGAAAATCTACAAATTATTATATTAGTTTCCTATGTTTTTTAAGTCCTAAATTTGAAAAGATATTTTAAAACCCTAAACAATAGTTGGAGAGAAATTTCAGCAGCTTGTGTGTACCTTTGGAACACAAAATTGTAGGGTATTAAATGATAAATCTTATCTAGATATTTCTAATGAGATATTTTGAGCATGAAAGGGGGTTAGTATGTGAAATTTACATCTAGGATTAGTAGAAGGAGGAATAAGGTACCAAATCACTTCTAATATGCATAACTTTTAAATTCTAGCCTCAAATGCAGCATGGAAGCAATTAGCGGAATTCTAATTAATATTATAATAGATCCATTGAATCAAACTTGGAATTTCATTATCTATATCTCCAAGAATATCTACAAATATTATTGTAGCATTAATAGGGTACATTAGGAAAATAAAAAAATAGTGGGAAACTACTAACATTAGTAGAGAGTTTGAGAAGTTGAATATTGAAGTCTTGATTTACATAGTTGATATTGAAAGGATAACAAAGCACGAGAGGAGAAAAATGAAATAAGGGCTTAGCTACTACACAATATAGATTAACTGGAAAGAAAAATGAAGAATGGATTGAGTTCGGCACACGATGAAGAAGATAAATATCATTCAAGGATGGATGAACATGGAGGCGTGGGCACTCAAGAAGTGAAAGTAGATCTAAATTAAATCACTATTTCCCTACTCATTTAACCAAGATATTTGATGCATAATAAGAATTAGGGAGAAACAAAAAAAATGTCCCTAGCTAGACATCGAAGAAGAAGACATGGGTTGGACAACTTGCAAGATGATATTATCCATTAGAAAAATTTTGAGGTCTCAAATGGACCTCATACAGAATATTATAAAAAAATAGTCGAAATAATAAAATACAATTATATTACCAGATCAAGGTTTGGAGGAAGAAAAAGAATATATATATATATATATTTTTTCAACGCATATTTTCAACTTGTCTCGCCACCATTTTACTCAAATTTCAAGCAGGAGCACTCGTTGGATGCATAATTTAATTTTTGTGCCAACGAGTTCCCATGTTTCATACTTTTGACGTACCCTACTACATGAAAAATTTCATTGAAACCACATTTTTTCATGTATTTCACATTTTTCGCGTAGTAGGGTCCATCAAAAGTATTCAGCATTACTAATCCTTAGATAAAAAAATAAAATTTGCATCCAACGAGTGCTCTATCTTGAAATTTGAGTAAAATGGTAGGGAGATAAGCCAAAAATACTAGTTGAAAATGTATTTTTTTTATTTTTTATTTTTTCACATTTTTACTCCAAAAATGGTGAATTACACACCATGGTTGACATCATCATATTGAATCTTTTCGGTTCTTATAAAGTTGATTTTTATTGTACATTTTTCTTTTGAGACCCACTTTTTTACCTAAAAAATTCTCTAATGGAATATTAAGCCACTAACCTTTGAGGGTTGGCGGCCAGCCTTCACCCCACTGGGGTTGCCCAATAGTTCATCGGGGTGGGGCGAGGGGGATGTCACTGCCGGGGTTGGGTGGCGGGGCGGCAGGTGGGGCTAGGGTGGGGAGGCAGAGCAGTCATTGGGACGCCTTGGTGGGGTAGGGGGGCTAGGCCCAACTGCCGGCCTGGGTGGTCGACTGATTTCCAGGGTGGGGCGACAAGGTGCTATATTTCTTAAATTTCTTAATATTTTTTTTTTAGATTGTTACTTTTTACAAAATTAATTATCATTTATCATTTTTATTTTAATTTAAGTTTTTTTTTTTGTAATTTACTTATTTATATGTGTCTTTTTTTTAGGAAAATGGCATCATCAAGATTTTTGTGAATCTTTCTAGACCAAAGACTATTAAAGGTGGATCTTCAAAAAACACTCTTGAACTAACCAAGCCTGAGCTGATATCTACAAATATTTCAAGTGCCTCAAATGATAAGAACATGATTTCATATGAAGTCAAAATTAAATTAGCGAACGAAGCTCGGTGGATGAAGAGCCAGGGTTTTCAGGCTTCTGTAGGTGTTGAACTCCATGGAAGGGTGCAAAGGAGGGAGCTCCACTCCCTCCTATAGGCAGGCAGTGGCTAGCTGAGGTAAGAAACCAATAAAGATTGTCATAGGTCCTTCAGGTGAAGGGAAAAGGAACACGGAAGAGGAGCAAGACCTAAACAAGTCAAGGGAGAATAATAGCAATAAAGAAAATGAGGAAGAAGACAAGGAACAGGGAGCAAAAAACAAAGCACAAAAGGGGCCATGTAAACACAAAGCTGAGGTCACACCCAAAGTAGTTTTAAATGATCTTGTTTTGCAGGCACACACGGACCACATGCAGACATATGCTATCATTTGTAAATTCATGGGATTATGGCCCACTTAAAAGGCATTACAGACATGGATTAAATACCACTAGAAACCAAAAGGAAGCATAGACCTACATCTTCGGTGAAAGGGTTTCTTCACTGTGGTCTTTACAAATATTGAGGATAAAGACAGGGTGTTTGAAGGAGGACCCTACTTCTATGCAGCAACAGGCCTGTACATGCGGCCATAGATGATGAATTTTGTCCCGAAGTGAGAAACTTTCACTTTGGTCCTAGTCTGGGTAAGACTCTACTCCCTACCTCTTGATTACTGGAAAACAAAATCGTTATCTACCATAGGAAACAAATTAGGGCATTTTTCCAAAGCTTCTGAGGCCACCAGATGGGGAAAATACACTTCCTTCGCACGAATATGTGTGGAGATGGATCTCTCTGGAGCTTTACCAGATGAGGTCATCTTGGAAGTATTTGATGAATAATGGGTGCAAATAGTAGATTACAAACATATTTTAGATGTTGCAGGTTCCATGAGCATGGGCACTTATTTAGGGACTACCCTCTTCGTAAAATAGAGAACAAAAGTAAAGCTAGCACAATGAAAGATACTAAAGGCTTTCACAAAGTGGGACATAGAGGAAAATGGGGCAAGAGGGGGCCAAAACAACATCAAACAGAAGGGAAATAGGCCTGTCTAAACAGGTTCCAAGTACTCAAAGAAGAAGAAGAGATAACAAAAGTAGATCAGGTAATAGAAGGAAGCCCAGTGGAGAAGGAGAAAGAAGAAGATAGTGAACAAACATAGGATATTAACAAACAGAAGGAGACTATGCTGAGAGATGTAGAACTAGAGATGGACCAAGAAATGACCCAGAGTGAGATGGAAATGGAGGATCATGAACTGCGGGAGATTCTTGATAGAGAACACCTAGATCTAGAAGGGTTCTTTAAACAGGGGACCATGGGAGGGGTATACTCATTACCTCAAGAAGAGTTCAACATAGTACAATAGTTGTTCCTATGGAAAACTCATGCTAAAGGGCTGCAAAGGCAAAGAAACAATGAAATACATGGCAACGAAGGTTTGAAAACTATGAAAACTACACCAGGATTAGCATCTAGAAACCCAGGAAAGAAAAGAGGTAGGAAAAGGTAGAATGAGTTATTGATGGAATGTGGAAAGCTAATGATAGATTCAAGTAAGATGAAAGACCTAACCAACTACTCCTTTACAAATCTTTAATAATGAAGTTCACATCTTGGAATATCAGAGGTCTAGGTAGCAAAAGAAAGTAAAGAATTCTTGGTAATAGAATGAAACAAGAAGCTTCAGATATGATCTTTATCTAGGAAACTAAATGTTCCATTCAAAAAATAAAAGAAACTCACAGCAAATGGCTCAATAGATTTGATTTTATAGAAGTCAAAGTAGATAACATAGCAAGAGGCATACTCACTCTTTGGAATCCCCAAAAGATTGGCATAATAGATGTCGAGGCATCTAGGAATTATTTATCAGTGTTTATTCAGCTTGTGGGAGATAGGGAGACTTATCTGGTCACGAATGTTTATGGCCCTCAAAGAATGGATGATAAACTCAGGTTTCTAGATTCTCTTATGGATCTAAGAGATAAACATGTAGGAGTACCATGGATCATGGGTGGGGACTTCAACATGATCAAATCACTTTCAAAGAAAAAATGGGGAACCAGAACTTTAAGCAAAGACTCTTCAGCATTTCAAACTTTTATAGATAATATGAAGCTAGTTGACACTGATATGAGTAATGGTATCTTTACTTGGAACAATAAAAGAGGAGGAGAGTCTCAAGTAGCCTCAAAGTTAGACAGATTCATAATCTCAGAGGACCTTATGCTCACCGACAAGGAAATGATAGCGAGAATTCTCCCCTTTGGAGGCTCAGACCATTGGCCTGTTCAACTTGAGGTTTAGGGCATTGGTACCCCCAAGAACAAACCTTTTAGATTTGAGAATATCTGGCTCACCCACCCAGATTTCATCAACAACATTACAAAATGGTGGAAAAAAGATCTACATATTCAAGCTACAAGAATGTTCCTGCTACACAAAAGAATAAAGCACATCAAGCTTAGACTTAAACATTGGAACAAGAATGAATTTGTCAATATTTTTGAAGTGAAAAAATTTGTTGAAGATAAAATGTCGGAACTCAATCAAGCCCTTATCATGGATGGATTTGATAAAGTCAAAAATGATCAAGTCACCAAACACCGTCAAGACTGGGAGAATTTATGTAAACAAGAGGAAATATTTTGGAGACAAAAATCTAGAGTTCAATGGCTAAAAAAGGGGAGTGAAACACTAGATTTTTCCACAGATCCACCATAGAGAACAGATCTCATAATAGTATCTCATCGATCAAGGATGAGGGACGTAATCTTCTTAATTCCCATGAAGATATAGAAGTTGTGTTAGTTCAACACCTTCGTGGGATAGCAAATGAAACCATTTCAGACAGAGATCATTTTATCAGGGACTTAAAAGGGCATATACCTAGACTAGTAACTAGAGAGGATAATTTCAATCTTAATAGGTCAGTGACAGAAGAGGAGGTTACTGAGGTGATCAAAGAAATGCAGAATGGTAAAGCGCTAGGCCCTAATGGTTTCAATGTGGATTTCTTTAAATCTTGCTAGAATATTGTTAAATAGGATATTCTGAATGTAGTGGAATATTCCAGGATGAATAGAACTATTTTGAAGGTGCTCAATACTTCCTTCATATCCCTGATCCCCAAACAGTACAATGCTCAGACTCCAGACATGTTTAGACCCATAGCCTTGTGCAATGTGGTATATAAGGCAATATCCAAGGTTGTTGCCAATAGACTCAAACCACTTCTTCCTACTCTTGTTTCTATGGAGAAATCTGGTTATGTGGACGGTAGAAAAATTCTAAATAACATCATTAAAGTGCATGAGGTGGTGCACTCATTGACAAGCAATAGGAAGGCTAGAATGATTATGCAATTGGACCTAGCCAAAGCTTAAGATAAGTTGAATTGGACCTATATCAGGAGGGTTCTTATTGCTTTTGGTTTTGATCATAACTGGGTAAGATGGGTCATGGCCCTCGTAAATTCTTCTAGCTTTTCAATTCTAGTTAATGGTTCTCCCTCCAAGACTTTTAATCCTTCAAGAGGCCTCAGGCAGGGAGATCCACTCTCTCCCTTTCTCTTCACCCTCATGATGGAAGGACTTAGTCGATATATCAAGCATGTGAAAGAATTTGGTAATATCAACGGCCTCCAACTTTCTGAGACTGGTCAGGCTTTGACCCATCAACAATTTGTTGATGATACTATGTTGTAGGGAATCCCCATGATCAAAGAAGCACTAGCATACAAACAAATCCTCTCTGACATTGCCATGGCTACAAGTATGGAAGTTAATCTCTCCAGATCTAAGATTTTTTTCTTTAATACCAATATTGCTATTCAATTAAATATCTCCAGAATTCTGGGTTTTGAAATGGATGTCCTTCCCTCCAAATATTTGGGAGTTCCTTTAAATAATAAACCTTTGCACAAGAGAATTTATGAGCTGGTGATTAATAAGATGCAGGATAAAATCAGGAAATGGACCATTAGATCTTTAAACATGGCTTGTTGGTTAGTTCTTACAAAAGTTGTTCTTCAATCAATCCCCGCCTTCATGCTATCAGCCCTTCCAGCTCCAAAAGGAGTTTTGCAACAATTTAGAACCATTCAAAGAGACTTTCTTTAGGGTAAGTGGGAGGAAAGATAGAAATGGGCCTTGGTAGCCTGGGATAAGATTTGCAAACCTAAAAACCATGGGGGTCTTGGATTGGGTGATCTGGAAGCACTAAGAAAAGTTTTAGGGGAAAAATTATGGTGGCGTTGGGTAAAATATCCAAAGGCTCAGTGGGCTATTATGTGGAAAGAAAAATATGCCAGCACTTGGCAAGATAATGATCACATAAGGATGTATCGCATCATAAAGGGCTCACACATCTGGAATAAGGCCTGGGGGAATAAAGGCTTAGTACAAAAAAATAGCTTCTCGGAAATCAGAGAGGGAGATCTTGCATTGTTTTGGGAGGATAAATGGCAAAAAGAACCTAAACTGTTAAGAGAGGACCTTCTGGACCTCAAGAAAGAAATAGATACCAAAGGGTTATTTAAGGTAAAATATTTTTGGGATCAAACCAATAGTGAAGAAAAATGGAGAAGCTGGAAGAATATAGATCACAGGGAAGACAGCCCCTTGAAAGCAAAAGCAGAGGCACTTTTGACAATGTTGGAACAAAGGAAAATTTTAGTGACAGGGGGGCATGACCAACTTAGGTGGGGCAACAATATTGAAGGCATCTTCAATCTTAAGGAGGAAAAATGCATACCCCTTGCGCTGGACTCCAATGTACGAGACAGGGTTTGGCAGAACATATGGAGGCATCAAGGATGGATGAAGATCAAACTCTTCATGTGGTTGGTTCATCATAAGAAAATTATGACTTGGGATAAAATTCGGAAGAGGGGTGTTCTGGGTCCTTCCAGATGCCAGCTTTGTGAAGCCCAAGAGGAAACAATAGAGCACCTTCTCAATAATTTCATTTTCACCTATTGGTTGTGGGATACTTTTGCCACTATTTTCCAACAGATAGACAGGGACAAAGGAAGCATTAACAACACCCTAAACAATTGGAGATGCAACTTCTCTGATTATGAATTTCTTGGCTTAGCTTGGGCTTTAACACCAAGCTTCATAACATGGAATGCCTAGAAAGAAAGGAACAACAGAATCTTCAAAAATGAAAAAAGTTCCTCCCAACACCTTTTTGAGCAGATATTAAGACAACTTAAGGAGACGGTAAGTACCATAGTGCAAACTTCCCATAAGAATCCACCTTCAGAAGTTGAAATGTAGATACTTCTTAAGTTGGATATGCAGGGGCTTATATAACAGGGCCTGGATAGGAAGGTACTAAAACTAGATACTAAACAGGATTATTGGCATCCTCCCCCTCAGGGTTTTTTGAAATACAACATTTATGGCACTTCCAAAGGTAACCCGGGTATTTCTGGTTTTGGAGGGGTGTTAAGGGATGAAAAAAGTTGTATCCTTTTCATTTTCCATTGCCATTTGGGAAGAGCCACTAACAATATGGTAGAATTAATGGCTCTTGAGAAATGTTTAGAATTCCTGAAGCAGGATAATCTCCAGAATGTAATAGTCGAAGCTGATTCTGAGTTAATCATTAACTCGGTCAAGAGAATCAGCTGTGGCACAGAGCCGAAAAAAGTCTCAAAACAATGGAGGCTGCTTCAGGTCTTTCAACGGATTCAGCTTCACCTCTGGTGCTTACATACAGTGAGTTTTAACCATGTGCAAAGGATGACAAATAAATTGGCGGACATTCTCTCAAATCAAGGGGTGCTCTGTACCAAAAGCAAGGTCGCACTGAGTTGGTAAGAGATGCCTCAAAATAGATTAAAGGCGCACTATCACGACAAGGCGGATGAGGATAGAATGGTGTCTCGAAATAGAGCCATAGAGGTGGGGTCTAGTTGATTTGGATTCATTATGAAGTGTTTTTTCCAAAGTGAGGACATTTTTGGGATGCAGGTCACTGTCAGCCTCCTCAACCCTCGTAAGTACAAACACAGAAGCTTCAGGTGGAAGTTGCTAGGCAGACACTATTTTTCAGATGGTCGGCTGGACGGATGGATTTTTATCTTACATTGGTTCACGCGCTCATGGAGATGGGTTAATGCATGGGGCCGGAGTCAAGGCTTTCCTGGTAGACTTAAAACCCCTATTTTCCTTTTTTTGGTAGCAATACTACTCTCTGGGTGGTTTATGGTCTATCGCATGCCCTTCAAGCTGGAAGAAGTTTTTCGGAGTTGGGAACGATTCCACTCACCAAGCAACACGTGGACAAGGAGGGGGAAGGAATATCGCCCTCATCGCATGGTAATTCTTAGTGCTTTAGGCTCGTGTGATATGCTCCTCAGCCGTCGGATCAAGCAAGGTGAATCTACGCTTAGGAATAAGCGAGCATGCTGGTGGGTCCAAGTTGTTTATTGCATGGTAATTTGTCTTGCTACTAGTTATTGCGATATTATCCTCCACCGTTGGATTTGGTGAGGAGAATCGACATTTAAGAAAAAAGATGCAGATCCGGGTGAGGAATATCGTCCAGGCTTGTTTCGCTTCATGGTGGGAATCAGTGGATTTCACGTGCTCTACAGGCTTATGGGTTATCCCCCCATTTGGACCCGAAATCCTTTTAGATTGGTCCCTATTTCCTCATCGGGTCTGATTCTAAATTTAAAGTGTTTTCTTTTGTCCAGCCCGATTTGAGCCTCGTCGATCAGATCTCTAAGGGGAGATCAAACGGTCTCAACTATGTCTATATTTCGTGGGTTTTGTAGTTTTTTTGAGGGACCTTGGTTCGGTGTTTAAGCCTTTAGCTCAGTGCCCTCGGCTTTAAGCAGATATTTTATTTCTTTGGCCCACAGTTCCTTTGGGACTATTGTATTTTATGTAACTGGTTTTTAGATTTAATGAAATAGAAGGTACGACTCTTGCTTCAGCAAGAAAAAAGAAGAAGATTTCATACTGGAAGAAATCAAACGAAATGAAACTTCTAGCAAATGTCTCATATGTGAAAGAAAGAGAAGCCACGATGTGAAGATATATCTATATGTTTATATACCTAACGATAATGGAATTTTTGAGGTGTCGGGAAAGGTCATAGACATGTCTTCGGTACTGGACAGTGAAGTTGTTTACATACTTACAAAACCACTCAAGTCACATGAAAGGATTAAATACCAGTTATAATATTCATTGTGTGATGCGAGAGAGGTATCGACAAAGTTGGGTAAACAAATCGTAAATGAGATGAAACAAAATATCGTAAGTATTTTTATTTATATTTGTGTTTTCCATTCTTGTAACTGTCTCCTTATATTTTTATAACTTTGTTTTTATTGACATATGATATTTTGTTTGGAAAAATTTTGTTGAAAGTTGTTCAATTATGTTGAGAGGCATTCATTCCATAGAGCATGATATTATTGTCAAGCCAGGAGGTAACTCCTCAACTGTAGTTGTATTATTCATTCAGGTTATTTATTATTATATACAAGAGGGAGTAACTGTTAGTTCATATCCCGATGACTCTCCATTTTCTCTATTATTTATTTACACTAATTACAGTTGTTCATGCAATCCCTATGATTAGGTGTCAACATTCCCCCCCTTAATATGAAGGGATGTTGGTGAGTCCAAGCATCGTTCTGAATCTTTCAATATTTTCTCTTCCAAGTGCTTTGGTGAAGAGGTCTGCAATTTTGTCATTAGTGGAATAATGGCAAAGATGGATTGTTTTGGCCTCAACATGATGTCGAATAATATGATATTTTGAATTGTTGTGCTTTTTTCGATCATGGAACTTTAGGTTCTTGGCCAATTTTATTGCAGAGTTATTGTCAATCATGAGTGGAGTCGATTGTACTTGTTTTACTTGCAAATCTTCAAGAATTTTCCTTAGCCACACAATTTCTTTTTTTGCGTCAACTGCTGCCACATATTCTTCCTTTGTGGAACTGATTGTTTGCGTGATCTGAAGGAAACAACTCCTAATCCAAGACTCATAGGATAACCTGAAGTAGATACCCTAGTTACTTTATCTCCATCGAAGTTTGAATCATAGTATCCAATCAAGCTTAAGTCGCCTACCTGTGTATACTTGATTCCAAAGTCTTGAGTTCCCTTCAAGTACTGTAGAACTCTTTTTGTAGTAGACCAATGTCCCTCACAAGGCTTTTGCATAAACCTAGAGGGGATTCGAACAAAAAACAAAATGTCTGGTCTGGTAGTAGTTAGGGAGTTGAGACTTCCTACAAGCTCTCTATACTTTGTTGCATCCTCGAATTCTTTTCCTTCAATGGATGTGAGCTTTAAGTTTCATTCCATTGGAGTAGTCAGAGGATTGCATTCAATCATGCCAAACCTATTCAACATATCTCCAATGTGCTTCTTTTGAGAAAGGAATATGGACTTCGGATGTTGAGTTACTTCAATACCAAGATAATAATGAACATAGCCCAAATCGGTCATTTCAAAACCTTTCCTCAATTCCTTCTTTACGGATGCAATGTAGCTCTCATTGTTCCCTATCATCAAAAGGTCATTTACATATACCACAAGATATACAACTATTTTGCCAACCTTCTTGAAAAACAAAGTTGCATCATCAAGATCATAATGTTTGAAATTGAGTTTCAGAAGATGCTCAGTTAGTTTTTCATACCAGGTTCACGGTGCTTGTTTGAGGCCTACAAGGATTTCACAAGTTTTCATACTTTATGTTCATGTCATTTCATAGAAAATCCTTCAGGCTGGGACATAAAAACATTCTCTTTTAGATGTCCATTTAAGAAATCAATTTTTACATCCATTTTATGGACTTTGCAACCGTTCTGAGCTATTAGGGCAAAGAGTGTCCAGACAGTAACCCATTTTTCCGTGGGGGAAAAAGTATCCTCATAATAGACCCCTTCCTTCTGTGTAAAACCATTTTCCAGAAGCCTAGCTTTGTGCTTGTCAAGTGATCCATCATCTTTATACTTGTTCTTGTAGACCTAGTTGCAGCCATCTGGTTTGGTTCCCAATGGAGGATCAACAAGCTTCCAAGTGCCATTCTTTATTAAGGCATCATACTCCTTTTACATTGCTTCTTTCCATTCATCATTAGAAGCATCTTCTTTGAATGAATTTGGTTCAAAATGCGTAGACAAATTCAATTCATAATCATAAGAAACATCCATATCAACAGGTAAATCAGAATCATCTACATCACCTCCATTTTTTCGGTTTGTATTTATAGTTCCTGTCTTCCCAACCTCATCAGGATGAACACTTTCAAGTATCTTTGTTAGCCACTTTTGGGGACCTTTCTTAGATGGTCTAGGTTTCTCCATTGATTGATTTGGGACTGAATCAAGATTGAGTCTCCTAATTTTGTCAATCACATCACTCAAAGTATCATCTGTTGTTAGATTTTCATGCGGGGGAGAGAGTGGTTCAGAAGAAGATTCCACAGGTTGATCTAGTATAGGAATCCCCACTTCAATATGTGGAATCTGATTATCAAATTCTTGAAATTATTTTTGCATTTTCGAATCTATCCAAGCGATCAAGTTGCCGCTCAACAACATTGTCAGTTTTGGATGATTCAAGAAAGATTACATCTCTAGATACAAAAAACTTTTTATTGACTTCATCACAGAGACGGTATGCTTTGGAGGTGTTTGAATACCCTATGAAGATACACTTAAGACTTCTTGCACCAAGTTTGTTTCTATGTACCTTTGGTATCAAGGCATAACATGTGGAACCAAAGACCCTGAGATGTTTTACTGAAGGAATGTGCCCATACAACATTTCATAAGGAGTCTAGTTTCTAATAGCATTAGATGGACATCTATTGTTTACATATACAGCACAGAGACCTACATCAGCCCAAGACATCAATTTTACATTTTTAGAAAACATCATGGAACACACCATATTTAAGATTGTCCTATTCATTCTTTCATCTACTGAGTTATGTTGGGGATTATAAGGCACAATTGTTTGATGTTTGATCCCATGTTGGCAAAAGATAGTTTTCAAATTCATTTGAAGTGTATTCTTTTCCATTATCAATGCGAATAGAGCCAATATGAGATTGTGCATCATTTTCAATCCATGTATGAAAGTTCTTGAATGTTTGAAAAGCATCAGATTTGTTCTTCAATAAATAAACCCAACACATTCTAGTGTAGTCATCAATAAATGTCATCATATATTTATTTCCATTTGAAGAAGGAATAGGCATTGGACCACATAAATCTAAATGAATGAGTTCAAGTTTTCTATGTGCTCTGGAATTTGAATCATGAAAAAAATGTTTGTTATTGTTTCCTAGAATGCAAGCATCACCTTGCTTAAGTTTCCTAGGAGTTGTAGGCACACCAGTAACACCATTTCTCTTCAACAAGAAGTGGTTGTCATAATTCAAGTGTCAAAATCTAGCATGCAATAATAAAGTTTATGGAAATGTACCTTCTTGATACTAGGAATTGTATGAGATATTTTGTGCACGAGCAGAGGTACCCTGCAGCTTGAGAAGCCTTTCTTCTTCTTTCCCCGTCATGACAAGTAAGTGGTCTGATGCTTTTCTCACCTCAAGCTTACCATCAAACATATGAATGGAGTGTCCTTGCTGGCAAATTTGGACCAAGGACAACAAGTTTCTCCTCAGATGTGGGATACATAGAACATGATGCAGAAGAAAGTTTGGAAGACTAGGCAATTTAAGCCTGATTATGCGAAGCCCTGATGGCTTGAGTTTTCATTTGTCTGCAAAGTATACTACTCCATCAACATTGTCAGTAAATTCTTCAAAAAAATTTCTTATAAAATTCATGTGTGTTGTGGGGAAAAGTATCCAACACGGAATGACCCTATCCCACTCTAAGGGTGATAGTTCCTTAGCAACAGCTGAAGCAAAGTTATC